>OV656873.1:89910985-90257250 GCA_927399465.1 Sarcophaga caerulescens
GGTATGGTGTGGGCAAAAACAAGGTCTCCGACTTTTGTCGTCACAAACGATATATGAAAAAATTTTTCTTCGTCACCTTCCTCTCAGCAGATTTTTGTCAAAATCTCTGAGATTAAATAAAACTGCCATGAAGAGCTTCTCAAGAACCTGTCATTCGGAGTCGACTTTAAACTGTAGGTTCCGCCACTCGAGTATAAAAATTAACGCACACAACATAAGTGGTATCAGAAGCTAGGTCGTAATCCTGACTGAAGGATTGCAATGATGAATTACGTATGTGTATATACATATTTACAAACAAAATTAAAAATTTTAATTGTTAAACTTAATCATACCACATGAGCTTCTACGTTGTTTTTTATTCTTTCTATCTATTTACCACCAGAGAATATAATATGAATGAGAAATATTTAATGGATAATTCACATGCACTTACACATATGTATGTATATCCATACATTCGTAAAAAGCGAAAACATCATATCGATATTACTGTACAAGTGACAGTGGAGGAAAATACAAAAGTTATAAAAAATATATGAGACATAAAGGATAAACCGTACCACTTTACAATAATTTTTAAAGGTATGGACATAAAGCATAGCTATTGTGAGATTTCGGAGAAAGGCGTGTATAAAACTCTCCCGTTGAACGGGATAGAGCTCAGGCGATTCATTAATCAATACCAAAGAATATGGATATAAAGAATGCGCATCATGTAGAAGTAAAATTTCTTATGGCGGGTTGTAGGCGTACGGCCCGCTCTCACCAAAATTTGTTTAAAATTACTACCCGCACAATTGTGCAGAGAGAACTCACACGCATTCTTGTGCTTTATGATTTAGTTGTCGATCAGACTGCGACAAGAACACATGTGTAGCGGATGCGTTATCATTTTATTTCAGAATAACACTTAAAAAATATTTTATGTTAAAAATGTTCTATGTCATTAGCTGGCCGTATTTAATTTTTTTATTTTTTCTTCTAATAAAAAATGGGTTTTTTTTATTTTTGTTTATTTAAAAAAAACTAGGTATAATTTTTACGCCAAAGATGGATAGCTTTATGTTCTTTTAATAAAAAAAATGGATTTTTTATTTTATCTTTATTTATCTAAAATTATTAAGATAGATAGCTTTACATATGTATGTTGATGAAATGAAAATCAAAGTATCGTATACTATTGACAGTTTTCTATGGCTGTAAATAAATAAATTCTCTCAACTTATTTTCTCTCTCTTGCTCACTAATCATAACCAGTGTTGCCGTTTAACTATTTTTAACCGAAATTTCCGGATTTGGTTATTTATTTTTCTTATAAAAAGAGCTTTTGTTTGTAGAAATGAATTAATTTGTAAGACTAAAATTTTAGTTATTATTTTTTGTTTCTTTTCTTACTATGTTGTATTAATTACAATTTATATTTGAAAAAATAGAATAAAAAAACTGTGAATTTAATTTTGGTTAATTTTTTCTTATTTGGTAATTTTTTTCACAAATGTTGGTTGCAATATTTTTTTTCGTGGCAACACTGACCAGAATAAGTGATTTCAGAAAATTTAATAAAAAAGTGGTCAAACAACAAAAACGCACGATGAGAGCAACGCATTGTTACGCTCTTCGTTTCCTTCCCTTCTATCTTTCCCCCCGCGTCATGAAATATTTTTGAAAAATATTCCAAAAAATGTTAAGATGCACATTCTTTATACTTTATTTTCTTTGTCAATACCCTCAATAACTAGTGTTTATTTTCATTGGCAATAGAAACGAGCATAATTTTTTTTTAATTCGAAAGAAACATATATGTAACTTAATATGGGTATGCGTTGCCATTTTTCCTCTATCTGACCTTTTTACTCTACATCATATACAATGGAAAGCAAAAGTACCCCAATATATTTTTTTTCGTGAATTTCATGAATTTTGAACAATAACATGTAAGAATAATTGATGTATTTACATTTAGGGTCATTATTACAACTTGCCGTTAACTTGGGTTTAGTTAAAGGTACCTTTAGCTACAGGGAACTGGAAAGTTACATTTAACTTCTTTTCGTTATTACAACTTACACAAAAAATAAAGTTAACTTTTTCAAAAATTTGGCAGTGCCGGATCAATGTCGATAACACTGCTCAATTAAACAAGTTTTTTTAAACGCAGTGGCAACGACGGGCTTCTTTTTTTTTTTGTTGTAAATGCTCATTGTGTTTATATTTGAAGTTGCCATATTGAAAATAATATATAATGTCGCAAGTTCAGACTTATGTGATGTTTTTGTAACACAGGCTATTTTACTTGCCTGCCTGTTTATATGGGAAACACAAACAATATTGAGTGTTTTTGTTTGTGTTTTCCATGCAAACAGGCAGGCAAGTGAAATAGCCTGTGTTACAAAAACATCACATTAAACTTAACTTTAAAACTTACCGGTAGGATGATCCTCCCTTTAGCTTAACGCTCACTTCTACCATATTGTCTACTTATAATAATGAAAAACACTTTATCTGCCCGTTAAAATCCCTCCTTTAGCTGACTGCAAGTTGTAATAAAGGCCTTTAATATCTTAAATTCGTACTGGCAAACATGTGACGTATAAGTGATAACTAATTCCTTTAGTTTCATAAACGACAAAATCTAATCATTTTTTTATTTTATTGCATACTTTTCAGCGTAATTATACTAGCATATGTAATATAAGTACACTGGAGCCCCGACATGCGTCGTTAATGGGGACCGGAGAATTGCGACGCAAATCAAAACGACGCAAATCGAAGCAACTTTTTATATACAAATGCATCGAAATTTCATTTATTGGGACCAAGAATTCAAAGGAAAGCAAAATGAATGAATAATGAAAACATTTTTCATTATTTTATTTAGTTCAACAAATGTTTTTTATTATTATAAAGAAATAACAAAACAATAAACAGAAGTTGTAAGAATTTTAAAATACAAAAAAAATTCTAAATATGTCCCACAATACAAATACTAAAATGGTAGTACTCAATGCTGCAAGAAAAAAATTAAACGTATGTAGCGTCACAAATCGAAATTTAAACGACGCAAGTTGGGATTCAAACGACGCAAATCGAATCGTCGCCAATCGGTTACGAAACGACGCAAATTTAATCGACGCGAGTTGAAATTGCAACAACGCAAGCTGAGTTTTGTCAATTTTTAAAAAGCGACGCAAATCGAAACGACGCAAATCGGATCGACGCAAGTCGGGGCTATAGTGTATAAGTAATATATTTCAATTAAATAAAAAGTATACCGTTAATTTGGAATTAACCCATTCGTTCCCACTGTACTCGCTTGAGTACACCGACTTTATAGCGCTATATACAGAAAGTTACTGACTTTTTAAAAAAAATTGTTTTTCATAATATTAATAGAGAATTTAAAGAATTGATAAATTGTAAAAGAAAGTTAAAAAAAATATAACGGTAAGTTATCAGTCTCTTTTATCTGTAAGTGTTTTTATATTTTGTAATTTTTTGCAGTTCTCATCACATGTTGACGTATGTATATCTTTTGTATTTTAAACTAAATTCAGTCGAATTTAAGTGAAAAGTAAAGTAAACAGATTAATTAACTATAATTTAATAAAAAAAAATTATTTAAAAAATTTAGAAAAGTGTTGTTTGGTAAGCATAAATATTGGTGTACTCGCTTGGGTACAGCCCCAAAAATTTATTTTACAAAAAAAAAATTAATTTTTTTTTATTTTATTTTAAGGTAGATCCTAATAAAATATATTTTAACACAATAAAGTATTTTTTTTTGGTTTCAAAGATGGTTGGGACAATTCCAGGGGATTATATTTTAATTTTTTTTAGGTTTAATGTTTTACAGGATGTGACCCTAAAAGAAATTGCGGATCGTTAGAGTTGTTCGGAATTTTGGTTCCATTATGTTTCATGATTTGCCATAAGTACTGAAGTACACATGTGTGAGATAGTTTCTGCTTATTTTTTAAGATTAAATAAGCGCACCATGTAGGTGATTTTACGACTAGATTATTGTAATGAATTCAAACGTACTCCTTTGACATTGACGTTTTGCTGCAAATAAATCAAGGAAAATGAAGAGTGTAATGTCCCTCTACTTGTGGAGTAGTGGCCAACAAATGCACACCAAACAGTGTGTTTGTTCACGTAGCCATTCATAGCGGCCAATTTTTTTTGTTTTATAGGTTTCATATTTTTGATTTGGTAAAACATTGATTTACAAATTTTGTATCAATTCGGAAAATGGCTCGAGAATAACTACAAAAAATTATTATTTTCCCTTCTGTACACTCGGTAATATCTTAGCCAGTTCACTGCTATTACAATCACAATATAACACATCAAGTTTTGCAAATATTTTATTTATTTATTTATTAATTACAATACAATTACAAATTATATTCTAATTATATACGAGCTGAGTAACTTTGACCATGTAGTCGGTGTAGTGTCAGAGCCTCTGGTGGGAATCGAACCCACGACCCTCACGCTAATAGTCTAGCACACTACCCACTAGACTACCAGGGCGCTCGAAAATAATTTAGAACACTATATATACAGTGAACGTTCGATAGTACGAATTAAATATTGTCATGCACTTTTGTAGTATCGAAAAATTCGTATTATTGAACAACGCATTTTTATGTTCCAATTCAAATAATTCACATAAAATATTTAGATTTTATTAATATATATATATTTTTTTTATAAAATTTTTATTTTGAATCCATTTTTTATACTTAAACAGGCATGAAAGAATATACTAATGTATGTATGTACGTACTAGTGGATTTGGATAATCCATATTTATTTGAAATTTCAAAAAACGATGTTTCATTTTCGTGGTCTGCTATAATTTTTAATCTTGCAATGAAATTGTCCTTTTTTTACATTGTTTAGGTTAGAGGACGTGTACTTGTCAACTGTGACAAGTACAGTACCCGGAGGTCGAACTGACCCATTGTACTTTACATTGTTTTACTTGCAACATTTTGACAGTTAAAAACACAAAACACTTTTAAAAATAAAAAACTTCACAATAACTTCGCTAAACGTGGATGACCGCGAAAGAATGAAGTAAAAACATAATAAAAATTTCATTCATACGTAAATAAAACAAAAATTCTTATAACAAACCACCATTCGTACTATCGAATAGAAAAAAGCCCATCTATTCGTACTATAGAGTAGTCAATGCAAAAATTATGTCATTCCACATTGGTTTAAAATTCAGTTTTTTTGGCCAAAATGTAATTTTTTAATTTTCCTTTTTTGTAAATTTTTTAATAAAGCATGATAGACAACGCTTCAAGTTATCAGAAAATAAATTTTGTTTTCCTAAACCGGTATTTACCGTTAGTCTACAGAGCGACAAACATAGAACTTTTTACTATTTTTGAATAATCAAGTGCAAGTAGTTTAATTTCAGTAGTTGGTAAAATAGTGTTTTTTGAAAAAAATTAAAAAGTTAAAAAAAATGTTTTTAATGGATTTAATAAAGTTTATGGTATGTATTAACTAATTGTAAAATAAAAAGTTAAAAAAAAAATAAATAGACATAGAAATAACGTGTGTTGTTTACATGCTTATTCGCGCATTCAATTATTATTTTGTTTTTCCATAAATTTAAACTTTTAAAAAATGTCCAACTTTGTCCAGTGAAAAAACAAAATTCGAAAATAGCATGTGGTTTTGTGGAACACATTCTAAAGTTTTTTCCTGCAATAACTTGCAATAACTTAAGATATTTGCTTTTTACTAGACTACCTTGGCTTCAGAAATGGAGAGCTCTTCAAAATTTGCCAAAAAACAAATGCTAAAGAAAAGACAAAGGAGGAACTTTTGAACTTCGTTCTAGAAAAAAGTGGAACTTCAAATCCTCCTGAGGATTAAATTAAAACATTTAAAAGAAAAAATAAGGATATATTGCGATATATAGATATATAGAAACACTAATGTATTTATGTCTCGAAACATGAAATGGCTAAATTCTGAAGTATTTTTTGGACATTCCAAAAGGAGGTGGTTTTGGTTCAACAAATGATGGAAACACCTCACGCCGTGCTTTCACTCATTATAAGGAATTTGCAGAAATTACAGGAGTTAAAGAAGATCTAATTTTTCGCCTACATATTATAATCATATGTTTAACATGCCAGTTTCCATTGCAACTAGATAAGTTTGAAGAATATTGTTTTTAAACTGCTATATATCTCCAGACCAACTACGATTAGATTCCCATGACACCAACCCTCCATAAAGTGCTTATTTATTCAAAGCAAATTATGCAGAACACACTATTACCAGTTGGATGCTTTGGTGAGGATGCAGCAGAGTGCAGAAATAAAATTTACAAACACGACAAATTGTTTTATACTCGGAGAATTAGTCGTATCAATAATCTGACAGATGTATTTAATAATGCATTAGACTCATCAGATCCTCTTATTCCGTCACTACAACAAAAAACACGCATACATCAAAGAAAACGTCAACAATTTCCCCCCGAAGTTATTAATCTTTTAGCCTGTGAAGAGCCCTATAATCCAGCAATATTTGGAGATAATACAGATACTGATGAAACCACGGATGAAGAAGAATTTGAGAACAAATTTTTAGAAAATATAATATTAGAAAACGAATTAGACGTAATTAACAATTAATTTGTAATAAGAGTTTTTTAAACTAACAATACTATTCCTTTTTGAAATATAATTGTTTATCTTTTCTTTATAAATAAAACTAGTATTTAGAAATATTTGAAATACATCGTTTTTAATTAATATGTGTAGAGAGAAAACATAATTTGTAATTAAATTTGACAGAATTGACAAAATATGATATTAATAATTAATAATAATTCAAATATTAACAAAAAAAACTATTCTCGCAGTAAATAATTTTAGCCAAAAAAAAATCGATTTTAAACCAATGTGCATTCGTATTATTTGAAATTCGTAATAAAGCGCGTTCGTACTACTGGACTTCCACTGTAATTCGTCGTAGTCTAGTATGTAGTGCATTGGCTTATTAGATGTAAGACGCGGGTTTAAACACCAGGTCAGGCATGAAAAAGAAAATATGAAAAAATATTTCTTCGGCAACTTCCTCTCAGTAGATTTCTGCCAAAAACTCTTAGAGTAAATGAAACTGCCATGAAAAGTTTCTCAAAAATCTGTCGACTGTCGACTGATAATGCAGTAGCTTGTAAAATATTGTAGTATTCGTGAAGAAGTTGAAAATACTTACAAATTCTTTGCTCTCTGAATTAGGTTTTCTACTTTCATGAAGAATCTACATATGTACATATTATTATATGTTTAAAATAAATTATATGTTTAAAATAATTTATGTTTAAAGCTTTATGAAATTTGATTTTGTGCTAACTGCAATTACTTATCGACAATTTTTATTAATTTTAACAACACTGTATGTGTACTAATTAAAAAAAAAAAATGATGATTAAAAAATTTATTTTTTATGCGTTTAAAGTTGTAAATATAAGTATGGATTAATTTATTTATAAGCAATTAGCCTTTTCAATACAGATGCAGTATTGAACTTGAAATCAGAAATTTACTATCATTTTGTATTTTATTATCTTCATACATAATTGACCATTACATTAAAATCAAGCATCACTTGATGTATCTCTTTAAATCTAAAATAAAGACATTTAAAAATAATTATCCTCAGATTTTGTACAAAGCGCTTGGACAACGACGACAAAATAAAATCTAGTTATTCATCCACTCCTTCAAAAAACGATCATGAACGGGATGACTGGTGAATCTGGCAAAAAGATGGCCAATATTACTTGTAAATGCTTTAATGCAAAAAATTAATGTAATGAATATCTCTTAGAACGCCTTGCCGGATACACGTCTGCTTGTTTAACTGGTCGTTTCTCTTGTAACAAACATGACATTCGTTTGATGGTTTTATTACAGGTTGTAACAGGTTTCTTTAGCATTATGCATGTATACTTATATTCAGGCATACATACCAAATGATATACATGTAGAACAATATGCTAATTAAGTTGTGAAAACAACTGTTGTGTCAGTTCACTGACAAGTAACTGGTCGGATAATAGGACAGTGACGATTTGTCTGTGCCGTTTATTAAAATTATGATTATGTCTGAAAGTGTTCATTATGTATGTATAGACGTTAAACTATAAACAGTTCTTAATTATTGTTGTTACCAACATCATATAATAAGAGCAATTATCATGAAAATTAACGTCACTTTACCAACGCCAAGAACTGATTGTTATTTGTAACAAGCTAAGATATGCAGGCATATTCTGACAATCCTACGATTTGAAATCGCAAGTGATTTTAAAAACGCCAAATATATTTCAGGGTGTTCTGAAACTTACGCGTTTTACTTGTGATCTTCCATTTTTCGAAGTCGTTTTGCGAAAAAAATTAAACATATGTATGTTTTTGGGAAGTCGCCGTAGTCTAGTAGGTAGTGTGTTGGCTTATTAGACGTAAAGCCAGGGTTCGAGCCACAGGCCAGACATCAAAACAAAATACAAAAAGTATTTCTTCGGCGATTTCCTCTCAGCAGATTTCTGGCAAAAACTCTGAGAGTGAATAAAATTGCCATGAAAAGTTTCTCAAAAAAATCTGTCGTTCGGAGTCGACTTTAAACTGTAGGTCCCGCCACTTATATATAAAATTAACACACACAACAAGTGGTGTGAGAAACTAGGTCAATAATCCTGACTGAAGGGTTGTAATGACCATTTATGTATGTGTGTATGTTTTTGGGCCATTATTCCAACTTCCCGCTAAAGTTGGGTTTAGTTAAAGGTAACATTAACTAAAGTAAACTTTAACTTTTTGTTATTACAACCAATAGATAAAATAAATTTAATTTTTTCAAAAATATGGCAGTGCCGGTGCAATGTCGATAACATTGCTCAATTAAATCAGTTTTTTTTTAATGCAGTGGCAACGGCGGGCTTCTTTTAAATTGTATTTATTCATTTTGTTGAAGTCGCCTTGGTATAGTAGATAGTGTGTTGGCTTATTAGACGTAAAGCCCGGGTTCGTATCCCAGGTGAGACATCAAAACGAAATATGAAAGAAAAATATTTCTTCGGCGATTTCCTCTCAGCAGATTTCTGGCAAAAACTTTGAGAGTAAATAAAATTTGCCATAAAAAAGTTTCTCAAAATCTGTCGTTCGGAATCGACGTTAAACTGTAGGTCCAACCACTCACGTATAAAATTAACGCACACAACATGAGTGGTGTGAGAAGCTAGGACATTGTACAATGGGTCAATTCGACCTCCGTGTACTGTATTTGTCACAGTTGACAAGTACACGTCCTCTAACCTAACCTAACCTATTCATTTTGTTTATATTTGAAGTTGCCACATTGAAAATAATATATAATATGGCAAGTTCAAACTTAAACTTAACTTTAAAGTTACCAGTAGGATGATCCTCCCTTTAACTCAACGCTCACTTCTACCTTATCGTCCACTTTTAATATCGAGAAACAATTTATATTCACGTTAAAATCCTTCCTTTACTCAACGGCAAGTTGTAAAAATGGCCCAAAATCTTTTGTTTTAAAAATGATTTAAACAGATAAATCGCTCTGTATTAACGTTGAGGGAATTTCCTTTTTTTCATGTGTGTTCTCATTACGGTATTAAATTTTGTGTATTGGGTTGTATTTTGCAGTCACAAACTGAATAGAAGAACAATATTACATGAAGTTGGTCATTAAATTCTTTCTTACTTTTACTATTTATATCACACAGAGTAAATGAATTTTGTAAGATTCATAAGTCATAGGAGTTACAATGCAAGAAAAACTACAAACTTGAAAATGTATTAGAGAAGAACGAATAAAAGTCACGTTTGGTTGAATATTAAAAACTGCAACACAAAGTTCATCAACAAGAAGGAAACGAAGAAATAACAAAAATTTTCATATCACAAAAATACTCACTCATCTATGCAAAGACTTCATTAATATTTCGATGACATCACTGGTAGGAAAAGCTTAAGAGAACTATGAAGTGAAACTACTATTTAGTAATATGATATTGTAGAGGGTTTCCGTTTATAATGAGATGATTAAGCTGCACAACAACTCGTATATGTTTTTGGAATATGTAGTGTTTTGCATAGCGTGCTTGAGATTGATCACATTTTCGGTATCTTACTTCTTTGTATCAAGGATATGTATATCTATGTACGTATTCGACAAAGTTTGTGATGCAGATTTTTGAATAAATTTAATCATTTAAAATTTATGCAGTTCGTGTTAAAACAAGAACATTATAATTAATACTCGAATGATGCAACGATATTTTGTGAATTTAAATTAAAAATATTTTAAGGAATACTAATAACAATATTAATGTCTTGTGTATACACATTTTTGATTCTAGTATTTTAAACATACATGGCGAATTTTTTCTATCATTCGTAGAAGGCGTCGCACAGTGGTCCCAATGACGAATTTAGCGCGAAAAAAGTCATAACTCTTGTTTAAAAGCACTTAGAGGGATAAAAACTCTACGAATAAGTAATTTGGTATGGTGCGAGCTCACGCCAAAAATGGGCGGATTCGATTAAGGGGGCGTGGCACTTTTCATACAAAACAAGTTTTGCAAATTTACTTCGGCAGAAATTTCTAAAATTTTTATACCATTGCTTGGATAGCATTCTTTTTTGGCAACCAAAAGGTTTTTATAAGAGGAGCATATAAGTTAATTTAAATGATATTTATTTTAAGCAAATTTTATTTATTTAATTTATTTCATTTTATTTATTTAATTTATTTAATTTTATTTATTTATTTTGTTTTAATAAAGAACTTTTTATTCTTAAAAATTTGGTTTATTTATTTATTACAACATCTTAAATCTATGGGTAAGTTACTACTAAAAATTTGGTTTATTTATTTATTACAACATCTTAAGTCTAAGGGTGAGTTATTACTACTACTGTATTAAAAAATATGTTTCTTTTTAGCATTCCATTTAAGCAACGGTCATCATTTTTATTAATTTAGTTTTTTCTTCATGAAAAGCAATGCATTCCAATTTATGCAGACATGGTGTCAGCATAAATTAAAGTTAAAAATTTAGCAGGTAATAATAAAAATAAAAAAATAGGGTGACCAACTTTTGTGTCGTTAACTCTTCCCCCTTTAAATAGATTGTCCTCAATCTTTTTATTTTTTCTAAAAGAGTGGGATTCTATGTAACCTTGGAGGTTTCTCTGGAGCAATGTGAGTAATATTCGTAAGCTGTGGTAAGTTATCCATTTCAATTGGTTTATTTACGGTAGGTACCTGAGGTTCCCACACTATAGTTTTCTCTACTGTTCTATTAAAGATCTTAAGAAAGACAATCAATACAATCACAAGTAAAAATGCTACAGATATTGTCCACTCTCCAATTACCAGGCGTTTTTTCACGGTCGTGATGACGTCGGTATTATTGATTTGGAGCTCGTTAAGGGACTCGAGGGATAAGAGATTAATTCGACCTTTTTCAAAGGGAGTAGGTTGTATGATAGCTGGTATAGTTCGCAAAGGTGAAGCTTGCCAGTTGCTAAAAGTTCTATTCTCAATTTTAATAGTTGTATTGTGAATTTTAATCAAAAATGTTCCCGAAAGATTATACTGTTTTTCATTTTCAAAAATTGACCCATTATAGTCATTTAGAAGTATTACTCCTGAGTCTATTTCTTCAGTCAAAGGAATATGATGACTATTGCTTAGGATACAGGCTGATTTTAAATTATTAATTAGCTTAGGAATACAATCGGTTTCAGTTATATTAATGATATCTTTTTCATTACAAATGGTTACATTATTATAATCTTTACATTTTTCTTTTACAGCGAACATTTCCTTTTCGTTAAACAAAATTTCTTTGAAATCTAAATGTATTACAATATTATTTCTTTTTACTGGTCTTAAAATTACATTTTCATACATTTCTTTTTTTGTCAATGGTACTTTAACCATATAAAATATTTTATTATAATTATTATTGTTATACAAAACTGATACTTTGGCAAATTGAAGTGCCTCTTCTGGATTTACAAAAGGAATGTGTTCTTCTTCGATTTTTTTCATAGCTACTTCGATTTCTTTTTTATTTAGTATTAATGGGTTTACAATTCCAATTTTTGCCCATTCTATTCCATTTTCAATATTTATTAATTCTTCTTTAACTAGTCTTATTCTATTTTGTAAATTAATGACTATTTCATTTTCTAAGTAAACATTCTTTCTTATGAAATTTGACATTTTATTAATAATTTCGGTTAAGTTATTTATTCTTTTATTGAAAGCTTCATTTACATAAAATTGTTTATTGTTATTTTTATTTAATTCGTAAACGTTATTAGCTATTATTTCAAAGTCGTCATGATCTGGAGATCCTGCGACGTATTTCCAAATTGTTCCCAAAGCGTTTATGGCTCTTTTATTTCTTGTTATGGGTGTTAGATTTTCTAAGACATTGTTAATTTGGGTGAGTTCATGATTGAGGATAGGGTATAGGTTATGGTTATTTGGGATGTTTTGTTGGATAAAGGTATAGGTGTTGGCTATGGATGTTGCGTATTGTTCCAGATCTATTGGATGAATAATAGTGAAAGTTCCCTGTTGAATTTTTGCTGTACCTTTATTTATGGTGACAACGTAGGAGGACGTGTAATCCATGATTTGGATTTCCGTCAGTGCGTAGGGTAAGAATAATCTGAAAAAGTAAGTTATTGTCTTTTAATGTTGCTTTTATAAACAATTCTGCCTGACATTGTTAATACAGTTGTGTTTCGGTCTTCTTTGACTATTTCTTTTTTATATCTTGGGGTTAATTTTGAACCCAATCTCCTATTGACCCTAACGAAAATGTTTTCTCCTGGTAAATAAGTTTTGGGTGCTTGTCTATTTTTGTTATGGTAGTAAATAAACCATTGATTACGCTGGGGTTAAGATATTTTTTTTTAAATTGATATTAAGGTGTCTTTAGTGTAAAAAGGTTTTTTAATAATGTGCCTATGGTAAGATGAGAATGGAATTTCGAATTTGTCTGTCAATGCTACTGGATTCATTGCCAACTAGAAAATTTTTAGACTGCAGTAAAAAAATTTAATGTTGTCTTTATGAACAATTCTATCGTCAATTCTGAGTGTTGTTCCTAAGTGGGTTTTAAATTTTTTTGAGACTGTTAAAACCTGGAACTAACCAATAGTTAACCGATTTCAGGAGTTTGACTTTTATGGCGTAATTTATTTTCTTCTTCTCCGGAAATGCCAAGATTGTTATTGGGTTGGACTCTCAAACCATTTCATCCAACCTCAAGTTTTGCCTTCTATAACAATTTCATTTATTTATTTTATTTTGCATGTTTTAGTTATAGTTTTAATTTTAATGTTAATTTAGTTTTGTCTTTTATTTTAATTATTATTTTAATTTTATCTTTGTCATTATCCACTATGTGGATCATTTAATGACTTAAATTAATAATTATTTCCGTTCATTTTTAACTTATATTTCATTTTAATATTTATTTAAAATTATTTTTATATAGTTTTTATTTTGGTTTACCAAATGCTTATTTAGTCTAGTCTCAATTCTAATTCTTATTTCAATTTTGCCTTTTCCACTATGTGGAACTTTTAATGGCTTGAACTACTTTAATCTCAATTCATTTTTAAATTCAATTTTACTTTAATTTCCATTTTAAATCATTTTTACACAATACATATTTTATTCTTAATCACTAAGTTCTTCATTTCTAATTATTTTAATTATTTTTACATTGTTTATATTTTAATTTTATCCACTATGTGGATCTTTTGAAACGTCTTTACATGGCTCAAGCGTGAGCTGACTTGAAACTGAGTTTTCAATGAAATAAAATAGCAAATAACAAAGGATAATGAAGGGCAAAAGAAGATCAATGAAACTTTTCCGCATAGCAACAGTTAAGAATATTAATGGAAAGCGTCAAAATAATTTTTAGTTTACTAAGCAACAAAGAAGTCATAATAAAAAATATGAATGAAGAGAAGAATAGTAACAATGTAATAAAGTAAAACAATTCGTTAACCCATTGTTAACTACTCCCCCTTTTAAAATTCAGACGTCCTCGTCTGAAACAAAATTTGTTTAACATAAAATAAATAAATCTACGATTTTGTCTAATTCACTGAAATCATTTCTATACCTGTCTTCAATGTTTTGGTCTGTCCCTTGGTTAAGGTCATTGTTTGGATTAATCAGTGATTGAACTATGTTTCTGCATTGTCGCGCACAAATAGCGGCTATTCTGTTTTCTAATTCTTCACTGACTTGTGCTGCTGGATTTGGGATGGGGATAGGAATAGGATTTGGGGCGTTAAGAATCGGAGGTCTTACGAGATTATTGGGGTTAGACATGATTTTTCGCAAATTTTGGGAACAATTTTTGTAAGAGAAAAAGAATTTCTAATTTATGATTTGTAAAAAATAAAATGGTAATTTCGATATTCACAGTAAATAAAAAATTTCTTCCTTTCTTATTATTTTGTTTTATTTTCTCTTCTTCTTTATTATAAGGGTGTTTTTTTTTTTTTCACTTATGAAATAACTTAAAAATATTCTGGAATATAATGACTTACAGTATAAGGTGAATTGGACACATTTTGTTGACTGACTGATGTTGTTCTGTTGATCTTGTTGCAGCTATCGATGTCGACCAGATATTTGAATGGTTGTCTTCTTCGGTGCAGCTTTCAATGGCAAGGACAAAGCTGTTGTTGAATATTATGTTTTTAGGTTTTTTCTAAAGTTTTTATTTAATTCTGTTTCACTCGTTGTTTTTTTTTTTATTCTTTTGTTCAATGTTCTTAATTTTTATTGCAATATTTCATTGTAATATTATTTTTTAGTTATTGTATTATTTTATTTGTTCACTGTTCCTTTTATTTGTTGTGTTTATTTTCTTCTTATTTTAAATTGTAAACTTATTAAACTATACCGTCCCGATCACGCGAATTTTGTCCTTTTCGCTTTTCTACTAAGGATTCACTTATGACACTTTATATGGACGGTCGCCTGCGGACGGACACTACAGGCTTTTTATTCTAGGGTTCTTTTAGTACACTATTTTTGTACCGGTTGCTCGGGCGCCAGTTAATTTAAATGATATTTATTTTAAGCAAATTTTATTTATTTAATTTATTTCATTTTATTTATTTAATTTATTTAATTTTATTTATTTATTTTGTTTTAATAAAGAACTTTTTATTCTTAAAAATTTGGTTTATTTATTTATTACAACATCTTAAATCTATGGGTAAGTTACTACTAAAAATTTGGTTTATTTATTTATTACAACATCTTAAGTCTAAGGGTGAGTTATTACTACTACTGTATGAAAAAATATGTTTCTTTTTATCATTCCATTTAAGCAACGGTCATCATTTTTATTAATTTAGTTTTTTCTTCATGAAAAGCAATGCATTCCAATTTATGCAGACATGGTGTCAGCATAAATTAAAGTTAAAAATTTAGCAGGTAATAATAAAAATAAAAAAATAGGGTGACCAACTTTTGTGTCGTTAACTTATATCCGCATTACGTTTTTTGGCACCCGTACGCATAGAAAGATACGATCTTTTTGAGTATTTTCCGTCAATATACATACATCGCTAGCGCTTCTTCACTGCTATAAGGTATTGGTTCTTTAGATGGCGTGCTTAAGAACGTTTTTATTTTAAATGGCCTGTTTGGAGAATTATCTATAGTTCTAATAACGTCTGAAGCAGTCATTTTGCCTGATTTATAAAGGCTACTTGCAGCAGCAAATGTTAGCTCTTCAGGGGAACAAGAGTTCAGATTAGATCTTTAGTAGATTTTTTAGATCTTTCTCCTATTTCTAAAAACGGTTTAGAAGGTCGTCCGTATTTTGACGTTGACGGTCCGTCAATGGTATTTTCGTCCGAGTTTTCCTTACTAGCAAGAACGAAATATTCATCGGACCAACTTTTAAATGAAGACTCGAACACACCCTTTGATCCGACAAAATGACTTTTTTCGGGCTAAACTCGTCATTGGGACCACCGTGCGTCGTCTCTATGTACATATTGGAATTTGGCATGGTCTTAGCGTTGCTACTAAACGGCAGCACCATTGTACTGGATGGTTAATATTTAGCCAATGTTTCCACTACTCGGGAATTTCTTATCTTTCGTCTTCTATAAGCATCGTAAATGAGCCTTTATGGGTAAAGTAGCATCGCCACGATCAAATAGATTGGATCAAATTGCCATTTTTGTGATTGTATTGGAAAAACTGTACTCACACGTACAGAAAACTGACCTCACAAGTACAGACTGAGAAGAGTGTGAAGGATATCAAAATATTTTGATTTTCGCTACCTGCTCCGCAGAAAATGGAAGCAAATTTGATGTGTGTGTCATTTTTCTCCAGATTTCGTTTGAGTTGTTATGTTTCACACTTTGTTTCGCGAGTTTTTAAAAGTGTGTAGCAAAAAAATTGTGAAAAAAGTAAATATTTTGATATTTTTTATTTAGTTTTGTTTTTATTTATGAATTTTATGATATTGTTTATATATTTATTTATTTTTATTTATTTATTATAATTAACATAACACAACAAGATTTTAATCTTATATTATTATTATTATACTAGATGACCCGTGCGAATATTTCGCACCGTTAGTTGTCATTTTTGTAACATAAAATGAAAATAATTAATAGAAATTTTATTAAAAGTATAAAAATATTAGAAATCTTAATATATCATACATATTTACATACATACATACATATGTTTAAATGCTTTTATAATACTTCTTTGAATACAATGTTAGAGGTAATGACATGATCATTGTTAACTTTTTGCCCGTACGAATCCTTAATACAAACAAAAATATCTTTAAACGTACGCACTCGAGAAAAAGCCACGTATAACTGCCCATGTGAAAAGACCGGTTCTGGTAAATACAATCCTACCTTTTGAAGGGTTTGACCTTGTTTTTCTTAAAACCTTTTTAACTGTTAAATATCAGCTGACACTATAAATATGTATATATTAAAAGACACCGTATTACTACACTTCATAAAACAAACAATGGCATGACAATAACGACATTACCAAAATGGCTTTTACAACTTTATATCGTTAGTATAATTCGCAAAGACGCTAAGTCCACTTTTTTCCAAAAGTGAGATTTTAATGCAAAACAGTAACATTGTACATAATACATACTTTACAGCAAAAAAACATGTCATTATATAGTTTAAAGTTGTTGTAATTTTGTGGTTTGCAAAAGCGCTAAGTCCACAAAACTACGAAAAATATTAATATTAATATTATTAATTAATTAGTAATAATAATAATAATTAACATTATTAGTTATTAATATTATTATTATTTTGTAAAAATAATTGCGTTTAAACAGTTTAGAAATTTTAAAAACTGAAAAAGCTACAATGTTTTTTGTGTCTCCTGAAAAATTTGAAAAAAGGGACTTCACACATTTGCGAATGAGACTAACGATATATTATGTGGAATAGCATTACAATTAAGCGACCCTGTTTATCGCACTTGATCTAACAACTACTGCAAAGTATTGCCAAAAAAGCTTTTTACAACTTAATATGCATATATATAACTTAGTAATAAACGGCATTATAGTAAATAGCGGTATTGCCAGAATGGATTTTAATACATACTATATTATGTAGAACTGCATTACTATTAAGCGACCCTGTATTACCACACTTGAACAATAACATATAATCATAATGACAACAGTATTATCATGCAGTTCTATATAAAATATAATTTTTATCAATGAAAATATTAATTTTTCAGTTTCTATTTATAACTTAGTAATAAACGGAATTATAGTAAATAGCGGTATTGCCAGAATGGATTTTAATACATACTATATTATGTAGAACTGCATTAGTATTAAGCGACCCTGTATTACCACACTTGAACAATAACATATAATCATAATGACAACAGTATTATCATGCAGTTCTATATAAAATATAATTTTTATCAATGAAAATATTAATTTTTCAGTTTCTATTTATTTTTCGTCATTAGTGTTAGATATAAGCTTTAAAATGAGATATCAATCATTAAATTTGATGCGGTGGTATGGGAGATATTTGCAGCCGACAAAAAAAGTGCTTTAGAAATAATATATATGATTATTTATATTAATTATTATATTATTTATTTTAGTTTTATGAACTTTGTTTTGTTTAACAAAACGATTAACGATTTTAATTATAAGCCGAAAAAATTAAGACCATTAATAATTCGTTTTAATTTCCTTTATATTATATTTTAAAATCTTGTTTATTTCCCCACAAGTTTCCATAACAATGCGACCAATTGCGCTGATAAATTTTAAATCAGAAAAGGAATTGCCTGTAGCAAGAAAACGCAATATTATAGATAGTTTTCTTTTTTGTTTTTTTTTATTGCCTGCTCCCGGGGTAATGGCTATAAAACAATCATTTGACATATTAAAAGAAAAAAACTCTACAAAAAAAACAAAGGAATGTCCCAACAAAAAACCATATGTTCTTTGAGAAAACCTAAAAAATATTTACTAAAAAAAAAGAAAAGAAATATTTACTAAAAAGAATATTTTCCGATGAAAACCATACGATGTTTTCTTCTTCACGACATTTTTTAAATGAAATTTGAAGGCTTAAATTTGATGTGTTGCTGTGCTAAGTCAAACAAATATTACCAACACATATGCAAAATTTGATCCAATCTGTTTGATCGTGGCCATCGCACTTAAGTCTGGCTTACCCGATCAACCGTAATAAAGAATAAATTTCTAATGTCTTGAAGTCTATGTAATTGATTCAATCAACTACTAAGAGGATCGTCTGTCACATTGTGAAGACATCTTGTGAGCTTTTAGCAAGCATATATTGTCTGACCCGTTCGCTTTCAAAAGAGCTATAGTTCTATAGCCTATTTTTGGAGAACGAACTATCATCCATCCTTTCATTCCATCACGGATCTAGATCTCAAGAATCGAGAAATCCAGAAGAAGGGCTTCTGATTCAGTCTTGAAGTGGTGGAGGATACTTTGTATAAAAAATGGCGTCCTATCAAAGCTCAGGATGACGATCTTATCAGTGCTAACCAGGTGTTAAAAAGACTCATCCACCACGTATATAGAAAGGTGGATGTCACATTCTGTAAACGAAATGGCTTCGAACGGCATCGGAATTTAACGAATATCAAAGTAATGGATGGCTACGAGCGATAGACCGTGGTGGATGGCTTTCTTTTATTTTACAGTACGATATTTCGCTTGAGAAGGGGATAGAGATTCAGCCAATTTTTGTGCTAGGCTGGCTGTACATTCTGTATACCCTTGAGATATCTGCTCTTTGGTGTTCCTTTCAATAAGAGGGAGAAGAGTATCCGTTCAGTAGCACATTTAGTTTAGGTTTCATCGGAACAGACCTTGTAAGTTAATTCACTTAAGCCTCTACATCATAAGTATTTTATATACATACATACATAACATACATAATAGGACACTACAGCCTTTCCGTCAAGATTACGACCCAGCTTTTCGCATAGCTCATGTTGTGTGTGTTAATTTTATACATGAGTGGCGGGACCTACAGTTTAAAGTCGACTCCGAACGACTGATTTTGGAGAAACATTTCATGCCAATTATATTTACTCTCAAAGTTTTTGCCAGGAGTTTGATCCGTGACCTCACGTCGTATAAGCCAGTACACTACCTACTATAGTACGGCGACTTCATCCAGGTGCTTCTGTGTCTAAATAAAAATAACTTAGTTGTACTTGAAAATTGCCTAGGTAAGCTGTTTAATAATGGTTTGTTGTAATGATGGTCTTGAGAATGTTAATGATAACTGCAAGCATTATTGAGGATACAAAGGGTATTGTTTAAGTAACTCAGGGGTTATGTTTCGCAAAAAAAAGTGTAGTGTTACGAAAATGGAAATGGTGTCACATCGTTTAACATTAAAATGATAAACAAAAGCTACAAAAAACATAACCAATGGACTTGTTTACATGATCAAAAAATAAGCAAAAATATGGCAACAACATCAGTATAAAAAAGGGATGAATAAGTAAACAAACAGGCAACAACAACAACAACACTGCAAGGACAAATGTAATCAAAATACACAAACAACAATAACGTAAACAACATTTTTACATTTATAGAAAGAGAGAGAGAGTCATTCTCCTTCAAGAGCATTCATCAAACTGTTTACCCTGCGATATAAAAGGCAGGACAAAGCAAGCAACGGAGTCAGAAAAATTCAGTCAGTCTTGTGTGGAGACACGTTGCTTGCGAAGAGAATAATTGTGGTTTGAAGATCTCCGCTATAGAGATCTGTCGAACAATTGTTAGTGTTTACGCAAAAGAGTGTAAAGAAGAATAACAAACAAAGTAAACTGTTATTGTTTACATCAAGTTGTGAGCAGCCAGAATTTTGAGAACAATAAAGAATTTATCTAAAACTAAACATAAATTTCTTTTATTTTTATTTGTAATCTATGAACTCATATTTTAAACGTTTTTAAAAGGGTAAAAACGTAACAGTATTTTAAAAATCAAAGAATGTGTTTATAAATGTAATTGTGTGGTAATTTATAAAACAATTAGTTTCGTTTAACCTTGTGTAAACCTTACATTTTTTATTAATAATAAAATCGTCCAATTTACATCAGCTTGCATTTATTTTTCCAAAATTCTTATTCATTTCGAAAATGCCTTAATTTAATAAAAAGCAATGATTAATTAGAAATTTCAACGATACATTTATAAACTATAGAAAACTGTTTTAATAACGGTATTAACCGTAAAATCTGTTTGTCAGCGCTGCATTATTTCGTAGAGAAAAACTTAACCGTTCAATGCATTAGACAAAATGTCTGAAAAAGTTAACTAATTAGTTAAAAGTTGTTGCTCATTTCAAATTAAATATCACTTCCAACATATTGTCAGTCAATGTATAAAATGTCACATTTGTTATCAAGAATTAATTTTACGATTATGGGAGGCTGGAATAATTTTACTTCTGTGGGATTAAGACAATTTGTTTGTTGTCAGTTTGTGCTAATTGTGTAACAGAACAAAAGACAAGGTTATTACACTCTCAGCAGGAGAATATGTAACAACTGTCTTAAGATAGATGAAATAATAAAACTGTTGGTATCGAATGTAAAGAAAAGTTACTATAGCCACATGAAATATAGTGATTATATTTATATCGATATAGTTAGAATTTAATTACTGTTCGAGGTGGATTAAGTTTCAAAATAATTTGCATTATAATTATTTTCTATCGATACAGTGGACCGCATAAGTCCAGGTACCCCAATATATTTTAGCAATTTCATGAATTTTAGTACAAATAATTGATCTTTTCATATTTTTTATGTTTTTTACAAACTAAAAGAATAAGTTTCTAGTGACACCACATTTTTGCACAGCAAAAGTGAAGGTACTCCCCAGAAGAAGTCAAGGTAAATTTAAAATTCAAAAGTCCCAATACATTAAAATGTTATTAGTTGCATTTACCGCTATACCAGTATTACCTGTCCAGTAGAAGCATCGAATCTCGTTCAAAATCAACTATATCAAATTGAACACTGGTTGTCCCAATGGAACATTAAAGTCAATACTGAAAAATCGGTACATGTTGTATTCACGTTACGCAAAGGAGTTTGTCCTCGTTTAACTATAAATAATAGCGAAATTCCCATAAAAGACAGTGTAAAATATCTTGGTCTTCATATTGATAAAATATTAACGTGGAAAGAGCACATAAAAGCTAAAGAAGAACATCTTAAAATAAAAACTAAACGACTATACTGGCTGCTGGGCCCAAAGTCCGAATTAAATATTGAAACTAAGATTGTAATATATAAAACTATTCTTAAACCAGTGTGGACCTACGGCATTCAGTTGTGGGGAACTGCAAGTAACTCAAATATTGAAATTCTCCAACGGTACCAAAATAATACTTTGAGATTAATTGTCAACGCACCAAAATATGTATCTAACAAGACAATTCATAACGATTTATTTATTCCAAATATTACAGATGAAATTAAGAAGTTTAGCGCAAATTATCTTGAACGATTAAGTAATCACTGTAACCCATTGGCAATATCATTACTAGACGATACTAATGAAGTGAGAAGGCTTAAGCGAAATCATATTCTTGATTTACCCTTCCGATAACTTTATGTTTACGATGTTATGGACTTTTTCCAAATAATTTAAATTTTAATATTCTCAATTATGATAACTATTGATAATATTTCTTTTGTATATTTGTATATAAATAAAATACAGTGTTTGTACTTTGAGTTTTATTCATAAACTGAATTCTTATTTTATTAAAAATATTTTATAGCTGATTAACATTATGAAGGTTCTTACAAATAAAATGCTGATTTTACATAATGAGTGTGTTTTTTCTTTTAATAATAATTTATGTTATAATGTTCAGAATGCTGATATTACAAAGTGTTTGATTTCATTTAATTTTCAACAGAAAGAAAAGCAGAATGCAATAAAACCAAGAACAAGAAATGTTTATTATAGATTCATATTACAATATATGGATTATGGTATGCATATGTCACTCCTCCCTCCCTTAGATAAGTCGATGTCCTCATTGACATTTTCTTTATTAGTTTGTTCTTTTATAAAGATATTCTTCTTAAATCTAATGCATAAGCCTATAATTACTAGCAATATTATCAAAACAAAAGTTAATAGACTTATTGAATAGTTGTTCGTTTTAGTATTTATTATATCTATATGTTTCTTTAACTTTGGCAACGATACATTTTCCTTTACCAAATTTTCTACATCTTTTACAGCAGGTAGTATGTTTTGTTCTTCTAATTTTTGTTTCACAATGACTTCAAAATTATAATTTTTACTTTACAATTATTCAATCTTATGATATTATTTCCTTTTATTTTTATATTCAAATCATTACAATTCTGATTTATTTCTGTTTCTTTTAGTTTCTTTGTAACTCTTATATTTGGTTCAACAAAATACAAAAAGTTTGATTCTTTACTTTCTTTATATTGACAGTTAGTTTTATTATTATTTATTAAATTTTTGATACATTCATCTCCTATTGTTATTACCTTATTATCTATCAATTGGTAGACAACATTATGATTGGCTACATAATCTATTTTTTCGTCCAGCACCAACTCATCGTTGTTTTCATCTGGCATTGGGATAATCTTTATTCTTTTATATTTATCGAATTCAACAGGAATAGAAAGTATGAAATAAATTAAATTTTCTTTGAGCCAAATTGAAGTTTTTATGTTTTCGAACTTCAGCACAGTTAAATTCGTCAAAGTCTGCAAGTCGATCAGTTTTGGGTTTATAATGCCCAGTCTAGACAACTGCATTGCTAATTGGATATCCTCGATATGTCCCACGTATCTATTTACATTGTCCAAAAATATGTCTGTGCAGATTCTTTCCGTGATCCTGTTCTGCACCCTTGACACGTCCGACTCCAGCTCGTGCAACAGTCTACTTTCATTGTTCACGTGATCTATCAGTTCGTTAAATTCGTTGGTTGTTATTATGTTCGCTTTTAAGTCATCAAACCTGCTCTCTATCTCCTCTCTATCTCTTATCGTCCTCGTTCATAGTCCCAAAAAGAAATTTTAAACCGTCGCCCACCACATTTGCCAGTCCACGTCTATGTCTAACTGAAAATATTTGTTTCTCTTTAAATGCTAGTGTAAGGTACTTTCTAACTGTGTCCGTTTGGTAATATTCCTTTGAATGGTACTGTTCGATAAGGGTGTCATAAGCCAGATCAAGATAAGTTTTGTTAACAGTCAAAATATGATACTTGTACTCTATTGGGTAATCTAAGGTACCCTGCTCAACAACCGCGAAACCATAGTCATTTTCTATGCTGTTTATTTCGGTCGTCTGGCCACCGACTCCTGTATTCACTGAGAGAAGCAGCAACAAGACAATTGTCAAGAGCTTCCAGGTTTTAGTTTTGCTGGATTTTAATGCACCTGAAAAAATTGATTCTTGTTAGTTTTGACCATGATCCTTCTTTCTTTTAAACTGCGACTTATACTTCCTAACGTGCCTATCCTTACACTTAACAACATAATGCTCATTATCGTCCTCGGCCTGTACGACTGTGACCCTCTTGAATGGGTTTTCAACCTTTTTCAATCGTTTTCTTGAATTATCGGCGTTCAAGTACCTAGCATCTATTACTTTTTCTACCCTAGTCATATTAATACCATTTATTCTGTTTTCTTTAACCTTCTGCGGATTTGTTTGAGGTTGGAGTTTATTAAAAAACATATTATACGGAGTTTCTCCTGTAGTAGAATGAACTATGGTGTGATTATAAGTAAAGATTGTTTGCTCAACCTGCATGCAAATTAATTCCTTGTCATTTGAAGTGTTAATAATTCTAAGCTTTTCATTAAGTGTTTTGTGCAAACGTTCAATATCAGAAATACCTGTTTTACCCGTAGTCACCTCCAATTCGACATTCAACTCCTCACACCACTTTTTATTTTAATATTGTTCATTCCCTGATCCTGGTCTATCTTCAAAACCTTTGGAGGACCCATTGTGTTAAACACTTTCAAAAGAGCTTTTTTGGTTCCTTTCCAGTTTAATGACTTTACTGGTTCAGCTGTGGCAAATTTTGAAAACAAATCTATACAAGTCAAATAGTATTCTTTATTCCATTGGCAAAAGTCTATCACGTATTTTTCTCTTGTTTCGTAGACAGGAGGTGTGATTTTAAATGGCAATTTATAATCTATGTGGTCCGCCTTACAACGATTACAAAGTTCACACTCGTTTATAATACGAGATATTTCCCTAACATAGTTCGTGAAATAGTATTTTGTCCCAAATGCCCTGACTATTTTTTCTATACCCTGATGTAAACCGTTCAAATGAATTTCCAAAATTTTTGTCTTAAAATCAGGGTAACTAGTCAAATTTTCCAGAAATTTGGTCGATCTTAGAACCCTGTTTTTCTTATTCAAAACAATCCGAACATAAGCTCTCTGAAATCTGATGAAATCACTGTCGTTCGGCATAAAAGGTTTATTAAGTAAATGTGTTTTAATTATGTCCTTAATTGATTCGGTATCCAGACCCCATAAACAACCGTTGTAACATGATTGGAAAATACTTTCTCTGCAAAGACCCTATTCCGATTCCCTCTGACAAGTTTGATCTGATTCTTAAACACATTTAAGGGTTTTTCAGTTATTGGTATATATGATGAATTATCTTCATCAGCCGAGTGAATTGTTGCGGCTACAGATGAAATATCCTCCGCTCTGTTAGCCTCATCGGTTGGCTCACCACCGTTCTCTTCAATTTCTTCATTGAAGTTACAATTCTCTTTTCTTGCACGAGATAGTGCATCTGCAACATGATTTTCCCTTCCGGGAATATGTTTGATCTCGAAATCAAATTCATTTTATTTTATTTTCCACCTCTGAAGCTTCTGGTTTGGCTCTTTAAGGTTTTGTAACCACTGTAATGGTTTATGATCGCTGTTGATCAGAAATCTTCTGCCGTACAAATAGGGGCGGAAATACTTTGTTGCCCACACAATGGCCAGTAACTCTTTCTCAGTAGCAGAATAATTTAATTCATGCTCGTTGAGAGTGCGGCTGGCAAAACAAATTGGGTTTCCTTTTCAGTCTTAGGAATTGGATATTCTAAGATGGCTTTAACCTTGTCAGGGTTTGGCTTTATACCATCAGGTGTGATGATATGTCCCAAAAAGGTGGTTTCACTTTTTCACTCTTATCAAGTTCCACCTACAAATTGGCATCTGAAAGCTTCCTGAACACCTTCTCTATTGAGCTGATATGCTCCTGGAGAGAAGTACTAAAGACAATGATGTCGTCCAGGTAGACCAAGCATTCTTTTCCTATAAGGTCTCCCAAGATTGTGTTCATCAATCGTTGGAAGTTTGAGGGCGCGTTTTTTAAGACAAACGGCATCCTCAAAAACTCATAATGCCCATTTTGTGTGGAAAATGCTGTCTTTTTTCGATCAGAAGGTTCCATTTCAATCTGATGAAACCCTTTTGTAAGATCGAGGGTAGTGAAATCAAACACCTACCCAATTTATCCAAGATGTCATCCATAACCGGAATTGGATATTTATCACTAATCGTTATATCATTCAGTTTCCTGTAATCGACAACGATACGCCATTTTTGTTTACCAGTCGAATCGAGTTTCTTAGGTACAACCCAGATTTGTGCATTATAAGGCGACTGGCTGTGGCATATAATATACTGGTCCAACATTTCCCGAATCTGTCTATTAACCTCGTCCCTATGGATCTGAGGGTAACGATACGTTTTGTAATATATTGGATCTTCATGGATAGTGTTGATTTTATGTTTGACAACATTAGTAAAGGTTAATTTATCTCCCTCCTTATAAAAAATGCTGTCGTATTTCTGTAACAACACCTTTAAGCTTGTGAATTCCTCTTTACTGAGGTGATCCAATTTAAATATTGAAGTTTTACGTTCGCAATCAATACAGTTCAAGAATTTCGGATGACCATTCTGTGGAGTATCAAATCCACCACGAATTTGTTTATACACAGGCTGATTGAGCTGTGAATCAGGGTTAATATTTTTATTAACTTGGAGGCTTTTTGTTTCTTCTTTTTCTTCTTGATTTTCATTCAAAAAGAAATATTTAATATCATTCAGAACAACAAATCCCTCTGGAATATTCAGTTTTGCTTCCGGACGAAGAAGACTGATTGATGAGCCCGTATCAACCAAAAACTTATAAGCTTTACCTTATATTACTATTGAGACGATGGGAAGGGGTTTGAGGCCGCTAAGTGAAAATTTTCGACCTCCATGGGTTCGGCAGGGCCAAAACGCCTAATACGAGAATGAATTGAGTCATTTATCCTTTGGCGTTTGCAAGGACGTGAATTATTGGGAAATCTGTTATTATTGTTAAAGTTATTATTGTTTGGGCCATTATTGTTACTGTGTGTATTAATATTTTGACCGTTATTTCTATAACCATTATTATAATTATTCTGAAAGTTTCTATTACTGTTATTCATAAAATTTGGGTAATTAAAAATGTTTCTACTCCGATTTGGGGTATGTATGCTTCTATATTCATTGTCCACTACCTGGGGATAATGGCGGGAATGATCGGTTTTCAATAATTTTGTCGATCTTCTTTCAAAGTGTCCGTCATCCAGTTCGTTATTTCGTCTGAGAATGTCTACCGCCGATTTAAAATCTGCTGCTAAATTCGTATTAACGAGTGCGGTTAAATGATTGGGTAGTTCTTTTTTTAGTATTCTTAAAGCTTGGGAGTTAGCTTCATTCTTATAAAATGATTTTTTTTTCATTACTTTCATCACTTAATGTAATTGTATCATGTATTCTACACAAGCTTATGTTAATTTCATCGCACAATTTTCTTAAGCTACCCTTAAATATAATATTACTTAATTTTAAAATTAGTGTTGGAATCGGTTGTTGCTCCCCATACTCTTGTATCAGCAGATGCCTCAATCCGCTCCAGTCCTCTGGTTGTTCTCTTCTGATTAAATTTAGGGCTTCTCCGTCTAATGTTCTCAAGATGCAATTGAAGAATAAGATCCTGTCATCTCTAGGCAAAACCGCAAAGTTGGGTAATATACTTTCTATGCTATTAATGTAGAGGCACAATTTATCCTTTTCCCCAATAAAAGGATGCACTAATTTTAAATTTTGGATGATAAAGTTCTTTTGCTGATCCATATTGTTGTTTACACTGTTGTTAACGTTATCACTATTAGCACCACTTTCTCTTCTATTGTTAATTGATAGTTGCTCTAAATTACGGAGCACTTCATCCATTGGCCGATGAAAAAGTTATTTAGAATTATTTATATTATCTTTTTCTTCTATTTGTTTACCAAAAATTTTATAACAAAAACAAAAATATGTTTTTCACTTTGGTATTAACACTCTAAAATCTTGTAAAAAAAATTTTTTTAATTTTTTTTTAAGTTATTAAACGTTTAGGTTAGTTTAAGGATCTTTTTTCGCCGTGGTCTAGTAGGTAGTGTGCTGGCTTATTAGACGTAAAAGCCAGGGTTCGAGTCCCAGGCCAGACATCAAAAAAATAAAAATAAAAATACAAAAAGTATTTTTTCGGCGATTTCTTCTCAGTTTCTCAAAAAATCTGTCGTTCGGAGTCGACTTTAAACTGTAGGTCCCGCCAATTATGTATAAAATTAACACACACAACATAAGTGGTGTGAGAAACTGCGGGCTTCTTGGGGACGATTGCCTGTAGACTGTCTAATGGTGAAGGTATAGCACTGGCCATTTTATAGTCACCTAGCAGCAACTCGTTTCCTTGCAGTTCGCATCTTCCACCTTTTCTAAGAAACCTGCACAATGCACTGCATGAGTAGGGGCCATCCCCTGAGTGCTGGTTTCATTAAAAAAAAAAAAAAAAAAAAAAAAAAAAAAGATCCTACCGACTGCGCCAATAAAATACAGTATTTGTACTTTGAGTTTTATTCATAAACTGAATTCTTATTTTATTAAAAATAATTTATAGCTGATTAACATTATGAAGGTTCTTACAAATAAAATGCTGATTTTACATAATACGTAAACAAGAGTGTTTTTTCTTTTAATAATAATTTATGTTATTTTTCAGAATGCTGATATTACAAAGTGTTTGATTTCTTTTAATTTTCAACAGAAGGAAAAGAAGAATGCAATAAAACAAAGAACAAGAAATGTTTATTATAGATTCATATTACAATATATGGATTATGGTATGCATAAGTCATTTATATATTTTTTTTTTATTTTTACTTTTCCTTAATTTTATACTAGTATGTACATATATTAAACCTTATTGTTACGATATTGTTGTCCTTGCTGGAGCGCAACAACAAATGAATTGTTAAAATTTATCTAATTTGCTTATTATCCTATATAGGATAGATTGTAAATAAAGTTTGTTATGAGAAAAAAAAATGCATTTAATAGAATATCCCTTAAGGTCAAGCACTCCATTTAACAGATTCGGCATTGATTGTACCAATTCATTCCTTTGGTTTCACTCAAGAGAAAGAGATTTATAAGATGTAAAAATAAGATCTTGTGTTCTACCTCATAGTATGTAGACGAACTCAATTTTGCAATAATATCGTTACTACCTGCTACATTTAAATACGATCTAAGGATAGACAATATTTTTCGTATTCTTTTAATTGAAGTTGTTTATTGCAACACGTGTTGTATGTTGGTTTGAGCAATAACATCATTTGCGGTCAGTTTTTGCACTGAGCTAAAATCACTGGTTTTGTTATGTAATAGTTATTCTTGGTGTACGTAAGAGCGTGTCAATAATTTCCAGATTGTGTGCGTGTTATCCAAAACTGTGTCATTATTATTCTTTGAACAGTTGCTCTTTCAACTATTTTGGAAGGATTTTAAATGCTTTCGTCGGAATACGTTCCGTAATACTGTGCTTCTCGCAATTATACACTAATTTTGCTTCTTTCGCTGCCAATGACAAGCTCTACCCACGTTACTCTTGGCACCTTTGTCTTTTTGATAAATAGCGATTCTGAAAAGATTTGTTATATTGTTGTTCATTTGCTAAACTGTTAAACCACTTCTTTTGCCATCTTCCTCACTTTCTTATTTGGTTCATAACGCCAGCCTCATCGCTTCGGATTTTCGCAAAATGTATACGATCCTTTAGCTCTTTCTTTTTGCTAATCATCTCCTAAGTAAGGGTGGACCTTCACAGTTTTCTGCTTTTAACTTTGCGTCGAAGATGTAATACAAGAGAGATAGTGCTTATAAGTAATTGATAATAACTTACACAATTCGCTTCTCTTCTATTCTGCACATATAGTACAGATCAGAGATCAGCAACGAGTATTCAAAACGATGAGTAGATTCGAGTCATATTTATAATTTCTTTTACTTATACGCATTCATACTTATTTTAATATCATACTCATAATAATAATAATATCATATTCAAAGTTAATATCATATTCAAAGTTAGAAATACTCATCGTACTCATACTTAACAATACGCATGATGTTGTTGATTTCGACTCTCCATGATTCAACATATACACGAAGCACAAAATAAGTATGATTCGAGTACGAACTCCACAATACTAGCTAGAAGGTTGTGTGTGTGCTTTGCTTGCTGTCTTTGTCTTTTCTTTTTTTTTTCTTTTGTAAATGCAACAATAACTACTACTGTAAATTTTGATGAATGATTCGAGTGACTCGAATCATTCGTAAGTATTATAAGTATTTTTCTAAATTTATGAATCTGAATGAGTAGGCGTATGAATCAAACAATGAATCGAATGTTGTGAGTTTGATGTCAACGTTGTACTCATACTCATTACCAGCGTTGTCAACTCAGTGCTTTTAGCACTGTTTTTAGTGCTTTTTAAAACTTTCGACGTGGAAAATTTTCGAGTTAGTGCCTAGTGCTTTTTTTAGTGCTTTTCTTTTCATGTCAGTGACACCAAATCAAAAATTTAAAAAAAAAATTTGTCAACTGTAGATTATTTAAAGTTTCAAAAAGGTATTACTTTGAAATGCGACTCTTTATAAGTTACATATTATACCTCAATGTTTTGTTTCAAATACATTATATATTTGTTATATTATTTTTTTAATTTGTTTTTTATTTTTGTTATATTATTTTTTTTTTTAATTTTGTTTTACTTTATTATTTATTTTAATTTTTGTTACTTGTTTTATTAGAGTTTGATCTCATAGTTTTGTTTGAAATACATTATATTTGCAACCACATAAAAAACTTGTTAAAACATAAAAAAAATTTTAAAACTAATAAAAGAAATAAAAAATTATTTGTTTTAAAAAATAAATTAATACAAAGTATTAACTCAAATAATATTATATACTTTTTAAAAAATCATATAATAGATAAACAAATAAATAAAACAAAAACTCTTTTCCTTTTTATTGCTGGAGTTAAATAAATAATATTAATTTTGGCTTGTAAATTTTTTTACTGATTATATAAAATGGTGATAAAATTAAAAAAATATTATAATGTTTTAGTGCTTTTTTGTCAAAATTACGCGTTTTTTTTTAACGACTTTGGTGCTTTTTGAAAATTTATAGTTGACAACGCTGCTCATTGCAACCTTTACTTATAAATCAATGTTGTAGCGAGTACGAATGAATCAGAGTAGTAGAATTTCAATACTCTTGACTCACTCATACTCAAAATTTCATGAGTACTTATGAGTAGCGAAAATACGATTCCTTGCTGATCTCTGGTACAGATCCACGTTATATACAGTGGACAGCAAAAGTTTCATCATTCTCATGAATTTTAGCCAAAAGTTTTTATAAAAATTTATAGTTTTTATATTTATTTTATTAATTTATTTCAGTTTTATTATAAAACAAACAATTTTTTAATGTTTTTCATAAAACAAGAGAAAAATAAAGAAAAGTGTCAGATGACTCTATAGGTACCCCCAAGGAGAACCCTGAGTAAATTTAAAATTTCAAGACCTAATATATAAAAATATTATCACTTGTATTTAGTAGAATATCCTTTAAGGTGAAGCATTCCATTTAACTCATTTGGAATTGAAAGTACAAATTTTGTTTAGTGTTTTCTGGTGGCACAATGAGCAAGTTTTTTGGTTGACTTTTGTTTGAGCTTTAGCGATTACTTAACCGTTCTTTCAAATAATCTCCTAAATACTCTCTTGAAGTCATATTACTCTCAAGAGTAATAAGCCTGTAGGGACTTTTTTTGTCAAAATGTATTGGAGTGCTAAGACTTTTGCTGTCCACTGTACATAAGGCCGATTGGAGTTATTTACACTTGCCGTTTTTTGTCAAAGATTGGAAACATAATTTTTTAAAATGACAAAAAATTCTTCAAAATGAATAATGAATGAAAGTGATAAATTTGGTTTCTGCCTTTATTGATTAATTGATGTTTAAAAATATTTGAAAAATTAGCTTCAAATTATAGAATTTTCCTTTTGAAAGCGTTTGTTTAATATCATGAGTATTTTTTGTTGTTGTTGTGAAATAGGAAAATTTTGTAATGGATTATATTCTTATATAGACTGGGTAGAGAAAAATTTCCTATCCTCTGTATACGTGCTTAGATTTTTCATGAATATAAATAAAAAACAGCGGAGTTGAGCAACCGACAAGACCAACCATTAATTAGAACTGCTACAATTGGACAATTTTAATAACTAAAAGTTATATGAGTCGCCGTAGTGTAGTAGGTAGTGTGTCGAATTATTAGACGTAAGGCCACGGTTCAAACCCCAGGTTAGACATCAAATAGCAAATATGAAAATATTTCTTTGCCGACTTCCTCTCAGCAGATTTCTGGCAAAAACTCTGAGTGTAAATAAAATTGCCATGAAGAGCTTTTTAAGAATCTGTCGTTCGTAGATGACTTTAAACTGTAGGTCCCGCCACTCATGTATAAAATTAACGAGAAATCTGAGGAGAGGGAGTCGCCGAAGAAATATTTTTTCGTATTTAGTTTTGTTGGAGATGTCTGATCTGAAGTTTGAACTGTGGCCTTAAGTCTAATAAGCTAACACGCTACCTACTAGACTACAAGTAAAAAATAAGCAAAAAATCACCACGAAAATCTTCTTTACGGAGTGTAAAGAAAAAAAGTCGAAATCAACATCAATCAAACATCAAGTGTCCCGAAATTGTGAGATACGGATGCAAAACTTTTTAACACAGACTATAATGTCGAACCAATACGTCGTATTCTTCGAAAAAATCTTTTTATGGGCAGCACCGTATGTAAGAATCCATTGGAAAACAAATGAAATAAAAAGATTCGTATTCGTTTTCTCATTGCTGCTTTCTTTAATGTTTTCTGTTTCAAAGACGAAGGCGAATTTAATATTTGAGAATATTTGAGGAAAACCCGAATCGCTTGCATCTTGCCGTCAAATATGGTTAAGGGCATGTAAGGATATGGGGTGCTTGTTCAGCTGTAAATGGAATTTTTGTTAAAGGAAATACGGATAAAAGGAAGCTTTTATAAGAAAACCTACAACAAAGATAAAGAACACATTTGATTTGTGCCAGGGCAATGACCACGAACATACAACTGAAGTTCTTAGGAAATTGCTGTTGAACAGCTTATTGCGTTTCAAACAGGATTGAAAAAGGATGTTCAGGGCGAGCAAAAAAAATTAATACCTCAAGTACAAAAAAGCTTGCTGATAATCCAAATAATTATAGGAAATGTTTTAATTTTTTCTTGTGATGTATTGAACGTAGAAATGTTTAAATGGACCATTTTTATTGTAACCTGGGCTTAATATTTCTTAATAGCATCTAATTTTATTTAAATGCTTAATTAAATTTACATTTTTTGAATTACTAATCATTTAAATAAGTTATGCTAACTGACTGATGCCTAAATGTTTAAATTCAATACAGCTTTCTTAGTTCTTTTTTGTACATTTACATCCTTAATGATAAGTGGACGTATTTCACTGTGATTCACTTTATATCTATTCTATATTCTATTCTATATATATACGTTGTTCGGAAAGTCATTTCGTTTTTTTGTGAAAATGAAAGACAGTTTTCGTGTAATAAACAAATACTTTATTAATGTATATTGAATTTGATAAATTTAACCTCAATCCGACCTCACATGATGTTATTCGCCGGTTCGCATCAACTAATGCCTTTATCGCGTCTTTATCAGCTTCAACCGGCCTTCCCGAACGTGGTGCATCTTCGACACAAAATTGGCGGATTGAAATTTAGCGAACCAGTTCTAGCCTGGTGTACTGTCAACACACCTTCTCCATACACATCGGTCAATTTATATCTGGCTTGAACAGCATTTTTACCCTTTCTGTTGTAACACAGTAAGATATGTCGAAAATGCTGCTTATCGCTCTCCATATTTAAAAGGGGACCAACCAAAAACTACTGCGTAGAATTAATTGGAATTTTTCACACAGAAGCCTTGCTATATGAGCTCTCAAAGCATATATAAATTATACGCCATAAGTGTGAAGTTGTCGTTTTCTATTTAAACATGCTGCTTTTAGTAATTAACAAAACATGTCAACTTAAATCATTCTAAATGGAAAATGTTTATACAGGACATTTGTTTTGGTATGCATAATTTGTTTGCACAGACAATTTGGCGTCCACGCAAATATGATTGCTAATCGGATATGTTAAAAATATTTCATACATCTCTCTAACTTTAATGTTTAATCGTAAGTTATAAAAATTACACAATTATTTTACGTATTAGTATTTAACTCATAAATGTGTAATAAAATCTGTTTTTGGTTTTCATAAGCATAAATAACTTTGGTACTTTAGTTTTCATTTGCATATTTCAATAAAAAAAATTTTATAATTTGTAACCAGATCATGATTTGTGCATTTATTACATTGTTATTTTACAACATAATTATTTTAAAAGCATAAAAAGTTGAAGAGTGTATTTATGAATATAAAATATGTTTATTATACTCACTCTAGAGGAAATATAAATAAAATTTCAACACACAACCTCTAACTGGAACCCACCACATATGTAGGTGACGTGAATTTTCATTTGCTGTCTATATAGTGTTGACCATCATTACCCGTTATCTACTGAGGTGGTAATAAATTATACTATCGCTAAGTTTTATTTTTTTTAATTTATTCTCTTCAGTTGAGATTTATCAATTTCATTCGCTTGGTATCTTCTCATAATCCTATTATTTTTAGCAGGTGAAAAAATTAATTGCAGATAATCGTCATACGTATTTGTTTATTGGAAATTTTTTACCCTCACATCATACTTAGAGTAAGTATTAAACTAAAATACCGATCCGAGCGTTTAGTATTAGTTTCAAATTCAAGCAAACTAAATGACTTAGTGATAGGCAGATTGCCAAAAGACGATTACGAAATCAGCGACGTTGTTGAAGAAATTCCTGATCCATATTTTTGGAATCAAGAATTGCCCCGATGGTCTAGTTGATAGTTTTTTGATTATCTGATTGTTGACATTATATGATTTACCGAAATAGAAAAAGTGAGAGTTATTACAGAGCAATCTTGGAGAAAAAAAGTTACGAATATATACTAGTCATAACAAAAACAATGATTCAAAGATAAAATTTTTTCGCACATTACTCCTCTTTCCTTTCTCCTATAACTGTTATTTCAACATAATGTACTACATGAATACGAGTTCAACTCTTAAGTATTTGTCTTAACAAAAAGATGATGATAAAATAAACATAGAAGAGGATAAAACCAATAAGTGTCATATTGCCGATAAACATGTTGTTGACGAAATTACCAAAGTAATGAAAAGGGCAGTGGAGAAGATACAATAAATCCAATGACAAATTATTTTTATTGAAAAATTTGGTTTTAGTGATCAGCAAAAAAATTCATCTCGATGCATTAAAACTTTACAACTTAATCTCGTGTTTTGCTGCAGAATACCGAAAATGGACTAATGGGATACTGGTCCAGATTTTTCGACAGAAATATAGAGAACCTAGTTCTTGAGAATGTAAATACAGTCAAAGTCTACTTACAGCTGACTTTTTTCCCGGTGATTTTTATTAATTAATAATGGTTTGAAGACATAAATGGATATAAAAAATGTAACATAAAAAAAATCTACATGCAACGGTGTGTGCAGACTTTTTTTGACTGTAAACTAGATTCGATCAGTTTCAAAGAAGAACTTGCGATTTAACACCGTTGGACTATTTTCTGTGGGCTGCCGTTAACGAACCAGAGACCAACGTTCTTGATGCCATTACCGAGATAAGTCCCCATATCCTTGAAAAGTGTAGGGCAGCTATGTATATGAATGGAATAATATTCCATTTCCAACCGGAACAATTGCACTTCAAAATAAAAAAATTAATTTTTGTTTTATTGAATTTTTAAATTTAAACTTTTAAATGGCCCACCCTATATTTTTTAGTCGACTAGAACACAAAAATATTTTTTGATATTGCTCGAAACCTCAAAGCTTGTTTTATTTGGAGAAAAAATATTTCTGAACCGGTAGTCATACTTTTGCGTTCTACTCAACTAAACATACAAGATGTAGTGACTGGAGTGTATTTCGTTTTTTGTCGCATAGTATTATTGTAATTTTATTTTAACGATTTTTGCATAATTAATTTAATATTAAATTAGTTTTCGAGATTTAGGGCCAGTACTACAACTTGCCGTTAAACTCGGATTTAGTTAAAGGTACCTTTAGCTAGAGGGAACTGTAAAGTTACCTTCAATTTATTTTCGTTACTACAACTTACAGATAAAATAAAGTTAACTTTTTCAAAAAGTATGGCAGTGCTGGCGCAATGTCGATAACGCTGCTCAATTAACAATTTTTTTTAAACGCAGTGACAACGACGGGCTTTTTTTTTTTTTTGTGTTGTATATGCTCATTGTGTTTATATTTGAAGTTGAAAATAATATATAATATGGCAAGTTCAAACGTAAACATAACTTTAAAAGTTACCGGTAGAATGATATTCCCTTTAGCTTAACGCTCACTTCTACCATATTGTCCACTTATAATAATGAAAAACAATTTAACTGTCCGTTTAAATCCTCCCTTTAGTTAACGGCATGTTATAATAATGGCCATTAATATTAAAAAGTTTAACTTTTATTCATATTAAATAAATTTTTCAATATTGAAGCACCGTTATATTAACAATTAGTATTCATTATTATAATTACTTTAATTATTTATTGATACATTATTAAAATTTGATGTAAATTTCCTTTTATTTTATAAACTTTTTGAACAATAGAAAACAAATATTTATTGTGCTTAAGTAAGTGCTGCTTATGTAGCTCAAGGCTAAAAATCTAAACTTTCTGTTTTGAAAAATTGAATTTCTTTAATATTTTTCAATCTTTTGTTTAAATTGCCAAAAGGTTTTAATAATAAAAGAATACTTTTCAAATTTATGATTGATATGTGGTATGTTTGAGTGTTTGTCTTTGTCTTTGAAGTGTTTGCTTTATTTTATTCAATTAAAATAAATTATATTTCCAATACATTGCTTGTTTATTGTTTAATAATGCCAAAAGAAATGCAAAATTCCTGTAACAATGCAGAAAGTTCGTATAAGTCTGCTTTAAAAGATTTTATCTACCATCTTACATTCAGAAATCGATGGATTCTCGACTATAAATACTAAAGACATCCTGGATGTTTTCTTCGGGACTAACTTCCCTGGCTGTCATGAACTCACTTCACCGACACTTGTTGGCTGAAGATGGAAAATTGTTAACATACAGGCGTGTGTTGGCTTATTACACGTGAGGCCACGGTCAGACATCTCCAAAAAATTGAAGTACAAAAAATGTTTCTTCGGCGACTGCCTTTCAGCACAAAAATAAAATTGTTATAAAAAAGTTTCTCAAAAGTCTGTTGTTCGGAGTCGAGTTTCAACTGCAGGTCTCGCCACTCATATATAAAATTAACACATATAATATAAGTGGTGTGAGAAACTAGGTCGTAATACTGTTGAAGAGTTGTAATGAACAATTATGTAGGCATGTATGTATCGAATGTACTTTGGGCGTCTTAAGTGTATCCAAAGTAGCTTTTCGAGGGACAACTTAAGAAGACACTTAACCTATTATTATTCCTCTAGTTGTAGCAATTTAGTTCCTTTACATCACAACTCACTGCAAAAGTCATTCAAAAATATTTCTTTTAATTTTTTTGCATTGCTTCTCTTAAATGAAGTTAAATAACAAACAAATCTCTGTCTCTGTCTTTAAATTGAAAACAAAACCCAAAACTTTGTTTAAAACTTCATTTAACGGAGTTAAATAAGGCACGGCTAAAATACAAATATGCTCATCTGGCATTGGTCTACTTAACTGAATTGAAAAAAATACAAATGTCTGCATACCTCTAGAGCAGGGATGCCCAAAGCTAAAACTGTAGTAGTATTGGTGAGCGAGAGAGAACTGCACTGAAAGAAAAGTTGTGTAAACTGAAATAAAATATACGGAAAAAATCCAAAAAGCGGAATTTACAATAAAATTTGGAATAGAAATTTTTCTACAATGGCGGCTTCTAAAGATGCCCCCAATTGATCAGGGCGACGAATAACACTACTGCGTGACAATGGAAGGTTTTCGATAAGCTTAAAATTAAGTTTTTGAAAACATTTATTTAAAATTTTTTTAATGAACTCCCCATCAGAAAATGGTCTACCATGCCTAACAATATCCAAGCTTATTAAGCTTGATAACTCCATTTTTAACATTTTATTTTCTGAGGTTTTTTCATTGTTTTCTGCTTCAAGTAACCACTCATTCAATTTTTCCAAATAAATTTTTTTATTTTTACAAAATAAATCATTAAAATCATCATATGATAAGAACAATAGTGCCTTCTAAAAGCATATTCTCTACAGTCCTTCATGTCGTCGCTGTCTAGACCTTCTTTCGGGGCGCTTCACCAGTGTCTCTTTGGTGTGGGTCCCCGGGCATAGTGAAATTCCGGGTAACTGCAGAGCCGACGAGCTCGCCAGAGCTGGTGCGCTCCTGCCGGAATCCTCTTCTGTTGAATTGGGTATACCACTTGCCTCGGTCAAACTGACCATTGCGCGGAAATTCTTTCGAGACGCCAACCTATCCTGGGTCAACGAGGAGTCCTGCTCCACCGCTAGGCTCACCTGGCCCTTGATGGATAAAAGGCGTACCAACCAATTACTTGGCCTTGGTCGTGACGTCATCTCGACTACGGTGGCCGTGCTTACGGGTCATTGCGTCATGGGCAGACACGCGGAAAGAATGAGGCTCCCTTTTAACGATTTCTGTCGTGGATGCAGGTCCTCTGAGGAGGAGGAGACTGTTATTCACTTTCTTTGTCAGTGCCCGTCTCTTGCTAGGTGTAGATATAGGTTATTTGGCTCCCCATTCCTTGTTAGCTTAACGGAGCTATCATCCATTGATATCAAGGATATAGCTTCGTTCATCAAACTTTCTGGCTGGTTTTCCAGTGCGGGGTAGTCGTGCTTCCGTTGTGCAGCCCTTGCGCTGACCAACTTCTTCCTTTTCCCTGATTGTGGAGGAACTTGGTCAGTACAGGGACTGCGTTCACCCGTGGCATCACAACGGGCCGCTATGCGTGCTCAAGTGAGCTTTGTGACATCAGAGCTACCACTCCGACCTAACCTAACCTAACATTCCTTCAATATTTTATAACATAAAATGCATTGAGCATCACCAAACGCATTTTTATCATAAAATGTTTCGTAAGTTATAGTAAATTTTTTTCAGTGCTTTAAGCAAAAAATATTACAAAAAAATCGTACACCCGCTACGCATGTGCATTCGTCACTGCCGGAGTGACGACTAACCAAAGAGAATAAGAATATGTGTGTTTTTAGTTTGCGCAAAAGCACTATGAAATGGGCATCTATGCTCTAGAGAGAGGTATTGCCACCTCTGCCTACTATGATATTCCCCCATAGTTTATAGAAGAAAAGGATCTAAAAGTTGAAGCGGCTTTCTAAAAAAATAATGAACCAGGGATGCCAAAATAATATTAAAATAAAGTTAGATCCGACTAAATACCGGAATAATAAAAGAGTTTAATTTCAATGTTAAATGATGTCACTTTTCTTCAAGGTGCAATTTGCAAATGATTTTTTTTTAATCAACACTCAGGGAATAGCTTCAATTCATTCAATGCATTATATTGGTATTAGGAAATAGGTTGTGGCAGGAAGAAAAGTGGAAATAGTGTTTGTGGATATAAGATTTGCAGAAAGAGAGTTCTAAAGAACTAATTCTGTCTGGAACGCATTCTACTGATCAAAGCAAGCTCATTTATTTCCCTCAAGTACATAGTATTAGATACCTTACACACACATACACACATAATTGGTCATTACAACCCTTCAGTCAGGATTTCGACTTAGCTTCTCACACCACTTATGTTGTATGCGTTAATTTTGTACATGAGACAGAAAGACGAAGAAATATTTTTTTTTTTCATAATTTCGTTTTTATGTCTGACCTGGGGTTTGTACCGTGGCCTAACGTCTAATAAGCCGGCTAGACTACCTACTAGACTACGACGACTACACCATTCGATACCTTACTATCATTAATATCCGACTTCGCCCTCTTCTTGTTGTATTCAATATTCGTTCGGATATGATTTTTGTAAATAGTTGGGGGGTCAGATGGTACTTGAATGCATCTATCGACAATTCAAAAATATGATGGTTCTGTTACTTTTGGATTACTTTTGATTCTTTTTGATTATTAGACTAATGGCTAGTAATCCTGATTATTTTTTGATTATTTTGTAATCGTAATCAAATCAAAGTAATCAAATTATTAATCATTACGATTACTAATCATTACTTAAAAGGTGTGGTTGAAACCTAATATGCGATAATGTTTTTCAAAGGGAAACAGCTGGGTGTTACTAGGTAGACAGTTATTCTAATCGACAACAGCATCGTGAAGTTTGTTAGGTAAAAGGGTTAGGAGAGATAAAGATTCCGCATATGACGGCAGTGCACTAAATCACTCAGTCGTGCTACTCTATTACCTCTACGTAACACTAGAGCTGCAAAACCATCGATAGTTTTATTTTTAATGAACTATCGATGGTTTTTTTCGATAGCGATTGTATCGAAATTTTCAGTTTTGCGACGGCTTCAACGCTAAAAAAATAATATCGGCGTATAAAACGTGACATCGGAAATTGTATTCATTTTTAAAGTTAAGGTTGAAAAAAAAAAGAAAAAGTTCAAAAAGTATTTATTAAGGACTTCAACTATTAGAAAATAATTTAAACTTATAGAATAGCTGAAAAATGAACCGTTATATGCAATCAAAATAGAAAATTTCGTTATGGAAAAAGTAGGATATCTAAACATATTTTTTGTGTGTTTCTATTATTTTTTCCACCACTATATACACGTATATATACGTACGCCTGTATAATTTTTAATTAAAAGTGGGAAATTTAGCACTCTTCTAAAAATTCGATACTATCGATAGTTTTATACCGGACTATCGAAACTATCGAATGGGCCGACTATCGATAGTTTTGCAGCTCTACGTAACACTCCATTGTGTTAACAAAATCAATCGATGCATGTAAAATATCGATGTTTTGTGTGAAAAATCGATATAACATCGATGCATCTTTGCGATGAATAGCATAGAGAAAAAAATCGATATTATTTTTTAATGGCCATCACTATTTTCAATTCAATTTTAAAACGTACAGATTTTTTTTATTTACATACAGATGTATATTTGTCCTACTAACTTGAGGATACCGTATGAAGTTATCAAAAAACGCTAGTGGACATACCTGGCGGTAATCAACAATTAGCCGTTTTTTCAAATATCATGGTAACGAGAAAAAGCACTTTATAGAAAATTTACACCCTATGTTATAGAGTCGAAGCGTCAGTCATATATCGCTTTTAATCACAAATCTATTATTATTAGTAAGCTGGAAAATTTATATGTGCAAGGATTACAGATTTCGTCACATTAAACCAAACGTTTTCACCAAATATGAATTTTATCGTAAGGCCTCGCTTCGAACCCTAGGTCAGACATCAAAACGAAATATGAAAAAATATTTTTTCGGCTACTTCCTCTCAGCAGATTGCTGGCAAAACTCTCTCTGAGAGCAAATAAAATTGCCATGAAAAGTTTCTCAAAAATCTGTCGTTTGGAATCGACTTTAATCTGTAGATCCCGCCACTGATGTATAAATATTAACACACACAACATGAGTGATGTGAGAAGCTAGGCCGTAATCCTAACTGAAGGGTTGTAATGGCCAATTATGTATGTATGCCTGTGAATTATGGAACAAATCTTGTGTTTAAGCATAATAACGCTGTGCGACAAAATAAAAAAAAATAAATAAAATAAAAATTGAATTTAAAAGTATTTTTGAGTTCTACTCAACAAAACTTACAACCTACACTATGTCATTAGCTGGGTACATTTTGACTGTCGCACCATGTAATTATTATTTTTAAATTATAATTTAAGGAAATTTGTAAGTTTACGAAATACTTATCAAAGGCTAACGAACTTGTGTGTCAAATATTTTATATTTACGGTTGCCATGGTAATCGATTAGTGAGAGAAGTGATTGCTTAGAGAAATTTCTTCTTAATGCATAATTTTCAATTATTTAAAGCGCTTGTAATAGAACATCTCAGCATAAGGTGTTGCATTACAATCAGCATAATTCATAAAGCAATCATCGATTTTGTAATCATCATAAACAACGGCCATCTTCGGGAAAGTATCAAAGTAAGAAATAAAGAAAGTAATGATAAGAGATTTTCAATTATAGGAAAATATTCTTAACTATTTGATGGTTTCTCTTGTTAGTTTTTGTTATTTATACATAAAAAGGAAGAAAATGAAGAAAACTACAAGCTGTTGTACTAAATTATTGAACAACATGCAAACGAGCATAGTTTTCCAGTCCCTGATGACTTCAGTGCTGAACTTAATGTAAGAGAGTTGAAAACTTAAAAAACACAGTGAAGTTAAATTCGATATTAGTTTTTATTAAAAATCGTTTAAAAGCGGTTACCAAAGAATTTCAATAGAAATAAAAAAAAAGAATTTGATGAAGCCTGCTAATATTATGCCGAAAACGTTTTCTTATAAAAATTCATTAGAAAGATAATGTTTTTTAGTGTTTTTGTTTTAATGTTTATTAAAATTTCTCAACTTACTTAGATTCGAAAATAGACAATAGTTCGTATATAAGTTTAGTTAATACAATACTACGTTTAGAATTTTCGAGTACAATCCCACTCTTGGGCATTGTACCTCCATGAATACATAAAAACCATAAATTTCATAATGATACGAAAATGGAAACGGTGTAACATCGTCTAACAATAAAATGATAAACAAAAGCTGCAAAAACCATGAGTATGAAAGAAAAAGGGATAGACAAGTAAGCGAGAACGCAACAACAAAAAATATAAATAAAAAACACAAACAACAATGAAACTACGAGAGCTCTCGAAAAGGCGAAGCCACGAACATTCGACTTCAAGAACATTTATCACACTGCTTTCGTGGGCATATAAAAAGGTAAGACAAAGCAGGTAACCAGGAGTAGTTAAGCCGAAAGTCCATACCTTGCGTTACATGCGACCTTGCGTTACATGCGATTCTTTCATTTTATGCTGTTTTTATTGCAAGTTACACACAATGCGTTTTATGCGACTGATCATCAGCTGTAGTGAAATCATTATAAGAAAAATAAAAATAAGAAAAATGGCAAATCAAATTGTGTTTTTAAAAGGATTTATGGAACTAAAGGAATTTACGAATGCAAGAAGATTTCGTATCAACATTTCATAAATTAAAAACCCGTGACCATGAGCAGTTTAATATAGCGACGAGAATGTCTCCAATCATCTTTGATTGCTTACTCAACGTTATAAGGGATCAGCTTGAAAAGAATTCAAGTAGAGCTATTCCAGCAGATTGCCGTCTCTTCTTGACTTTAATGTAAATTTATAATTGAGTATGTCAATAATGAACAAATCAATAATTTGTTTTCCACACAGCTACTTACCCCATGGTGCTACCAGGCAGTACCTTTCACTCACATTTAAAATGTCGGTTACAGTGGTAAGATGGATTGTTTTGGAGACGTGTGACATTATATGGAAGGAATTAAGTGGCTTTTACTTACCTTTGCCGAGTACGTATGAATGGAGGCGAATAGCGGAAGATTTGAAGAATATATGGGATATGCCGAATTCTGTTGGAGCCATCGACGGAAAACACGTAGCCATTACATGCCCACCGCGTTCTGACTCAAATTATTATAAGTATAAAGGTATGTTCTTAAATGTATTTTACCAAATAATTTTTAACTATATTCTTAAAACATACAACACTTTAGGAACATATAGTATTGTACTGATGGCACTGTGTGATGCAAATTACACATTTACCGTAGTCGATATACATATGTGCTTATGGCAGTCAAAGCGATGGTGGTGTGCTAAACAATTCAAAATTTGGAATGTTCTTAAAATCAGATAACCTTAATTTCCCGGAGGACACAATATTGCCAAATAGTGACGTGAAGTTCCCACATTACTTAGTTGGCGAACCATACCATACCTTATGAGACCATATCCCGGTTTATTATTGAGTGAAGAGAAGCAAAATTATATCAAAAGATTATCTAGAGCACGCAGAACCATAGAAAACGCCTTTGGCATTTTAACAGCTCGATGAAGAATATTGCGTGCGACTTTGAATATGACTCCGCAATCCGCCGAAAAGTTGTTTGTCAAAACTTTTTAAAGATGCCAAAGTCAAAATTTCTTAAAGATGCACGATGGAACTTATTGTCCACCAGATTTTGTAGAAAATGGTTCTGTTATAGAAGGATTATGGAGACGAGAAACACAACCATTAAGTAGAAGTGCCAAATTTTTTTCCAACAACTCGCTTAGGAATGCATTCCAACAAAGGGATATTTTATGTGACTACCCTTCATAAATAAAATATAAAATATAAAGTTTTTTAATTTTAAGTTCCATTTTTATTGAATTCGGTCTTTTCATTTCATTTGAATTCAACTTTTTTCTTTAAATATATATATATGTATATACATATATATATATATATGTATATATATATATATATATATATATACATGTAGCGAGAAAAAAAATGCAACGCTATGTTGTATGATATTCAATCGAGGCTCAAAACTTATAACGTTATCCAATTCCACTCCACTTTTGTTTTTTTTTTTTCATTGATTTCTAAATTTTAATAAAAAGTATCATTAAGCGTTGTTTGCTTCTCTTTCTACTTAATTTTTTTCGATTTATAAAAACAGTAAAAAAATTTAGCGAGAAAAAAATGAAACGCAATGTGGTAAAGGTACGAGTAAAAGGAGATCAACTAGAGGAATTAAAATAAAAGTTTAATGAAAACTTTGCAAATTGTGAATTTTAAAATAGAAAAGAGGCAAATCATTGAATGAAATTGCTCATCAATTTAATATCAACAAATCAATGGTTTGTCCGATTTCATCGCGATATCGTCAAACAAATATCGTGGTAAGAAAGAGGAAGTGGTCGACTTCGTAAATCTACTGCCCGCCAAGACCGTCAAATGTTAAAAATAGTAAAAGCTGACCATCGGAAAACGGTAGTAGATGTCACTAATATGCAAACGACCAAAGTTTGTCTCTACTTTCGGTACTGCTGATTCTACTTTTTCGGTATACGCATGTAACGCAAGGTCGCATGAAACGGATGGTATGGACTTTCGGCTTAAGAATTAAGTCAGTCTTGTGTGAAGACGCATTGCGTGTGAAGAGAACAGTCGTGGTGTGAAGATCTCCGCAATACTGATCTAACGAACAAGTGTTTTTGTTTACGCAAAGGGTGTAAGCAAAGAAGAAGGAAGTTGGACACTGTGCCACACAAAAATTGTGCGAACAATAAAGAATTTAATTGAAACTAAACATCAATTTATTTTTATTTTGTTTGCAAACAACGAACTCATATTTTAAACGTTTTTAAAAAGGTAAAAACGTAACAATAAGTTAACTTTAAGCAAAGCGTTAAAAATAGGGGGAAAATAGTAAACATTTACAATGGAGGTGAGCCCTTATTAGAATATACAGTAGCTTCCAACCAAGAAATTCTTAATGTAGGGAACTGACATGCGTTTGTTATTACGGTTAGAAGGATATTATTACGGTTATAAATCTAGTGCAAGAAGGGTATATTTACAACATTAAATCAAGAGGATATTTAGACTGAACAAAGAAAGCTGAAGTATTTAAAAAATACTGGAAAACTTCATGACGAAGAAGAAGCTACCGTAGAGGAGGTTAAACGCAAGTTGGAGATCTGGATAATTTTAGCGTAACTATAAGCGGAAAGAAGAAAGGAAAACCTGGAGCTGAGAGCTCTTGTCGTCAGCGAAATGCAGCGAATTAGGCCGGAAGATCAACCGGATGCTGCCTGGCAAATTCAATGTTTAATGCGAAAGCTGACAGCACAATTCAATAGAAAGTGGACCGATTCAAATTAAAGTACAAGAGATCTTTTCGAACAGTCAATGGAAGGAGCTTTTGATGAAGACGATTTTGATTGAGTAGGATTTTATTTATATATTTCTTTTTGCAGGTAATAATTTATTTTCATATAATTTTTTTTTTTTTGCATGTAATAATTTTTGTTTATTTGAACTGTTTTTGGTGTAGTACCTATTTTTGTTTTTTAAAAATATAATAAATATAACTTTTTTTTAATTCAATTAATTTAACATTATTTAACATACCTGTTAATTTAACATACCTGTTAAATTTCGATTACGATTAGTAATCAATTACATTACATTTTAAAAAGAATCGTAATGATTATATAATTCTATGAACAATTTTTTCGAATTACTAATTGATTACGATTACAAAATAATAAAAAATATTCAGGATAACTGGCGATTAGTCTAATAATCAAAAAGAATCCAAACTAATCCAAAAATAATCAAATTGTTTTTAATAATTCTTTTTGATTATTTTTGATTTTTTGAAGTCGCCGTAGTCTAGTAGGTAGTGTGTTGGCTTATTAGACTGAAGGCCCGAGTTCGAATCCCAGGTCAGACATCAAAACGAAATTATGAAAATATTTCTTCGGCGACTTCCTCTCAGCAGATTTCTGGCAAAAACTCTGAGAGTAAATAAAATTGCCATGTAAAGCTTCTCAAAAAAACTGTCGTTCGGAGTCGACTTTAAACTGTAGGTCCCGCCACTCATGTATAAAATTAACGCACACAACATAAGTGGTGTGAGAAGCTAGGTCGTAATCCTGACTGAAGGGTTGTAATGACCAATTATGTATGTTATGTATGTTTTGATTATTTTAAAATATTCAAAAGTATTCCAAAAGTAATCAAATTGTTTTCAATAATTATTTTTGATTATTTTCAAATATTCAAAAAGAATTTGACAGTAATTATTGAAAATAATTTGATTACGTTTGGATTACTTTTGATTCTTTTGAAGTCGCCGTAGTCTAGTAGGTAGTGTGTTGGCTTATTAGACTGAAGGCCCGAGTTCGAATCCCAGGTCAGACATCACAACGAAAATATGAAAATATTTCTTCGGCGACTTCTTCTCAGCAGATTTCTGGCAAAAACTCTGAGAGTAAATAAAATTGCCATGAAAAGCTTCTCAAAAAACTGTCGTTCGGAGTCGACTTTAAACTGTAGGTCCCGCCACTCATGTATAAAATTAACGCACACAACATAAGTGGTGTGAGAAGCTAGGTCGTAATCCTGACTGAAGGGTTGTAATGATCAATTATGTATGTATGTAATCAATTATTAACTATTTTAACCAAAAATACAGGTATGATTCAATAGATATTTTTAATAGTAATATAATTATACATAGAAATTATCAGGGAAGAAGATAAAAAATAACGTTATATGTGGACTCTATTCCTTGACTGTAAATCCCTTCTCTACTTTATGCTCAATAGCGCCTACTGTATTAAGATGTTAGGACCTTTTAAAAATGCAATTAATTAAGTGGTATTTAAATTACATAAAATTATTTATCTTACCGTTTACTCTGCAAATAAGTTATATATTACAGCCAATATAATTTGCCCCCGTTATTAAAATATTCAGTGAATTGCTGCCTAACAACTTCAGAACACTCTTTTCGTGGATTGTATGTGTTATCTGACTGACCATTATTATTTGATTCAGAAGAATTTGGTATATTATTTGAATAAGTGCTAACATACGTATCACCACAATAATAAAAGATAGGAGGACTAGAGAAGACTTTTCAGCAAAAAAAGAAGAGCGGGCGAGAGTTAAGTAGTACAAATATAGGATTCATCAAAGGGCTAAGTGTTTGACCAAAGATTTCGGGACCGGAGCATCTTCATGCAAGGATGAAGGTAGGTAAGTAGATGTGGCTATCTACTCATAGAGTTTGGATGGACACACTTATGCCATTTTATGCCTGTTCTAATACCACAATTTTACATTTCCCTCTAAAATCTGGACCATTTGAAGGTACTGATGGAGCGACTTAGGCTGCCCGATAATTTTTTAAATTATCCATGAAGTAGACACCAATTTCTCTTTTTCTCCTCTTCCTCATGACCAAAGTTCTTGCAGAAATCATTTGTCCAAAAGCGATGCGCTTTACATGAATGCTTCTACTACTAAGAGTGCCGACCATCTTTAATTTTTATTCTACTTTTTTGGCTTCAATCATTCTTAAATAAAAATATTGTAGTCTTTTTTGTCATCATCCTTAACATCACCCGTAGTATGGGCTGTTAATAAAATCTTCATACAATCCTCCATGCCATGTCCAAACAAACAATCTTTCGTTGGTATGTGGCATAGTTGTGGAGGGTTTTGTGTTAACTTTGTTTCCCTTGTACTGCTATTACCACTATATGAGTGAAAAATTTATAAGAGAATAAACCAAAATGTTGTCATTACTGGCAATTTTAGTGTTGAAATTACTATTTCTATTAGTACTGTTAGGCACTATTGCCAGATGAAAAGTGTGTTTACCCTTTTCACACAATGGTTTTGTATTTGATGCACACATAAGATTTGTATAGGCATTTGTAAGTGTGTGTGTATTACCTGTCATGTTCGTCAAATCTTGTTATATACCACATTGCTGTCGTTATCATTCAGCTTAATTTGAATTAACTGCTATTAGACTGCTGGCAATAGTGTACTAATTCGCACACCATAACAAACCAATACTTCGTTGATGTCTGTCCCTGTGAGGTATAAAATTTGGTCAGGTTTTCTTCTTCTTTTTTTTTGATAAAAGTCGTAAATGACAAACGAGTGAACAAAATACCATTGCAAAAAAAACCTAATAATATTATACACATTACAATTCAGTCGGGTCCTCCAATAGGGACTTCCCAAATTTAACAATTGATGGCGACTAAAATGTTGAAGGTTTACTAAATTAGTTATCATATATTCTGTCTGTTTCCCTAAATCACCCTGGACGAATAGAGTCTTCAATACCACCTGGAAATAATAAAATTGTTTTATTACAAGAGGTGTTTTTTTCGAGCAACGGACCGAGCACTTCACGTATTTTACGTTCGCTATAATCGTCGTCAGGAGAGGTCTATTCACAATGCGGTGGGTAAATTCGACTATACTGATTCAGTAAATGATTGAACCACAACTTTAAAAATTTTGTGAATTGAGTTGGACCTGCACCCGACCAAAATCGCTCGCTGTTCTCGCTGTATGGACTCAGAAGCAGTTGAGTCAAACAAACAAAAAGTTGAAAAAAGTCAAGGATTGGTTATCAGCTAATGGGGTTTAAGTCTTGCATTGGCCACCTCAATCGCCAGACTTGAATCCCATAGAGAATCTCTTCGGCATTTTAAAACGGAGAGTTGAAACTCGACTCTTTAAGAATAAACAGGAGTTGATGAACTGTCTAAAATCAGAGTGGGAAGCTATAACAACATCTATTCTATCAAATCTTATTGAATCTATGCCCAAAAGATGCGCTGAAGTCGCAAGAAACAAAAGATATCATATCAAATATTAAAAGTTGCTTAGGTTTTGAACAGCGAATTTTTAAGTTAATTTGGTTTTTATTTTATTATAACTTCCAAAGAAATGGAATTTAATTTTTTTGTTATTTTTAGGTTATAGACACATTGTGTAATAGTAAATAAAATAAATATTTTCTATACATTTATTTAAAAAGAAGATATGAGTCCATTATTACTTAGTGGGAAAAAGTTGCTTAGGTTTCGAACAATACTGTACGTATATAGAAAAAATATACAGCGCTAAATCCCTGCGTATTAAACTGGACAAATATTCTTCCAAAAATTTAGATCGTTTCTCATTGGTATTAGTGAATCCTACCGTAAAAGACCGACATGAACCTTCTTCTTCAGAAGCTGACAAACCAATTGAATACATATTTACTCTCTTTTTTACGAACATTGTTGATGTTCACGTCTTATTTACATATGCAAAAGACCGAAGATGTTCTGACCCTGAGGGCTACGGATGCCGACCACTAGTATAATGTATAATGTGAGTGAATACTTGAATTGTAATTTTACAAAGAATCGATCAGAACTTTTGGAAGAATCTGAATTGGTACTTTTACTTTCTCTTATGATAATTTTTGAAGAGTTTTGATTGTTGAAAGACCGTTAATTGTTGATAGATCGCCTTATGCTTAACCCTCATGAACCCAATAAACGATCGCAGTGTGAAACCGCTTAACCAACTTACCTGTAAGCTCCATAAATCCACTATCATCAGAGTGTTGGAATTAAAGCACGTAATACGAAGTTAGTGGGACAACATAACTCCAGAATTTTGTTATATTTTCAAGCAGCCAATATATCGACGTTTGAGAGCAATCATCAAAGCAAGGGATTTAACTTCCATGAACTCAAACTGTATTTTGTAATTGACTGTCATATTATACTTTTGAAGTCGCCGTAGTCTGGTATGTAGTGTGTTGGCTTATTGGACGTGAGGCCACTGTTCAAACCCCAGGTCAGACATCACCATCAAAACGAAATATGAAGAAATATTTCTTCGTCGACTTCCTCTCAGCCTATTTCTGTCAAAAACTCTGAGAGTAAATAAAAGTGCCATAAAAAGTTTCTCAAAAATATGTCGTTTAGAATCCACTTTTAACTGTAGGTCACGCAATGTAAGTTCTTTTTGTGTGTTTGATGTTAACAGCAATAATATAGTTGTCTTTATTATACTGTTACAAGTTGTAATAATGGCACCGTCAACGTCGAGCTTGGTTTGGAAATACTTTGCGATAAATCTGCAAAGTGTAAGCTGTGCGAAAAAATATAAGGACCGCTGGTAATACTTCTAACTTGATTGGCCATATTAAACACATTCACAAGGCTACATTTTTGGAAATTGATAAAATAAAAAATTCTGGAACGCAAACATCTATATACTCAGGAAGGTTTCTAGGTTGGTATGACCAATTTCCGACAGGTGGCGCCACTGAAAATTACTAAAAATGAATTAAATCGTAAACTGTGCATTTGATTATGTTATGATCTTTAGCAAAGTTGTTGCGCATGAGCCGAGGAAGGTTTCTAGGTTGGTATGACCAATTCCCGACAGGTGGCGCCACTGAGAATTACTATAAATGAATTAAATCGTAAACTGTGCATTTGATTATGTTATGACCTTTAGCAAAGTTGTTGCGCATGAGCCGGGGAAGGTTTCTAAGTTGGTATGACCAATTTCCGACAGGTGGAGCCACTGAAAATGACTAAAAATGAATTAAATCGTAAACTGTGCATTTGATTATGTTATGATATTTAGCAAAGTTATTGCGCATGAGCCGACGAAGGCTTATAAGTTGGTATGACCTATTTCCGAAAGGTGGCGCCACTGAGAATTACTAAAAATGAATTAAATCGTAAAATGTGCATTTGATTATGTTATGATCTTTAGCAAAGTTATTGCGCATGAGCCGGGGAAGGTTTCTAAGTTGGTATTACCAATTTCAGACAGCACTTCAATAAATGTTCATAATCGAAAACCTATACATTTTTAAAGTTTATGTCAATTTTTTTTTAAATGAACAAAATCAATAAAATGATTCAAATTTGTTTTAGTTGGTGGCGTAGCAACGCGCGCAGGGTACAGCTAGTTAATAAATACAAATTTTGTAAGAGTGTTAGGCGAAAATACATCAGTTGTTGCCGATTCATGTGTACCGTCTACAAGTAGTTCAAGTAATGTACATTCTGTACCATGTATTGAGGTAAATAATGACACTACTACTGAATTAGTACCTTTAAAGCGTCAGAGGTCTATACAAAAAAGTTTTGAAGATATTGCTTCTTATTCCGGTGGTGACAAGGCAAGAAAAATTAACAACGCTATTGTATATATGATTTGTAAAGATAATCACGCGTTCTCACTGGTAGAGAATGAAGTTGTAAACACCTAATAAAAGTTGTATCACCGCATTTTAAAGTTCCAAGTAGAGTTACTGTGACACGTTGGGTCGATAAAAAATATGAAGTTTTATCAGAAGTATTGAAAACTAAATTACCAACAGTGGTCAATATTACATTGACAACTGACATTTGGTCCGATTTTCAAAGCGAAGTTTTTTGGGTGTCACAGCTCATTTTGGTATTTGAACTGAATTTCAGTCGATAACGTTGGGAGTATACCACCTCGATGAAAGACGCACTTCTGAATATATTCATATATATTGATATATATATCAACTGTTATTACAAAGGTATGCAATGAATGGGGCTTTCCAAAAGATAAAATTACCGCAGTAGTAACAGACAATGCAGCCAATATGGTAAAAGCTGTAGAATTGGCTTTTGGAAAAAAGAAGCACATACCGTGCTTTGCACACACACCAAATTTAGTTGCGCAAAAAGTACTAAATATCTCAGAGTTGCAGGCATTAGTAACTAAAATAAAAAATATTGTCACTTTCTTTAAACAAAGTTACGTAGCAAGTGACAAATTAAAAAAACGACAAAAAAACTTTACCTACTCGTTGGAATAGTACGTTCTATAAGATCGAAAGGTTTCTATAACTTCGAAATGCTGTAAGTGAAATATTACTTTGACTGGTATGGAATTATCCACATCTTCAAAACTACTCAACATATTACGGCCTTTTGAGGCAGCTACAAAAGAAATATCCGGTGATACATATTGCAATAGCAGCAAATTTATTCCGCTAGTTCACTGTATGGTATCGAAACTAAAAGCTCTTGAAATTGAAAAACCCTTGTTAAAAGAAGCACATAAAATTGCTCTTACTGAAATCAACAAGCGAATGGGTGCTATCGAACATGTATCAATTCTGGCTATTGCCACATTGTTGGATCCACGGTTTAAAAAAATACATTTTGAACATCCACTTGCATGTTCGAAAGCCGTTGGGAAAATCCAAGAAATGATAAAAAGAGATAGGTAGAGAGGGTGAACAAAATGTTTTTGCAAAGCTTAAATAAAAAGTATTGGGACATTTAGTAAAACAAATTTCCTAATCTTTGAAAAATTTTAAATTCTACTTTTATTTTATATTATTTTTATTTGACATTCGTCCACAAATTCATTTATAAACATTTTAGTTCAATCAGAATTTATATTTCTTTTACATGTAATAATATAATAATACTAAGCCCTAATTTTGTAAATCACGTCACCGAAGTGATATTTATATGGATAGCAAAAACAATATTTCAAATTTTGTATATATACTTAAAATTTTGTTTTCTCTATCCATATAAATACAACTTGATGTCATGTTTTACACAATTAGGACCTTAATAATCTAAAAACACTGAATTTAATGAAAAAATTCCTCATAAAATAAACAATTCTTATACTCAGTACATTAAAATAATTCGACTTTTTTTCAAATAATTTTGTTAAGTTCCAGTTAGAATAAATACGATGCATCGCAAACATCGATGTTTTTTAATTGATGCATCGAATTACATCGATGTTAATTAATGATGAATCGAATGGCAAAAAACATCGATGTTTTTTTTACATGAACAGCTCTACTTTGACGGCACCCCACAAATAATAGTCCAACGGTGTCAAATCGCAGCTCCGAGGTGGCCAAACGACATCAGCTCTGCGGCTGATAATGCGATCTTCAAAAACAGGGCGCAAAACATCGAGTGTAGCTTCGGCTGTCTGGCACGTAGCGCCGTCCTGTTGACAACAAATGTTGCCAATATCCTCCTCTTCAATTTTTGTGAACAAAAATTCGTTCAACATGGCCCGATAACTATCGCCATTGACTGTAACAGCCACTCCTTGCTCATTTTCGACCCAATTATGGCCCAATTATGCCTCTGGACCAAAATCCGCACCAAACAGTGACTCGTTTTAGGTGCGGCGGCTTTTCAATGTATGCGTACGGGTTTTCTGTGCCCCAAATGAGAAGATTTTGCTTGTTTACATAACTGCCAAGACCAAAATGAGCTTCGTTTGAAAAGATGATTTTTTTTGCCAAAATCGGCATCTTCTGTAAGTCGATCGCAGGCCCACTTAGCGAAGCGAAAACGCATTGGATGGTCAATTTTCGTTCAGCGGAAGGATAAAACTAATTATTTGTCAAATCAGACATGAGCTAAGTGTTACCATTCACGAAATAAGCACTAGTTGAGAAAAAAAACGTTAGATGGCGGACCCGATATAAAAGTATCTCCTGGCCTCTTTCTGTTTTTCTTCTGTTGCTTTTAACACTATATGTTTGAAACAAAGTGATTTTTCAATGACATTTAAAACTTCAAACAAGCAACTGAACATTGACTGCTGAGAAATTCCCAAGTGCCGGTCTTACCCGATTTGGTGTTGGTACCCACCTTGTGCTAAAAATTTCAACGTGGCTACTAGCTTAAAAGTACATAGGTGTAATGGCGGTAGATCTTTGAGTATTTTGCAACTCGCCTTCTATGCTAGTAAGGACATAAGTAAATGCATCCTTACTAAGTCGAAAGTTTTTAACAAAACTAAACATGCAATTTATTAATATTGTTAATCATTTAATACATATTTTTGATTTCTTCCCTTTTATCATTAAGACCCATAATATTTGTTGAGTCCGATACAATTTTTCTTTGGACTCTTTCTGGAATGGTATCATCATCAAACCACAAGGAAACACAATCCATTATAATAAAAAAAAAACACAATATTTATGTATTTTTATTAATTTTATTTTTGTTATGGGAAATTTTCGTCCATTTTGACATTTTAGTTGCAGTGTCATAAAACTTAAAGCATCACTTAATATGGCGTATCTTATTACCTGCAAACTCTACAAAATAAAAATTGGTCTTCCGACGATGCCAACAAGCCGAAAATATACCAGCTTTTAAAGTCATCAAACTAAATAATTTTAATAATAACATTCGGTTGATTTAACCGTCAAGTACATAACTCTATATAAGACCAGACTACTTTACTTTATTGCCCATTACGATCCTTAAGCTAAGATTATGGACAAGCTTCTCATATTACCCTTGTTGTATGTGTTAATTTTACTAATTAGTTTAAGAAGCTTTACATAGCAAGTTTATTTTCTCTCAGAGCTTTTGCCGGAAGACTTCCTAGAAAGAAAAATTTTTTCTGTTTTTAATTTTTTTTTTTTTGAGATGTCAGAGCTAAGTTTTCAACTTATAAGCTCTAATATACTAAACCATTATACCCTAGACTAAGGCTACCATAAGAGAAAATTATTTCCTTCAACTAAATTTAAATTAAAACATGTCCTTTAAAAACTATAAATAACTTAAGCACTCTCAAGCAAGAAAACAACTCAACTTTATTATTTTGATGTCAGTAGCAGCTTTTGTTTTTGTTTAAGGCCTGAAAAAGGACCTTAAACTAAGAGTGAACATACCGCATGTGCAGACAGTAATCTCCTGTAGAGAGGAGGCATTACGGCTACTTCAACGCCAGAAGAAATGTGAAGTGCAATTTTCTATAAAAGGCAAAATTCTTTAAGCAACACACAAATAGAGACCTAAACAGAGATTGATTGCAATCTGTTGCCAATAATTGCAAAATAAACAAGCTTATCATGCTGTGAAGTCATTTGACCAAAATTTTATTTACGTCAAACACAATGAGCTCACCTTTGCATTTCAAAATATAAATAAAAAAGGTTCAATGCGAATGCACAGCACAATAACTTACTATCGACGGAAGTAAAACTGAATTAAATTTAAAAAATACGGCAACAATTTAATTTGTACATGAGACGAAGAAAGGCGTTTAAGATAAAATAGTCACCAAGATGAATATGTTTTTTCTGTGTTGAAATTTAAGTTGTACTAAAGCGATGTATGGTAGGCTAACATAAGTCTTATTAAGTGAACTGCACGTGCTAGATATCTTAGTTGTGGCCTTATTTATTTGCCTTTCTTTAACTAATCGTGGTAAAAGCGAAGAATGTAGAAATACGAAAATATTAATAATAAAAAAAGCACATCTAACCTTAAATACTTACTTGGTTGTCCCATCGTTAAGCACTAAACCGGTATTATGCTTTTCAACATTTTTTCTTTTACATAATTTTTTTTAATCGTTATCTTATTTTAAGTTGAATAACATTTTAATAAAATAATTTATTTTTGTGATTACAGATTCCTATCTGGAATTTAACAAGAGTTTTGTAATCCTTTTTGCTGTAAAGTTGCGGCAGAGGCCCACAAAAGTGACTGTAATAAAAGGTTGTACAACACGTATAATAACGAACAATGAAACTAAAATTACCAAAAAGAAAATCACCCCAAAGGAATTGAAAATACCTAACTTGACTATACCCAATGATAGCTTTGACAGTTTATAACTAAAAACCTATATCTGTCAAAGTAGTTGTCATTTATTCTGTCTGTTTTACATCAATTGCCATGAACAGATTTGGCATTCACCAGTACGTGCAAAAAAATAAAAATTCGGTAAAATACTGCGTGCTTCGCCCATTCTACGGTCGCCATAATCAAGCTACTTAGAGAACCATTCGCAATACGCTGCATAAATTCTAGACCATTGGTTTAATAAACGATCGATCAACACCCTTACGACGATGAAACGGAAGATCAGACAACAACATAGCTTCTCTCTATGAGAGTGTGCAGGAGAATCCAAGGCAGTCGATTTCAAGTCGCTCATAACAACTTTGCTTTGCGCAGACAACAACTTGTCGCCGTGACTTAGGCCTGCGCCCGTACAAAACTCAACTAATCCAGGAACTGGAGATAAACGGTCATAGACAATGACGTGGTTTCACCGAAGCGTATATGAAGCAGTTGGAAATTGAGCTTAATTTGTATAATTTGGTACAAAATACAGTTACGTTTTTACCTTTTTAAAAACGTTTAAAATATGAGTTCGTTGATTGCAAACAAAGTAAAATACAAATTTGTGTTTAGTTTCAATTAAACTCTTTATTGTACGCACTATTTATGTGCGCCACTGTTTCTAACTTATACAACAATAACTACAACAATAATTGCTTGTTCGATATTCTTCGCTGCTCACATCCTTTGCGTAAGCAACAACACTTGTTCGATAAATCTGTATAGCGGAGATCTTCAAACCACGACTGTTCTCTTCACACGCAACGCGTCTTCACACAAGACTGACTGAATTACTACTACTCGTTGCCTGCTTTGGCTTGCCTTTTTATAGTTCTACGCAATCAGTCTGACGAACATTCTTGAAGTAGAATGTTCGTGTTCTCGCTTTCTCGAGAACTCCATCGTGACACAGCGAATTTTGAGCTCCATTCCATTACTGTGAACGGCTAGTATTATATATCGATGGTTACTAATTTATTTTGGTCTGAATTGAATGATCTGGAGACTAACAGCAATAGGAAGGCGCTACAAGTCACACAGCTTATGCCACATTGGATATTCAGCAACAACGATTTAAGGACATGGTCATCTCAAATGATGACAACTAACCGCCTAGATCGAGCGATTTGAACCCGTTAGACTTTTTTGTGAGGATTTCTTAAGTTGCATGTTAATGTGTATGTTAAGGTGTATGTTAATAGATTACAAACTACAGAGGTCCTAACGGCTAACATGACCCAAACCATCGGTAAAATTCATGAAACAGAGTCATGGATAATTAGACAATTTGGTTGTGCCTCTCCCATTTGAACGATATAATTGCAAAAATTTCGATTATATGCCACTTTGTTTTATATAAATCTATAGATAGACCCAATATCAACGATTTACAAGACATAAAAATAAAGGTAAAAACGACTTGTAAATATTACAAAATCGATTATTAGCACAATTTTTCTTAACATTAAATGCTGGCTGGCCATTTAAAATAACGCGTTTTATTTTACCATCTTTCAAACTGAAAATTATAGAACATAAATTTACGGCAAACGAGATTTTCACGCTTTTAACAAATTTATTCAAATTTAACTTTCGCCAACTGTAGAAATAAAAAAAAATTATAAAAAAGTGAAAAGAAAAAAAATTATTTTACCTAAAAGTTATTCAATTTAAAAATGCCACAGACAAGTTTACTGAAAATAAATTCGAAACTTTTTCAATTTAGATTTCAATATTGAAAATAAAAAATATTTTTTGTTAGATCAACTGGTACAGTTGAGGGTACTTTTAGTATACAACACACTGCAAAGAAACAAATAGCTACTGGCAGCAAATTGTAAATAGAAAATTATAACAATTTTTTCTGCTATATAACAATAAAGCTCTAAAAAGTTTAATACTTAAGATTTGTATACATAAAAAATAAAAATAATAATTGCAACTACGATAAATGCAACATAAATAAATATTTATGTAGACGCCATAGTCTAGTAGGTAGTGTATTGGCTTATTAGACGTGAGGCCACGGTTCAAACCCCAGGTCCGATACTTCCGACAAAACGAAATATGAAAAAATATTCCTTCGGCGACTTCCTCAAAAATCTGTCGTTCGGAGTCTACTGTAAACTGTCGGTCCCGCCACTCGTGTATAAAATTAACCACAAGTGGTGTGAGAAGCTATGTAGGTCGTAATCTTGACTAAAGGGTTGTAATGACCATTTATGTATGTATATAACATGGCAACGTCAATATATCATATGAAACAGGGACGTTCAATATGTAACGTGGCAACGCCAATTTATTATATAAGACAGGGACGTTCAACTGGTGAAGAAGGAGAAGAAAAGAAGTAGGCAGTATTTTATTTATTTTATTTACTTATTTATTTATTTATTTACATATTAGCTTATAATTAAAATTATAAGATAATATAAGGCTAGAGCTTTAGCAACATAGGCCTTTAGCTCAATACTTAGGATTAAATTAATACTAATTAGATAAATATATAAAGGTAATAAATAAAATGTAAGAGGTAAACTTTAGATTAAAACTATGAGAAGTAAATTAAAAATATTATTAAAAATATTATTTATACATTAGTACAATGTCCAATCAGTTAAATTAAATTATAAATGTTAGTAAATTTGAGGAATTGAATGATGGTACTTAAGTTATCCATTGTTGGGGTTGATAAATACAGCTTTGGATTTGAATTTTTGAAGAATTGTTGACGTGAATTAGTAAATTTTGGACATGTTGATATTATATGGTCCAAGTTATTGGAATGAGTAATATTACAGTTACATACATTCTGAATAGATTGGTTCATGAGGTGAACATGTGACATTCTGGTATGACCCAATCTGAGCCTAATTAATTTAATTTGATCCAAACGAGACAATTTATCTTAACGAGACAATTTATCCAAACAAGACAATTTATATAGACTTTATCAGTCTTTAATATAATCAAATATCGTTAAATTTGGAGAGTTGATCTCCTTATACCAAGATGATGTTGGTAATGAGGTTACACCTTTCATTTTGAAGTAGTTATTCAAGAACATAATAATATCTTTTTTGTAGAAATTTTGGGTTGTAATTAATGGGCTGATCAGCGTATTTTTCGCTGAAACGTCAGCGAATTCATTCCCAGAAATGCCGGAGTGTCCAGGGACCCAAATTAAACGAATTCTTGGGTATGATTGCATTAATTCGTTCCTAATAAGTGTAGCATAATATTCAATGTTGTTTATATTCACTATTGATTTTATGCAAGATAATGAATCTGTACATATTGCAAATCTTCCGTGCCTAACCCTGACAAATTTAATCGCTTCAAAAATTGCGATCAATTCTGCAGAAAATATTGATGAATTTCATGTTCATTTACAATACTGTAGCCTACACAATCATCATTTTTTGACCCGTCAGTATAAATAAAATTAAAGGCTGAAACCCTTCCTTCGTTCCTTCAACTCACAAAATAATGCCTTAAACTGAGAGGGTGATGTAATATCCTTAGAAAAGTTTGCAAGAGTTATATATATAACGTTATTTTTGAAATTCCATGGTGGTTCTCCTTTATTTTTAGAACAAACCGAATACTGTGTGGGTAGTTGTAGCGTTCTACAAATTTCTAAAGTTCTTTGAATCGTTGAATTTATTCTTAAATTCTTTTTCCTATTTTTCATGTTTTTACAAATTCGTTGTATTGATGGATTATTCTGTATTGATTTAAATAATCTTGATGTTGCTAAATTTATCTGAGTTTCTAATGGTAAAATTCCAGATTCAGCTAGCATGTTGTTAATTGGGGTCGAGCGGAATGCTCCTAAAGATAACCGTATTGATGCATTTATGATCCGTTTAATCTTCCCCAATACAGTTTTAGGTACATACCCGAAAAAAGGTAAGGCATAATTAATTTTAGATAAGATAATAGATCTTGTAATTGATATTAAAGCAGTTGTGTTGCAATTAAATCTCTTACTTGATAAACATTTTATTATATTCAATTGTCTCGAAAGTGACGACGTGAGGCTTTCGATGTGTGTACTCCATTTATAACGATTATTAAAGTATTGTTACGTTTTTACCTTTTTAAAAACGTTTAAATATGAGTTCGTTAATTGCAAACCAAATAAGTGTTTTATTTTAATTAAACTCTCTTTATTGTCCACACTTTCTTATATGCCACTGTTCACACTTAACCGATACAACAATAATTACTTGCTATTATTCACACACAACTATTGCTCGCAACCGATATCTTCAAACACGACACGCAACTTCACTCAAGACTGACTCAATTACAACTGACTGGTTGCCTGCCTTGTCTTGCCCTTTTATATGCGAACCTCTTCAGTCTGATGATGGTTCTCGAAGTGGGAGGTTTGCGTTTCGCATTCTCGAGAATTCTATAGCTACTGTATTGTTGTTTGTGTACTTCGTTCTCATTGCTTGTTGTTGTTGGTTTATTTTGAAGATGTTCGATGTATTTATTAATGTCTATTGTGTACACATTGCTTCTTGTTGTGTTCGCTTATGTTGCATTTGGGTTATCGATCTCTCTCATACACATACTGATGTTATTGTTGCTTTATGTATGGTTCGGTGCACATATGTGTTAGTGTGTATTTGTGTCGTGTGTATTGTGTACGCATTGCCTCATGGTCTTTGTATGTATTTGTAGCTTTTGTTTATCGTTAATGTTAAACGATATTAGGTCATTTCGATATGCGTAACACTGCCGCCCACTTAAGCCTGTTCGTCCCGAATAGGCTCATTATCTCTTCTGCCATATTTTGCCAGTCGCTCTATGTGTACGACCTTCATTTTTGTTCGGGGGCTGTTAGCTTTCTGTATCCTGTACACGACATCGTTTAACCGTTTAATTATTTTGTACGGTCCATCCCAGCTGGTTTGTAGCTTGGGAGATAGTCCCTTCTTCCGCTTTGGGTTGTAAAGTAGAACCAGTTGTCCCTCATGGAAGCCCTCCGTGTTTGCTGCACGATCATACCTGGCTTTCATTCTATCGCTGACCATTTTTATTCGGGTTCGCACAAATTGATGAAGTTCATTTAGGCTTTCTTCTTTTCCAGTGGCATCCCTCTCTCTGGCGGGCTTAACTCCAAACTCCAAGTCACCGGGCAGTTTTATTTCAGTTCCAAAAATTACCTTTGCGGGCGATCTAGATGTTGAATCATGGACTGCAGATCGGTACGCCAGTAGAAACCTCGGAATGTGTTCGTCCCAGTCCTTCTGTTGCTCGCTCACTACTTTCCGCAAGTACTCTTCCAGGGTTCGATTAAACCGTTCTACCATTCCGTCAGACTGTGGGTGAAGCGGCGTCGTTCGAGTCTTCTTAATACCGTATACTTCACACATTTCCTTGAATACAGCTGACTCGAAATTTCTTCCTTGATCGGAATGTAGCTCCATTGGAACCCCGTAGCGGCATACCCAGTTGTTCACAAAAACACTTACTATTGTGCTCGCCTCTTGATTGGGTATGGCATACACTTCCGGCCATTTGCTGAAATAGTCCATCACCACGAGAACATATCGGTTTCCGGCATTGCTGACTGGAAAAGGGCCTGCTACGTCCATCGCTATCCGCTCGAAAGGTGCGCCTGAGTTATACTGTTGCATCTGACCTCGACTTCTTCTTACTGGACCTTTAGCTGCAATGCACTGGGTACAGTTTGCTATCCAGTCCGCCACTGCTTGCTGACATCCAACCCAATAAAAGCGTTGTTTTAGCTTTTCCAGCGTCTTTGTCACTCCAAGATGTCCTCCGCTGGCTCCATTATGGAACTCCTTTAACACATCTCTCGTTTTGGAGGAAGGCACTACCAATAAGTTGGATGAGGTCTTGCCATCAGCGCTTTCCCAAAGTCGATATAGGCACCCATTTATTATCTTTAAACTGTCCCATAGTGCCCAATATGATTTTGTAAGAGGACCTTCTGCGGATATCTCATTTCTTGTTGGTCGTTTATCCTCCTCTTTCGCTGCTATTATCTTCGCCAATATTGGGTCACTCCTTTGTGCTTGGGACCAGTCTTCGTTGTCTTCAATCCGCGTTAGCCGGATATCGACGATGGATTCCTTTTTCTCAGCTTTCACGCAATGTTTACACTCCAAATTACAAGGTCGGCGTGAAAGAGCATCGGCATTCCCATGTTTGATGCCTCTTCGGTGTTCAATGTTGAAGTCGTAAGTCTGGAGGCGCTCAATCCAACGTGCTAACTGTCCTTCAGGGTTCTTGAATTGCAGCAGCCATCTCAGTGCGGAATGGTCAGTCCTTAGCAGGAAATGTTGGCCATACAGGTACTTGTGATAATGTTTTATGCACTCCAGCACTGCAAGTAGTTCACGTCGGGTCACACAATAATTCCGTTCCGGCTTCGACAGTGTGCGACTATAGTAGCCTACTACTTTCTCCGTCCCATTGATCACTTGGGAAAGTACACCACCAATACCATATCCGCTAGCATCACTGTCCAAAATGAATTTTTCTCCTGGGACTGGATACGCCAAAACTGGTGCAGCACACAATAGATCTTTTAGTGTCTGGAACGCCTTTTCTTGTGACTCACCCCATTGATACGCTTTCGATTTCTTGGTGAGTTCATGCAAGCTTGTAGCCACGCTAGCAAAGTTAGGCACAAAGCGTCTGTAGTATGTGCATAGTCCCAAAAAGCTGCGTAGTTCATGAAGATTCTGGGGACGAGGCCAGTTCTTTACTGCTCGTATTTTATCTTCATCCGTAGATATTCCATCTGCCGTAACAAGATGCCCCAAATATTTCACCTGTCTTTGGAACAATGCACATTTCTTTACGCTTAATTTTAATCCAGCCGCTGTTATGCGTTGCAGAACTTCTCCCAGGTTGTTGAGGTGTTCGTCGAAAGTTCTGCCCATCACTATAATGTCGTCGAGGTACACCAGGCAAGTTTTCCAATGCAGTCCCTTGAGTACACGTTCCATAAGCCGCTCGAATGTGGCCGGAGCATTACAGAGTCCAAATGGCATAACTTTAAACTGCCATAAGCCGCCGTTCGCACTGAATGCAGTTTTCTCTTTGTCCTTGTCTGCAATCTCCACCTGCCAATATCCGCTTTGAAGATCCAATGTGGAGAACCACTTCGTTCCAGCTAGCGTGTCGAGTGTGTCGTCAATTCTCGGTAGCGGGTAACTGTCCTTTTTGGTGACATCATTCAGCTTCCTGTAGTCTACGCAGAATCTTGTACTGCCATCTTTCTTCTTTACTAAGACTACAGGTGAGCTCCACGGACCCGATGATGGTTCGATTACACCGCTCGTCCTCATTTCGTCGACTAGCTCTTTAACCTCATTACGCTTCGCCAGCGGTATGCTTCTGGGTGCCTGTTTTATTGGTCTCGCTTCGCCCGTATCAATTTCATGCTTGACCATAGCTGTTCTTCCTTGTTTTCTATTGTTCGTGGCGAAAGCGAAAGCATACCTCTTTAGCAGCTTTTTGGCTTTATTTCTCTCTGGAGCTGCTAAGCCTGCTACCCATTTCTCCACATTTTCTCCAAACTCCTTTTGATCCTTGGCTGACATTTCGGCAGTTTGCGGCGATTGTTCGCTGTTTATTACCGCCTCTACTGGAACACATTGACCGACTTCTGAGTTTTTACAGATGACTTTTTCATTACCTGATAGATTTAGCACTCTCACCGGGACTATTCTCTGCTCTGTAGATTTGACGAGGGCCTTTGCTGATATTAAATCCGTCTGTATTTCTGCTGGTTCCACAACCCACAAGCGGTTTTCCTCACAATCTCCCTCCATACGCGCCCATATCAATGACTCACTCTGAGGTGGTAATTTGAGTGGTTCGACTGCAACTATCCTTCTGGCGTGCACTTGATGCTTATATCCGACGTCAAGAGGTATCTCCACATTTCGCCAACTCATTAGCTGTTGCCCCATATTCAAATTGATACCATGAGCTATCATAAAGTCGGCACCAATGATAACCTCGTCGACAATATCGGCAACAATAAAGACGTGGCTTACGCTGATGTTGGCTATCGTCACCTTCGCCTCTGTTTTTCCGTGGACGGTGGCAGACTCTCCAGTAGCTGTCCGAAGTCTTACATTTCTAAGTGCCTCACATTTCCCCTTTACTACATCTGGTCTGATGATAGACTGCGTCGCACCGGTATCTATAGTGAAGATGTGTTGTCTGCCATTTATGTACCCGCTCGCCGTAAGGTTGCTGTTGTTTTGCTGCATCACTGATATTGAGACTGTGGGGCCCTCGCTTGTGGGAGCCAGCACTTGCCCCTCAGTGCTAGCTCGTTTTAGTTTAACGGGGACTCTTGTGAAGGTGGTTGGTAGTTCGCCCGTTTCTTATTCCTTGATGGTGAGGCGGATCTTGATCTTTTACGAGGCGCTTTACAGTGTCTTTGGAAATGACCACTCTTTCCACAGTTGAAGCACTTAAGTTTAGCCTTTTGTCCACTCTCTTCCAAAACTTGCTTCAACATCTCTTTAAATTTATTAAAACTGCATTCTTCCTCCTCCACTACTTCCATTTTTCGCACTTTGCTTACTTGTGGTCTAGAAATGGTGCGTGCGGTCTCCTGGGCTAGTGCGAAGGCCACGGTCTCTGCAAAGGTTGCCTTCTGTGTGGAACATACCGCTAATTTGATGTCTGCGTCGCGTATTCCATTAACAAACGCCTCGGTCTTAAAGTTGTCTATCAACGGGTGGTTTTCTCCTGGGTATGTAAGCTGCACCAACCTCTCAACCTCCATTGCAAAGGCTTGTAATGACTCGTTTGCCTTTTGAGCCCGGTATCTCAACTCCATGCGGTACAGCTCTCGCTTGTGCTCATCGCCGAATTTCCGCTGTAAGGCCACCATTAAGTCGTTATAGTTGTTTCTACTGCTGGCTGGCATGGTCTCTAGTATCTCGGCTGCTACACCTTTTAACGCCAAAATTAGTTCCAAGGCCTTCTCTCCATCGTCCCATCCGTTTCTGCTGGCTACTGTCTCAAATTGGAATTTGAAGACGGATAGGGGTAAGCTTCCATCAAAGCAAGGTGTTTTTATCCTGCTGGTACTTTCAGATACAACTCGCACTGGTTCCGGTCTCTGGCTGTGGAGGTTGTTGATCTTTTCCTCCATCATTACGAGTTTTTCGTCAAAGGTCTTTTCCAGAACGTTCACTTTCGTGTCAACGGTCTTTTCCAAATCGTTCACTTTGGTGCCAACGGTCCTTTCTAAGTGTGACACCCTTTCCTCGACACCAGTGATTCTCTTGCTGACCGACTCATGGATTTCCTGCAGCTTTCCAGATGTTGCTTCGCGCTCTTTTTCAATTTTTGACAAAATTGCTGCTTGCATTTTTTTCATCATTTGTTCACTATCTTTTCGCGACTCCGCCAGAAGTTTCTGATTTTCGTTTCTAGAAGCTTCTTGTACTTCGGCCAGAAGTTTTACCTCAGCAAATAGATTTTTGTTCGCTTCTTCCATTTTCTGATTTTCGGCTTTAGAAGCTTCAAATCGCTTTTGGTTTGCTGCTTCCATTCTCTCAACCATTTGTTCACATTGTATCTGATTGGCTACTTGCATTTTCTCCATCATAGCGGCTAGCAACGAATTTATGTCAACACCGCTAGGGGTTGCAGGGGCCTGTACCTCTCGTTCCTCTTCATCCTCGAACTCGTACGATTCGATGTCAATGCCCTGAAGCTGCAGTTGTTCCCTTAACCGCCTTTGCAGTTCATTCTTCGTACCTGTTGTTGGCAGCTCGAGTTTACCCAACTCTCGTTTAAGCCGATCCACTCTTAGTTCGGAGAGTTTCATTTTATTTGTTTCTTTTTATTTATTTTTTTTTTTTTTTTAATTTATTTTCACTTTTGGATTTTGCAATCCCACTTCTGACACCAATTGTTACGTTTTTACCTTTTTAAAAACGTTTAAATATGAGTTCGTTAATTGCAAACCAAATAAGTGTTTTATTTTAAACTCTCTTTATTGTCCACACTTTCTTATATGCCACTGTTCACACTTAACCGATACAACAATAATTACTTGCTATTATTCACACACAACTATTGCTCGCAACCGATATCTTCAAACACGACACGCAACTTCACTCAAGACTGACTCAATTACAACTGACTGGTTGCCTGCCTTGTCTTGCCCTTTTATATGCGAACCTCTTCAGTCTGATGATGGTTCTCGAAGTGGGAGGTTTGCGTTTCGCATTCTCGAGAATTCTATAGCTACTGTATTGTTTGTTACGGATTGTTCTAAGTTAGGTTTGTAATCTTCGCTCCCACCCTTTTAATTTGCATATATGGTTGGCAATAATGCACTTTATTGCAACTCTTTTTATCGATGTAAATGCAACCCTTTCGTTATCTTTATCCTTTTACTATGTATGTTCTTCGATATGTTTTTTTTTGGCGCGTTCTGATCGGCCAATAGGATTTTGACACCTGGCGTCTGTTTCGTTGGGATTTTACCGTTAGGTAATTCAACCAATCAGAACATGACATTTGTCACTGAACGAGGATAGGGAATATGGGTAAAGGAGGATAATGAGCGAGAACATTCTAGAAGAAAGGTAGTAATAAATAGAGGCGAGATCGTTGAATCAGTTCACGTGTGGCATTTGAATTGTGCGGTTGACAATTTTTCTCTTTTCCCGTCAAATAAAGTTAAAAGAAAGAAAAACTTAAATTTATAAAACAAAACGACAGCCGCCAGTCAATGTTATTTTAAAAAAAAAAAAAAGAAGGGAAGAAAATAAAATTAAAATGTTTTAAAATTAATAATTTTTATTAATGTGAAAAAAAAAAATAGCAAATATAAATCGTATTGACTTAGAAGTGATTTCTTTTAAAAAAAAAAATATTTCATAACTAATAAAAAACCAAAAAAAAAAAGGAAAACAATTTTTTTTAAATAAATTTATTTATACTTACATGAACGTGATATAAGTGTGCTGTATATTATTTTAATTTATTGTTATCTTGTGAAATGACAAGTATTTTTGTAATTAGTTTCTGAAATGAAAAAAAAATATATAAAAAGAATAATAATTTATAAAAAGAGACTCTGCCACAACACCAATCTCCACCATTACCAGACATCATCATCGTCATCACCACCAACTGCAACAAAACGAAAAAAAAATATATATATACCTATATGCTACACGATAAACATCTAAAAATACAAAGAAAATATAAAAATAAAAAAATCAAAAATTGTAAGGAAAGAAAAAAAAATACTTTTACCCATGAAGAACAAGAAAATTAATAAGGAAGTAAGCAAATGTTTGTGAAAATTTATCATTGAATCTAAGCTGATATAAAATAAAAAAAATCTATATACAAAAGTTAAAATAAAAACAAACAAATCAAGAAAATATGTATTAACGTAAATACTTCATATTTAGTTTCATTAACAAAATATAGATTTAGTTTAACATAAAGGAAAAGTTAATTATAAAATATCAAAGAAAAGAACAAAACAAGCAGCAGGTTGATACATAAAAAATATATAAATCTTTGTAATGAACAAATAAAAAACTAAAAGAAAAAAGAATTTAAAGTTTAAAAACTAAGATTAAATAAAAAAAAAAAGACAAAAATGTAAAAGATAATAACAATATTAAACAAATGCCAAAATATATACATACATCATAAACTGCCACCATCGCAAACAAATCAAAAACCAGACAACATAAAATCTAAAACCAGAGAAAAAAGAGAAGAAAAGGAGGAGAAGGAGGAAGAGGGAAGTCTATCGACTCCGAGGCGTCCATCTACGTGGGAAACGGTGCACCGCAGCGCAGATAAGTCGACCCAGCGTGTATATACATATATCCCTATTATATAAATCATTGTACTATTATCTTACTATTTTTTTTATATATGGCCTTCTTGGCTCAATGTTGCCGTAGATAAATAGATACGTAATTTCCTTTTTATATATATTACTTTTACTAATTATACATGTATCAATTTATTCTCAATATACATGCATATACCTACCTTTATATTTATATCACCTTTTCTGAGTTAAATTGTTAATTTAATTAAATGTTATTGTAAATATATATATATATATGTATACATAAGTTTTTTTTCCTTATATTTTCTTTTTGAATTAAAACTGATAATTTTAATTAATTTCGGTGTAGTTACATACATATATATATATACATGAATTTTTTTCTTTTGCTCATATCTCTTTCTCGACGTCAAAATTGATAATTTTGATCGAATTCCGCTTCAGATATACATCTATACCTATATATATATATATATATATAGATATATATATATATATATACATTAGTTTTTTTTTTATATTCATATTACTCTCTTTAGATTTTAAATTAATACTTTCAATTACTTAATGTGTAAGCATATATAGATATAGAATACATTTTCCTTTCTTTATTTTTTTTTTTTTTTTTTTCTTTCTCTTGCGAGTTTAAAGAATAAATTTTGTTATAAATGAAATCGACATGAATTCTTAATTAATTGGTTCGGGAGGAATGCTGGGAACATGGTAAGGTAGGAAGCACATGGTTATTTTAGGGACAGATGTAGTATTTGATTAGGGCGTCCGTCTGTCATGGTGTGTGACTTTGTCACTGGGAGGGAACTTATGCCCTAGGCGGTAATAACACCTAACCGTCCGGTCGTTTCAGCTCGTTTATCCTTGTCACTTTCACATTTAACAACATTGTAGCTTTTTATATTTTTTTTTTATATTCACACAGTCTATAGTATTTTCTTTGGTGGCATGCAGGCTGTGTTTATATGCTTACGCGTCGTAAAATACGGGTTGAGAACCACCTTGATTTGAGCAGCCGGGGAGATCTTTGCATGCCCTTGACCTTGTTATTTTATTCGGTTTTAGAATTTTTTCGGTCTACTGATCATTTTACGACCGGCGCGTAACATATATGGCGCCCAACGTAAAGGCCAACGGGTTGTTCAAATTTGCTGGCTAAATTTCAATACCAACGCAAAGGCCAGTGTTTAGTTCTTTTTTTTTAAATGGCCTAAATTTCAATACCAACGAAAAGCTCATTAGTTAATATTATTGTTTGTTAAAATTTCAATACCAGCGAAATAATGTGACGTGATAGGGCACGTGTTCTAGAAAAAGTTATAACGGTGATTCGCATCACGTGGCGATAGAGCCGCTGGCACGTGCTAAGTAACGGGATTTCGAGTTGACGATGGTTACACGTGTTCGACAATGATCGGCATTGTTAAGTGGTACAGTTAGAATAATTTTAGTGCGCATTACTGTACAGGTTTCGGTTAAAATTATAAATTGTTTTCGCGTATTTGATGTAAGTCATGACATCTGGATGTGTTTGCTCTGGATGTTTCATTTGCGACATCAAAAAAAGGAAAATGTTTTAATTTTATTGAATTTACTTGCCTTTGTTGGTTTCCTTCATAAATCGGCGTAAGTCATGCCATCTGGACAACAAGTCTGGAGGTTTCATTTGCGACGTCGAGGGAGGGTCACCTTCAAGTTGGCTCGACTGAAATTCTGTTAGCATTATGGCGATATTTGCTCTGATTCGGGGGACTATAAGTCCGAACTGGCGACACAAGGTCGGAAGTTTTCGTTGCGATAGAATCTCGGGATCATATTAGTTATCGCGTAGCGTTTTTACTCGTGGGAGTCCTTGTCCTTAGTGTTGAAGGATGAGTTGCACCATGATTGGCTGCGGATGGATGCAGTATTTGAAAGGTTTTAGTAATGTGCAAATACACTTGGTCGGAAAATCAATTTCTTTTGCCATGTGGAGAGAAGAAATCGATTTACCTGCCAGAGTCGAGGTTAGTTGTATCACGTGTAAATTTTTGATGAGATTTTTTTTTATGAATTTTTTTTTAACCGCGTGCTTATTTTGCCATGTTTCCCAGCAGTCCTCCTTGTGAACACATGTGAACTGCTTCTTTGAGATTGTGAAATTTTACTTTGTTTATTTTTTGAATCTAAATTGATAATCTGGAATTTTTTTTTGCTCGCGCATATTCTAATCGCGTATAGAATTTTTTTTTTTTTTACCTTATTATTTTTCCTACATTTTTGGGGAAACGAACGTTTTCCTCCTTTGCCTATTATTCCTCTTCTTTGGGAAGGGACAACTTTTCATTATATATATAATTATTTTATTATTTTTTCTAGCTGATAATCTCGAATTGTTTTACTTTTCTCCTATCGGTGTCGATTTTCTTTCTTTTGGGTTTCATTTATTCCTTTCATGCGTTCAATGGCGCATTATGTCCAAGCCTAATACTCGGGCGAGTAGCACTACTGGGGCTTCCTCACGCGAGACAGCCACAAGGTCGAATTTAACTAACGCACCAGGGAAAGTAAAGGTTGCATCTCGTAGTTCAGTGTCAACGCAGGGTAGAGGTAGGGGTACAACTCCGGTGTCAAAGAGATTTTCACTTAGTCCACAGTCAGATTCTAGTATTAGGGCGTTAAGAGGATCATCGGTTTCCCGTTTATTGGAATCGAACCCATCTGGCGAAATAGACGGAGATAATCTCGGGCACGATTTATTAACTGGATCCTTAGCAGAAATCGGGGCAAGTTTTTCCGGAAACTCAACATCAGGAGTGCCGACAGATAAACAAGCTCCAGTGGAAATGGCGCCAGGGGAACAGGATAGAGAAGCGGACAACCAGGGCTCAGGTAGCAACACCATGGAAAGCTTATTGGACTACTTCCAGGAGGCCATGCGGAAGACTCAAGAAGAGTTTAGGAGAGAACTAACAGCTCTTAGGGAATCCATTGGCAATACAGGCGATACCAGACCCAATTCTGCTACACCCGGATTGAATGTTCAACCATCTGGATCCCAGGCATATTCTCCATCGTACGCGACTTCTATCATGAATATAAAGCTGAAGGATTGGAAGATTTCTTTCAGCGGAGATGGCAGTGTTTCAGATTTCCTCTTCAAATTAGATACTCTTGTTGCACGCTCGCAATGTCCACAGGACCATGTTATGTCAAATTTTCATATTTTCCTGACGGGTAAAGCTGAAACGTTCTACTGGGACTACATCAAACAACACCAGAGGGCAACGTACCAGATGTTAAAAACTGCACTATCTAAGGAATTTGGCTCAACCGAAAGTGACCATGAGATCTTGCTTAAACTTTCGACACGTAGACAGTTACCGAGGGAGTCTTACGATGACTATCATTCATTTGTAACTCGTTTAAATCTACGATTAACAAATCCTTTGTCGGATGCAGCTCTAATAGATATTATAAAGAAGAATGTACATGCAGATTTGAAAGTGATGCTCTTCATAGCTAGTCCAAATGATTTAGGTACTCTTCGAGATCTGGCGAGGAAAGCAGAGAAAATTCTTTTGGAGAATAAGGGCATTGGTTTTAGTCGACGACAGGTAAACGAGATCTCCGTCGAAAACACACCGGGAGACATCGATATGGACACTGACCCTCAGGTGGAAGCGCTAAAGGTTAACAAAACTTGGGTAGCAGGTGACTATTCAAAAATCAAGTGTTGGAATTGCCTAGAGCTCGGTCATAGTTACATTTACTGTCCTGACGAGAAGCGAAACGTTTTCTGTTATAAATGCGGCCAGCAGGGAGTAACTACGATCAAGTGCGATAAACCTCACGGGGGAAACTCTCGTCGGAGCGAGTGGGTGACCGGGGATGCTCGTTCCTCAAAATAAATCCCGAGTTACACAAGATAGGAGTAAAGCCTTCACAGAAGGACATACCACCTGATGAGACGAAAATATTACCAGATACATCAGCATATACTAAGATAGAACAAGAAGATGAGACAAAAATTTTACCGGATACACCAACATATACTAAACCAGAATATGATAAACCTAGGCGCTGGGGACGCAAATCAGTTGATCACAGAATTTCACAACGAATTTTCAAATGTAGGCAAAGATACCGTATGAGAAGAAGATTTAGGAAAGTAACGGAATCTTCACGCTTACCAGACAGCGATGATGGAAGGCCTTTTGTAAAGGTTAGAATTTTGAACGAGGAGTTGCTGTGTCTATTGGACTCCGGTGCAAATGTGTCTGTATTAGGAAAGGGAAGTCTAGATTTTGTCAATAGGAACAATATACGCTTGGAAAGATTTAGATCTAGTATTTTTACTGCGAATGGTTCCAGAAATGATGTGGTAGGGTATTGTAAATTACCAGTGACGTATAAGGGAGTAGTAAAGTCGATAATTTTTTATGTAGTGCCAAACCTCTCTCAGCTTGGTTACCTTGGTGTGGATTTTTGGAAGGCCTACGACATTGCCCCTCAAATTTTTTCAGATTTGTCCTGTTCGGAGCTGGTCAAGGAGACTGGATCTAATTTTCACGAACTATCTCCGGAACAGGAATTGCGCCTGGAGAAGGTTGTGTCGAATTTCCCATCTTACGAAAAATTAGGGTTAGGGCGCACTCACTTACTGGAACACCATATAGATACAGGTGATGCTACACCAGTGAAGCAAAGGCACTACCCACTTTCGCCACCCAGACAAGCAGAGGTCTACGAAGAGTTAGATAGATTATTGGCTCTCGGTGTCATAGAGGAATCCAACTCACCCTGGTGCAGCCCAATTATGACAGTTCGAAAACCCGGAAAAATCAGACTCTGTCTGGACTGCAGGAAATTAAATTCACTAACAAAAAAGGACTCGTACCCTTTGCCCCACATCAATGGACTTCTCAGTCGACTAAAGGACACCTACTTCATCAGCGGCATAGATCTAAAGGACGCCTTTTTCCAGATCAAATTATCAGACACATCCAAGGAGAAGACAGCATTTGCAGTACCCGGTAGGTCTTTATACCAATATACAGTCATGCCATTTGGAGTGTGTAATGGACCCCAAACAATGAGCCGTCTGATGGATAAAGTAATTCCGGCGAAATTGAGAGAGAACGTATTTGTCTACCTGGATGACCTACTAGTATGCAGTCACGATTTTGATACACACCTGGAATTACTTCTCGAAGTCGCGAAATGTCTTAAATCTGCAGGCTTGACAATTAATGTAGGTAAGAGTAAGTTTTGTCAGCGCGAGATCAAATATCTAGGTTACCTTATAGGTGGCGGACATTTGAAAGTCGATCCCGAAAAGGTAGAGGCCATATCTCAGTTCCCGATTCCTAAAACACCGCGTCAGGTTAGACGATTCATCGGAATGGCAAATTGGTATCGCTCGTTCATAGGTAGCTTTTCAGATCTTGCAGGCCCACTAACGGATTGTCTGAGAAAGTCGAACAAGCCTTTTCACCTATCACCTCAGGCTATTGAATCATTCGAAAATTTAAAGTTAGCATTGTCAAAAGCACCTGTTCTCGCCGAACCAGACTTCAATAGGGAATTTATAATTCAATGTGATGCATCCCGAACTGGTGTAGGAGGTGTTTTATATCAAATGGATAATGATGGGAAGGAGCGACCTATTGCATTTGTATCCCAGAAGTTAAACAAGGCGCAAAGGAATTACACAGTTACGGAGCTGGAATGTTTAGCGGCCATTGTATGTGTAAAGCGCTTCAGACAATACATCGAGGGACTCCCTTTCAGAATCATTACGGACCACTCAAGCCTTCGTTGGCTTATGGGGCAAAAGGACCTGAATGGCAGGTTAGCCCGATGGAGCCTTAAACTCCAAGCTTTTAACTTCACTATGGAACACCGAAAGGGTGCATTGAACGTAGTTCCTGACGCGCTTTCCAGATTCGATACTGATGAACTTGACATGTGTAATTATCCACCCGAAGTTGACCTGTCCTCACCGGAATTTGAAAGCCCAGAGTACAGCGAGTTAAGAGACCATGTAAGCAAGAACTCCCAGTCACTTCCCGACCTACGTATACTGGGGAACCTGATTTATAAACGCGAAAACATACGGGGCGAATCAGTTAATCCGGAAGACACATGGAGGTTATGGTTACCCGGATCCTTAACCGGAGACGTGATTAAAAATGCACATAGCAAAGGATGTCACGGAGGATTCGAGAAAACGCTTTACAGAATCAGACAAAAATATTTTTGGCCAAGGATGGCACAAGACGTCAGGGCATACATTAGGCAGTGCGACGTTTGTAAGGAAATTAAACCGACCAACCAGATATTACGCCCTCCTATGGGTAAGCAGTTTCAGACAAATCGGCCGTTTCAACGACTTTTCTGTGATTTTCTAGGACCATACCCGTGTAGTAAGTCGAAAAATACTCAACTTCTGATTGTGATCGACCATTTTACCAAATTTTTGTTTTTGAAGCCCATGAAGTCGGCAACCTCTTTGAATGTAATGGAATTTTTTCAGAATGATATATTTTGCACTTTTGGAGTACCACAAGTCATCCACACTGACAACGCCAAGCAGTTTACTTCGAAAGAGATAGAAGATTTTTTCTTAGCGCACGGCATTACTCACATAACAACAGGATTTTACTCGCCACAGGCGAATGCCTCTGAGAGGGCAAACCGGGAAGTGATTTCTAAGATACGATATTTCCTTAAGGATTGCCCTAACCATACAGCCTGGGACAGGAAAATACCCCAAATATTACAGATCCTCCGCAGCGATTATCATTCGGCGATCGGATGTTCTCCATACTTTGCACTCTTCGGGCAAAACATGATGACGAGCGGAACGAGTTACGACGTATTGAACCGACTTAACATTCTCACCGATGATACATTGGTTCTACGCAATGACCGATTGGATGTTGTGCGAGAGAACGTTCGCAGAAACCTTGACCTGGCTCACGAAAAAGGATGCAGAACATACAACACGAGGTGTAGATCAGTGAATTTTGTCGTAGGGCAAGAAGTCTTTAGGAAAAACCATGCACAGAGTGATTTTAAATCGGCTATTAACGCGAAATTTCTTCCCAAATATGTGAAATGTAGAATTAGGGAAAAATTAGGAAATTCGTTGTATACACTCGAGGACCTAAGAGGGAACTACATAGGGAAGTATCATGCTTCAGACATAAGGCCCTGAACTGAAAGGAATTGCACTGGTTGTGGAGCCCGGCTAATTTAGTAAGTAGAACATGAGACCTCTTTTCCTAGGGTCGTGGGTCGAGCCACACGTTTTTTTTTTATTTTTCTTTCCCTTTCTTTTCCTCATCTTGTATAGTTTAGATTGAGCTTTTCCAATCCTGCCTGTTCACTTGTCGATCACAGATCTCCAGATGAAGCAGGTTTGTTACGGATTGTTCTAAGTTAGGTTTGTAATCTTCGCTCCCACCCTTTTAATTTGCATATATGGTTGGCAATAATGCACTTTATTGCAACTCTTTTTATCGATGTAAATGCAACCCTTTCGTTATCTTTATCCTTTTACTATGTATGTTCTTCGATATGTTTTTTTTTGGCGCGTTCTGATCGGCCAATAGGATTTTGACACCTGGCGTCTGTTTCGTTGGGATTTTACCGTTAGGTAATTCAACCAATCAGAACATGACATTTGTCATTGAACGAGGATAGGGAATATGGGTAAAGGAGGATAATGAGCGAGAACATTCTAGAAGAAAGGTAGTAATAAATAGAGGCGAGATCGTTGAATCAGTTCACGTGTGGCATTTGAATTGTGCGGTTGACAATTTTTCTCTTTTCCCGTCAAATAAAGTTAAAAGAAAGAAAAACTTAAATTTATAAAACAAAACGACAGCCGCCAGTCAATGTTATTTTAAAAAAAAAAAAAAGAAGGGAAGAAAATAAAATTAAAATGTTTTAAAATTAATAATTTTTATTAATGTGAAAAAAAAAAATAGCAAATATAAATCGTATTGACTTAGAAGTGATTTCTTTTAAAAAAAAAAATATTTCATAACTAATAAAAAACCAAAAAAAAAAAGGAAAACAATTTTTTTTAAATAAATTTATTTATACTTACATGAACGTGATATAAGTGTGCTGTATATTATTTTAATTTATTGTTATCTTGTGAAATGACAAGTATTTTTGTAATTAGTTTCTGAAATGAAAAAAAAATATATAAAAAGAATAATAATTTATAAAAAGAGACTCTGCCACAACACCAATCTCCACCATTACCAGACATCATCATCGTCATCACCACCAACTGCAACAAAACGAAAAAAAATATATATATACCTATATGCTACACGATAAACATCTAAAAATACAAAGAAAATATAAAAATAAAAAAATCAAAAATTGTAAGGAAAGAAAAAAAAATACTTTTACCCATGAAGAACAAGAAAATTAATAAGGAAGTAAGCAAATGTTTGTGAAAATTTATCATTGAATCTAAGCTGATATAAAATAAAAAAAATCTATATACAAAAGTTAAAATAAAAACAAACAAATCAAGAAAATATGTATTAACGTAAATACTTCATATTTAGTTTCATTAACAAAATATAGATTTAGTTTAACATAAAGGAAAAGTTAATTATAAAATATCAAAGAAAAGAACAAAACAAGCAGCAGGTTGATACATAAAAAATATATAAATCTTTGTAATGAACAAATAAAAAACTAAAAGAAAAAAGAATTTAAAGTTTAAAAACTAAGATTAAATAAAAAAAAAAAGACAAAAATGTAAAAGATAATAACAATATTAAACAAATGCCAAAATATATACATACATCATAAACTGCCACCATCGCAAACAAATCAAAAACCAGACAACATAAAATCTAAAACCAGAGAAAAAAGAGAAGAAAAGGAGGAGAAGGAGGAAGAGGGAAGTCTATCGACTCCGAGGCGTCCATCTACGTGGGAAACGGTGCACCGCAGCGCAGATAAGTCGACCCAGCGTGTATATACATATATCCCTATTATATAAATCATTGTACTATTATCTTACTATTTTTTTTTATATATGGCCTTCTTGGCTCAATGTTGCCGTAGATAAATAGATACGTAATTTCCTTTTTATATATATTACTTTTACTAATTATACATGTATCAATTTATTCTCAATATACATGCATATACCTACCTTTATATTTATATCACCTTTTCTGAGTTAAATTGTTAATTTAATTAAATGTTATTGTAAATATATATATATATATGTATACATAAGTTTTTTTTCCTTATATTTTCTTTTTGAATTAAAACTGATAATTTTAATTAATTTCGGTGTAGTTACATACATATATATATATACATGAATTTTTTTCTTTTGCTCATATCTCTTTCTCGACGTCAAAATTGATAATTTTGATCGAATTCCGCTTCAGATATACATCTATACCTATATATATATATATATATATAGATATATATATATATATATACATTAGTTTTTTTTTATATTCATATTACTCTCTTTAGATTTTAAATTAATACTTTCAATTACTTAATGTGTAAGCATATATAGATATAGAATACATTTTCCTTTCTTTATTTTTTTTTTTTTTTTTTCTTTCTCTTGCGAGTTTAAAGAATAAATTTTGTTATAAATGAAATCGACATGAATTCTTAATTAATTGGTTCGGGAGGAATGCTGGGAACATGGTAAGGTAGGAAGCACATGGTTATTTTAGGGACAGATGTAGTATTTGATTAGGGCGTCCGTCTGTCATGGTGTGTGACTTTGTCACTGGGAGGGAACTTATGCCCTAGGCGGTAATAACACCTAACCGTCCGGTCGTTTCAGCTCGTTTATCCTTGTCACTTTCACATTTAACAACATTGTAGCTTTTTATATTTTTTTTTTATATTCACACAGTCTATATTATTTTCTTTGGTGGCATGCAGGCTGTGTTTATATGCTTACGCGTCGTAAAATACGGGTTGAGAACCACCTTGATTTGAGCAGCCGGGGAGATCTTTGCATGCCCTTGACCTTGTTATTTTATTCGGTTTTAGAATTTTTTCGGTCTACTGATCATTTTACGACCGGCGCGTAACATGTTGTTTGTGTACTTCGTTCTCATTGCTTGTTGTTGTTGGTTTATTTTGAAGATGTTCGATGTATTTATTAATGTCTATTGTGTACACATTGCTTCTTGTTGTGTTCGCTTATGTTGCATTTGGGTTATCGATCTCTCTCATACACATACTGATGTTATTGTTGCTTTATGTATGGTTCGGTGCACATATGTGTTAGTGTGTATTTGTGTCGTGTGTATTGTGTACGCATTGCCTCATGGTCTTTGTATGTATTTGTAGCTTTTGTTTATCGTTAATGTTAAACGATATTAGGTCATTTCGATATACGTAACAGTATAATCCTAAAATCCTGAGGTTATTAACCTCTATTAGTTGAAAATTATTTAGTTGCAAAATGGTCTACACTCAAATTTTCTACAAAAATTGATGTATTTGCATTTTGAGGCCGACAGGACCGCCTTGGAATATTGGCACCATTCAATAATATCCTGGAAAATACAGTTTACATCATTACAGGATTTCTTTTCCTATTTGATTTTATAATAACGTTAAAGTCATCAGCAAAGGAAGTAAAATCGATTTCCTTGTGTAACGATAATATAGTACAGAGTTTGTTATATGCGATTAAAAACAGAATTACAGAGAGGGAGGATCCTTGAGGTATGCCATTATGTAAGGGAAAAGAATTAGAATGCTGTTTGCCAATCCTTACTACAATCTTTCTATTCGTCATAAAATCTATCTATATAAATAAAAATCAATTGTCGTTCGTTGGTAATTGCATCAGTTGAGAACGGCTAGACCGATTTGGACAATTTTTTTACTGAAATGTTCGTCATTGTCCAACTTAGGTTTTTACGGAAAGAAAAATTGACCACGCCCACTTTTACGTCCACTTTTTTCGATTTATCTAAAATCGGAAAACGGCTGCACCGATATGGCTAATCTTTTATTTAAATGGTCGTAGTAATCTAATTTAAGTTTTTACTGAAAGAAAAATTTACCACGCTCACTTTTACGCCCACTTTTTTCGATTTATCTAAAACCGGAAAACGGCTGCACCGATTTGGCTACATTTTTTAAAACATGTTCGTGTAATCAAATTTAAAGTTTTACTGAAATAATAATTGACCACGCCCACTTTTACGCCCACTTTTTTTCGATTTATCTAAAATCTTGTAACGTTTGGACGGATTTGTCTTATTTTTTTAAAAATGTTATCAATAGTTTACAAAAGTTACTTACAGAAAGAAAAATTGTCCACGCCCACTGATACTCCCACTTATTCGCCCACTTTTATTAAATCGTAGGGTAATTTTATGTACATATAGATAAAATCCGTTAAAAAACAAAAATAAGCTGCTCATATTTTAGAATAACCAATGGAAGTAAAAAGTGTTCATATATTAAGTTGTTCATATTATAGAGAGTGCACTGTAGTAAAGTCTAAAAAATCAAAATAAATAAATAAAGCAAATAAATAGTTAATTTTTCTCAATTTTCTGATTATTTTATTGCATGTTTATTTTTAGAAAAACAGAAAATAATATAGTATTACTGTGTGAAAACCAGTATTTGACGCTCAATAAAATAAGTAAGCAGTGGTGTAGTGAGTGCAACAGTTACTAGCAGTCGGATAGTTGTTGGTTCGATTCGTGGTCAATCAAAATTGTGGATCAAATTAATCGGTGGGCGAAAAATAAAATAAGTGTAATTGTTAATTGTGAATTAAACAAAGTTTAAAGTGTTTCTAAAAGAGTTAACTAACGGTGATAAGTTTTTTTTGAATTAAGATTCCATTGTAAGTACATTGCAATCAATTCATTAATTGAAATAAGTTGAATCGTGTTACCTCAAACAAATTTATAGATTAACCTACTATAGACTGCAGAATGATATTGCACTTGCACTTGCTTCATCAGGAATTGCAGCTACGTTGTTGGAAGGCGGTCGTACTGCCCATTCAGCACTCAAGTTGCCATTGAAGTTGCAAATCAATGAAACTCCAACATGCAACATTTCCAAGAACAGTGCAATGGCCAAAGTTTTGCAGCAAAGCAAACTGATCGTTTGGGATGAGTGTACAATGGCGCATAAAAAGTCTTTGGAGGCATTAGATAAAACTTTGCAAGATTTACGAAACAATCAAAGCCGTTTTGGTGGTGCGATGATTCTGTTGGCAGGGGATTTTCGGCAAACATTGCCAGTGATTCCACGGTCAACGCCAGCCGATGAACTTAATGCATGTTTGAAGTCGTCCGTTTTGTGGAAACACGTCAAGAAACTCAAATTGACTGTGAACATGCGTGTCGAGCTGCAGAACGATCAATCTGGAGAAGTATTTTCCAAACAATTGCTGGACATTGGCAACGGCAAAATCCCGGTTGACATTTCGACAGGTTGCATTCAATTTCCCCCCGGTTTCAGTCAGTTCACCGAATCAAAATCCGAACTAATCCGAAAGGTATTTCCAAACATTGCACAAAATTACAAAAATCATGATTGGTTGAGCAAGGTCCTATATTGGCTGCGAAAAACATTGATGTCGACGAATTGAATTTTAAGATTCAAAGTGAAATTGCTGTCGAATTGATGACGTACAAATCGGTGGATTCCGTTACTTCCCAAAATGATGTTGTCAACTATCCAACCGAGTTTTTAAACTCGCTGGATTTACCCGGATTACCGCCTCACAATCTCCAACTGAAAGTCGAATCGGTAATCATAATGTTACGAAACATAAACCAACCACGTCTTTGTAATGGCACCCGACTTGCGGTAAAAAACCTTATGAATAACGTCATCGAAGCAACAATACTTAAAGGAAAGTACAAAGGAGAAGACGTTTTGATACCACGGATCCCAATGGCTCTGACCGACATGCCATTCGATTTTAAACGATTGCAGTTTCCAGTACGGCTTGCATTCGCTATGACAATTAATAAATCTCAAGGGTAGTCTTTGCGTGTTTGCGGCATTAACCTTGAAAATCCATGCTTCTCGCATGGTCAATTGTATGTCGCCTGTTCCCGTGTCGGAACACCATCAGCATTATTTATTTACGCGCCAGGCAACAAAACTAAAAATGTCGTGTATCATAAAGCATTGCAATGAAGGAAACTACGATATCACTGCAAAGCAACAGAAAAAAGTATTTTTTTATTTTATTGGTTCCTGAACATCGATCTTTCAATCAAAACGTAAATATAACACCATATTGTACATATTTTCAAATCAAATGTAATTTAAACACACCTCAAACCTACATAAATAAAAATTATCATTTAAAAGTACGTGGTTTTTCTCTTTTTCACTATTTTTACACAATTCAAACAGCTTCTCACAAATTCACAAATCGAACACAAACATTTTTTCTAATTTCGACAGGACAACGTCTGTCGGGTCAGCTAGTGTATAATATATTGAATTCTATTCGGTCCAATTTTCCATGATCTCAGTTGATCAACAATGGCGTGGATACCTATTTTATCATAAGCTTTTTCAAAATCTAAAGAAATGAGCGTAATTTCCTTTTTTAAAACCATATTGATGACTATTCAATAGTTTGTGTTTTAGTACAAACCACCATAGTCTGTTTGAAATACTTTTGTCAAGAACTTTTGCCAAACATGGATTAAGATGCGGGTATAGTTTTATTAGATTTAGGTTTTAGGATGGGTATTATAATACTATTTTTAAACTGTTGTGGTATAAAATTTCTAAAAATTTGGTTAAATAATGACAACACTCTTAGTTTCACTGTGTATGGTAAATGTTTAATCATGGCATATGGAATCCTATCCAAACCCGGAGATTTGCCTCTTAGCTTGGAAAGAGATAATTCAAATTCTACATAACTAATATTACGTTCTATTATCTTAGCCTCCGTACTTGGAATAATTTCAGATGTATTAGAGATTACTGCTTTCTTCGTTTCATTAAAGTCAAATGAAAAATTCTCATCTATAGAATTTTGAGACCAAAATTTACACAAAATTTCAGCAATTTCCGTTGTATCATCAGGGAAGTTAGACAATGTGTTGTCGGTTGCAATGCAATTTATTCCATGTGTACTTTTATAATCAGTGAGTGATCTGATCTTTGACCAAATATTTTCTGTGCTAGATGACGGGTTTATTGATGATGTCAATATTTGTATTGATGCATTTTTAACATATTTAATTTCTCTTTTAAGTAAAGCGTTTGCCCTTTTATAATTTATAAGATTAGTTTTAGACATATTTCTATTAAAAGTTTTCCATTCTCGTTTCATAATTTCCTTAAGATTCTCAAGGTTTTTATTCCACCAAGGGACTGATCTTAGATTATTCAATTTAATGGACGTATTTGGTATAGAATCATTTGCTGCCTGGTTAATTATTCTACATATCGCTCCTTTATTGCAACATAGTCATATCTCAAAAAATTAAAATTTGCAGTTACTTAAGCAAAACTGCTCTTCTAGACCTTCTGTACATGTTGAAAAAAAAAATCAGTTTTATATCCCAAGCTGAACCGAAGTTATAGCAATTAGAAGTTAGGCAATTAGATCATAGGACTTGAAATCTTGATCATAGTCTTGAAAACTTAAATCGCATTTTGCCAAGTTCAAGTTCTTTTGAGATATGACTATGTTGCAATAAAGGAGCGATATATTTCCAGTCTCCTTGTTAATATTGGAAGATACGGGTCTTTCCAAACTGTTGGGCAATTCACACGACTTTGTATCGTATATGTTGTATTGAATACACTTGGTTGTTTGTGAACGCTCAATGCCATGCTGTATTGTGTATTTCGTATTCCAAATGTATTTTTTTTGGCATTCAAACAATTTGATAGCACGAAACCAACTCAACTTTTGAAAAATATATGAAAACATATATACATTTTTTTCATTCACACAATTTGATAGCACAAAACCAATACAACTTTTAAAAACACATGAAAAAAATGTGTATAAGTGTATCGGATTTTTACATGAAAATTATCAACAACAAGCATACACTGTTGTATAATCGTCCAGCAATACACTCAATACAACGATACAATGGCTTGTGTGAATTGCTCATGTATTTCCTACTGTTCAAAATGTATTTCATCCAATTAGCTTTCCCAATATTATATCTAGGTTTAAAGTAATCACTTTTATTTCTGTGATGTAAAAATAAGGAAATTGTAATCGGGAAGTGATCACTACTGAAAGGTGTTTTTTCTATGTCCCATTCTGATGCAGTGGCAATGTCAGGGGAGCAAAAGGTTAAATCTACGTGTGTGAACGAATTGTGGGTACTAATACGAGTCGGAGATCCATCATTCAATATTAAATAATGAGAATTATTTATGAAATTAGCAATCAAATTACCTCTATTGTTATTAATAGATGAACCCCAATTTGAATGCCAACCATTTACATCTCCAGTGATTAAACATGGGTGTGAAATGTTTCCTAGTACATTTACAAGCTGATTGTAAGTTAGTTTATGATTTGGATGTATATATAAAGATATTATCTTGAATTTTTTCCTAGAAATTACTTCTAGGCAGATTGCATCAAAATCTTCTGAAAGGATAATTTGTCTATGTTCCACTGATTTGTGGACTAAAATGCAAACACCGCCGTACCTTGTAGGTGATGTGTTTTTAAAAAAAAAGGTGTAATTAATTGGGACGGGAATGTTATTGATAGAGTGTAAATGCGTCTCTTGAAGAGAGATCACTTTAGGAGCTTTTTTCCTGATTAACAGAAGAATATCGTTATAATTATTAATGTAACCATTGATAACCATTAAGAAGTCGCCGTAGTCAAGTAGGTAGTGTGTTGGCTTATTAGACTGAAGGCCCGAGTTCGAATCCCAGGTCAGACATCAAAACGAAAATACAAAAAGTATTTCTTCGGCGATTTCCTCTCAGCAGATTTCTGGCAAAAACTCTGAGAGTAAATAAAATTGCCATGAAAAGCTTCTCAGAAATCTGTCGTTCGGAGTCGACTTTAAACTGTAGGTCTCGCCACTCATGTATAAAATTAACGCACACAACACGAGTAGTGTGAGAAGCTAGGTCGTAATCCTGACTGAAGGGTTGTAATGACCAATTATGTATGTATGTATGTATGTAACCATTGATATTCCATTGTACAATATTAAATGAAGACATGATAAGTTAATAATTTATAATTAAGAATTAAGATTAGTTTTAATTAACGATGAGTATGTACAATAACGATTTTCCACATAACAAAAATAATAAGTAAAGTTTTAATAAAAGGAGTTGGAGTGTTAAGTGATAGCAAAAATAATAAAAGAGAGAAATTATGTGAGACGAAAGAGTTATTAAGTGAAAGTAAAAATAACGAAAAAGAGAAATTATGTTTGATGAGAGAGTTTTTATAAATAAGCTTATAAAAAAAATTATGAGAGAGAATCATAATAACTAATGAGTTAACTAAAATTTATATTTTTCTCTTTTAAGCGTTTACCAGATAATGTTTTTTGTTTTAATTTCTGTTTGTTCCTGTTAGCTGTGGTCCTGGGTAGAATAATTACATTTTTGGCGTTGTTCGGTAGTTGTGTTGAACCTGTTTCGTTTTCGGATATTTCAATGTCAGACGTTGTTTTTGAGAGAGTACTGTTGTCGTCTGATATTTTCTCTGATTGAAATGCATTGTTTATTTGCTCCATTTCATGTTCCGAAATTTCAATATCAGATATGTTGTTGTAATTAACAATTTTTCGTAACGGTGGTGTTGAATGGTGAGAGCAGCTATGTTGTTGCTCTCTATTGTTTGAGTTATTGAGATTTGATGAGTACTGTGATGTCTCTTTTTGTTCCAATGCAATGTTTGCTGATTGTTTATTGTTATTGGTTGCTGATTGCTTGGCAACTGAAGAATATGATACTGAGGAAATAGGGTGACGTTGTTTATAAATAGAAATTGCTGTTTTTCTGTTTACTTTTTCTAGTGTTATTATTGTTTGTATTTCACGTTATTTTAAGAATATTGGACACTTTTTATCATACGCAGAATGATTGTGGTCCAAAGAATTAAATTCTCTGCAGTTTGAACATTGTTTTGTTTCCATGCAGAGCTCGTTCTCACTTGTATGGAAATGTTGAGAGTAATTCGGGCATGTTTTCGGGTTTTTACATATTTTTGCTATATGACCATATCTTAAGCATTGTTTACATCTGAGAGGTAAGGGGATATATGTTCGTACTTTTACACGTTCGTATCCAATATTAAGTTCGGTAGGAAGAATAGTAGAACCGAAAGTAATAATAATAAGACCGGTTTCTTCAACGACATTATTGACCTTTCTTTTAATTTTCTCAATTTTTATAATATTTTGATTTTTAAGTTCATGTAAAATTTCTTCGTCTGGGATCTCTCCTAAATCATTGGAATAACTCACCCCTTTGACACAATTTAATGAATTATGCCATGAAACTAAAACATTTATATTTTCACTTAAACTTTTTAATTTTATTAATTTATTTGCCTGGTTGAGATTTTTTGTACGGACTAATATACTGCCGTTTCTAAGTTTTTTACACTCTGAAACTTCACCGCAAGTACAGTCTATAATTTTTTTAATTAAAAAAGGTGATACATTGGTGAGGTTTTTGTCTTCATCTGTTCTGGTTATTATAAGGTATTTTGGACCAGGTGTTGTCATGTTTAGTGATTCAGAATTACCATACACATTTTCACCACTATTAGGAAAGAGTCTATTCCCACCGTTGTCCGGTGGCTCCTTCATATTTAAGGTTGAATACACTTTAAATGTATGACGAAAATTTGTTATTATTATACATTTTTATTTTCTTAATATTACTTAATTTACACTAAATATTTAAATAAAGGTTATTCGAAGGTTATTTGAAGGTTATTTATTTGCAAATAGTTATTCACTTAATCACTTAAAAAAACACTTGCTTAACGACACGTCTGCTCTTGAGAGAGTCGATTGATCGAGTGGTTAAAAAGTGGAATTATTAGAAAATCATATTCAGACTTCACCAGTCTCCTGGTCGTCGTAAGAAAAAAATGCGGTGCGTATAGGATGTGCGTTGATTTTCGCCAGTTAAACTCAATGGTTTTGGACCTACGTTGATGCAGAAGAGTGATGGCAAAATGCACCCAATATATTTTTGGAGCAAGAAAGCTTCGGTACAACAAAGCCAATTGCACAGTTATGTCCTTGAAGTGAAAGCAGCATTCTTGGCGATGAAAAAGTTCCTACAGTACATTCTGGGTGTAAAATTTAAATTGGTAACAGACTGTGCAGCATTCAAACAAACCATCCCCAGAAGTGTAGCACAATGGATCGTCTATTTGCAAGAATTTAACTTCACAGTAGAACATAGAGGCGGAAATAGAATGAAACATGTTGACTCGCTGAGTCGGTATCCGGTAGAAGTAACGATAATATCAACAGAGTTAACGGCAAGACTAGCAAAACAGCAGGCAGAGGATGATTATATAAAGGCAGTAAAATATGCGCTATCCTTGGGTCCATACGAAAACTTTGGTGAATTAATGTACAAGACGGAAAAAGGCAATGATCTACTGATAGTGCCAAAGTTGATGGAGACAGAAATAATTAGAAGTGCACATGAGAAAAGTCATTATGGAGTAGAGAAGACAATGCACGAAATTCAGCAACAGTTTTATATACCGCATTTAGAGAGCAAAATACGTCGAATTATTAGTAACTGCATTAAATGTATCATACATAATAAAAAACTGGGAAGAAAAGAAGGTCTGTTGAGCGTCATTGACAAAGGTGAAGTGCCTTTACACACATTGCATGTTGACCACTTGGGCCCAATGCATGCCACAGCTAAGCAATATAAATCTTTGGGTTTCCGACCAGAATCGTGAGCGATAAGGGCCCGGCCTTTACTTCAGAAAGGTTCAAAAAATTCTGTAAAGAAAGTAATATTGAACACGTAGTAACAACGACTGGAGTGCCGCGCAGAAATGGACAAATAGAGCGTGTTAATAGATGCATAATATCAATCATTTCAAAATTGTCAAGCAATGACTCAACTAAGTGGTATAGGCACGTTGGAGAGGTGCAAAAGGCCATTAACAGTCATTTACACAGTTCCACTAAAGTTACACCTTTCCAATTGTTGGTCGTCGTTAAAATGAAGACAGGTGTTTATGATAATATAATACAAATGCTGGAAGACGAGCTAATGCAGCGATTCAACGAAGAACGGCAACAAATTCGTAATGAAGCAAAGATACAAATTCAAGATGCACAAAAACGTTATAAGGAAAATTTTGATAAAAAAAAAGGAAAAAGACGGACGGTTACCGGATTGGAGACTTGGTGGCGATGAAAAGAACACAGTTCGTTGCTGGAAGGAAATTAGCGCAAGAATACCTGGGTCCTTATAAAGTTGATAAAATAGGGTCCAATAATCGTTATGAAGTTGTTAAAGTAGCCAATGTGGAATGTGGAACGTGGCAATGCCAATTTATTATATAAGACAGGGACGTTCAACTGGTGAAGAAGGAGAAGAAAAGAAGTAGGCAGTATTTTATTTTTTAGTCAGAAGTTGTTAGAAGCACAGTGTAACCAGTGGCGACAATTATGACGTTTGAAAAACGCTTAAATCAGCAGTTTTAACCCTCCTCGTAGAGGGAGAAAAAAAATGTTAAAAGTTTTTGCAAAGCAAATGTGTTAGAAGCAACAGATACACAGAGTGAAAACTGGCGGATAAAGTGGAAAAATTAAATGTAAATAAACATTTATTTTGTGTTAAAAAGGGCAAATTTGGAATATTTTTTAATTTCTTCAATGAAAATCTTAAAAGTTCTTAAATATTTAAATATTAATCGAAATGTGACTGGTTTTTGTCACATTTCACTTTTGCACTTTACCTTGTGCAAAAGGTAAGTAAGCAGTTAAATACATCAAGATGAAATAAGTCATATTGCTTATAAAAATTTGTTCTTTTAGAACTTTGTGTATATTACTAGTATTTATTAATTTCTTGAATGAAAAAGTTAAAATTCGGTAATTTTTTCATTATTAATCGAATTCTTAGCAATTTCTCTTCACACTGAAAAAGTTCCGTGTGCAAAGGGTAAGTAAAAATAAAAATATAACAAAATATATACTCAAACTTTTTGTTTCAGGAATTTGTGAATATACCTTTAAATTGGTTAAATACTAAGTCAGTGACGACCGATGAAAGCTGTCATAAAAAATACATTAATTCCGAATTACGTTTCCCTAATAAAACGGTTCATCTCCTTTCAAAATTATTCTAATATTCTACAAAAATACCAAAAATTTCTACCAAAATAGAATAATAAAAATCCACCCCGAAATCTAAAAAAAACATAAACAAAACAGACAGGCAGTCAGAGAGGGACAGAAATACTTTTTTGGTAATATTTGCTGTCCCTTTCTAAGTGAGGGTTAAACGTCAAAACCGTGACGTATCTGTATACCTGTGGTTAGAAGGTTGAAGTGAAGTGAAGTAGCGTCATATTTTTTTAAAAAAAGATTGTTGAAAAGTTGTACAACATCATTTTTTGGAAGTTGTTCAAAAGTCGTTTAAAGTTGAAAGTTTTAATAATAACCTATTTAAGAGAAAAAATCATTTATTGAAATGAATTCAAATTTTATTTAATAAATAAGTAAATTATAAAACAAAAATTGGTCTTTCCTTTAAAAATAAAGCCATATTGTACATGTATGTATGTATGTTAATAAATGTAAATAATAAAATAAATATAAATAAGTGATAATGGCGACTTTACTACACTAATAAGCATCCTTGTGGGACACTTCGCCTTGCAAATACAATTAAACTGGTTATGCACTGCAGTGCTCAGCTTGAAATCCAAATATTTCAGGCAACAATTTCTATTGCTCATAAAAATTGCATAGTTTACAATATTGTTACGAAAAGGGAAACTGTGTAACATTGTTTAACATTAAAATGATAAACAAAAGCTACAAAAACAAAAATCATGAGTATGAAAGAAAATGGGATAGGCAAGTAAGCGAGAACGCAACAACAAAGAATGTAACCAATATACACAAACAACAAATGAAGCGACGATGGATTCCTCAAGTAGGCGAAAACACGAACATTATACTTCAAGAACGTTCATCAGACTGTTTTCGTGGGCATATAAAAAGGCAAGACAAAGCAGGCAGCCAAAGTAGTAAGAATTCAGTCAGTCTTGTGTGAAGACGCGTTGCGTGTGAAGAGAACAGTCGTGGTTTGAAGATCTCCGCTGTAAGCAAAGAAGAAAAAGCAGCGAACAAGCAATTATTGTTGTATACGTCAAGTTATAAAGAGTGAAACACAAAAATAGTGCAAACAATAAAGAATTTAATTGAAACTAAATAACAATTTATTTTTATTTTGTTTGCAATCAACGAACTCATATTTTAAACGTTTTTAAAAAGGTAAAAACGTAACAATATCTTTTTCAATTACCATCTAAAGCGTTTATAGTATTTCTTCTGTTTGTTCAGCGTGTGCAGAAAATGTTCATTAATACAGTAATTACTTCCATGTTTTTCGAAGTTTTTGACAATTCACTTTCAGTTTCAATTTCAGTTTCGTTGTGTTTTGATGCTATCGTATATGGATTTAGTCCTTAAATCCTTTTAGCAGTTTATAAATACATACAAGAAAAGACTCGTGCTTGTCATTTTTTACCAAAGTATTGTTTAAAAAAGTACTTCATAAAAGATTTATATTTAATTAGATGCCACTATATTGTGTTTATCCTATCGCGATGTCGAGATGACAGTGATTCAGCCGCTATGATCAAACGGATCTAAATTTACCTCATCTGCTATCTGTTTCCTCATTTGTGGCGGCTAACAGACATCAATTTCCTTCACTATGTGAAATGTATTCAATGAACAAGTGTGCTAGTCTGTCTTTAACATAAGGAAAGGAAAACACATTAGATCTCTAGGTACACTACATCTAATATTGCCGAAGAATGCCGGTGTCTCTGGAGGAGACAGCGAGACATTCGACGGTTATCCTCATATGGGTTTTTAGACACCGGAAGATCAAAATTAACGACAAGGACTTCGTACTTGCAAAAGCTGGCACAATGGAAAATACAATTATATTCCTAAGTTCAAAGTAAAATCGGATTGATAGAGAATATTCATTAAATGACTGCGAGTCCATTTTAGAAATATCGTTAAACACTTTCAAAAAGTAGTTTCAAAATAGTTGTGGCTTTTTAGTTTATATGTGTAGGTATTGTTGACATTTTAGTTGCGACCTTTTGAATTTATAAATTAAAAAGGCAGTTTTCAATCTAATTAAGAGAAATTTCAATTGTATTAACACATTAACTGCCACGTCGCACGTTTTCGTACGACACCTACCCCGTCGTGGAGTGCCACGCCGTACGTTTCCGTACGACAAAATAAACAAAAAAAATGTTTGGCCTCCTGGGAAGGTTTTCGTCAAAACCGCTTGGCAGTCAATGTGTTAAAATTAATTTTTATTAGCATCATTGTCAATAGGTGGGTGTTGTGTCGACGTATGCGGTGTAGAGAGTCCATGACGGCCTTTGATTTTATGTGATGGGATTCTAGCGCTTTGATTGCTGATTGACACATATGTTCAAATTCGAAGGTCCCCGATTTCAACCATACAGACAGCTTGTAAAATAGCAAAAGATCTCCGCCTGAAATCCGCTGGCTAGGTTAGCGAATCCGTATGACCCGTTCAGTGCCAGATCCAGTTCCGTATTCCATTTTTAAGCCATCGGTGAAGATCGTTATATCACCGTCACCGATGACCGCTTCAGCAAACCATTCTTCCAGTGTAGGAGTGTGAGTCTTGTATATTCGTCCGAAAACACCCTCCCGTACCATGAATTCGGGTGATTCGGTGATTCGGTTCTACTTCATGCAGTATTGAAGCGTGGCCCACCGTACATGACCTAAACACATCTGAAAGCTTATTCCTCAGTGCAGTTCTAGCAGCCACCTTTCGGAGGAAGATGTCCAATGGTTATAGAGACAAGCTGATCTCGGGATAAGCTTGCGAAATTGACTTCTGAGCACCCCGTGATATCTAAGCATGCCAACTTCTATACCTTGTTTAGCGCAGCGAGATAGGTCCTCTTGCGTATAGCTTCCCACCATACTAATACCCCGTAAGAGAGAATAGGCCATACAACCGTTGTATACATCCAATGGATGATACGAGGCTGCTGGCCCCATCTACTCCCAAACGTCTTTTTACAGACGTACAAAGCAATCATCGCCTTCCTCGTCCTTTCCTCCGTGGGCGTATTCCAGGACAGTTTGGAGTCCAGAATGATACCTACATAAGTACTTTGTCTCCTTTGCGAGTCTCAGAACCACTCCGTTCATTTTCGGAACAATGAAGTTTAGGTGGAAGATGCTTAACTGGTGTTAAGTAAATATTAATTTTATCAGAATTACTTGTATACACTGTTCAAAAATTTATTGTTAAACTTTTCTTGGGCGTGTACAAATTTTTACAACTTACTTATCTAATATACGTATTTTTCTCCATTCGTCTGTCGCAATATTTCTCTGTGTAAATCATACATACATAATTGGTCATTACAACCCTTCAGTCAGGATTATTGACCTAGTTTCTCACACCACTTATGTTGTGTGTGTTAATTTTATACATAAGTGGCGGAACCTACAGTTTAAAGTCGACTCCGAACGACAGATTTTTTGAGAAACTTTTCATGGCAATTTTATTTACTCTCAGAGTTTCTGCCAGAAATCTGCTGAGAGGAAATCGCCGAAGAAATACTTTTTGTATTTTGTTTTGATGTCTGGCCTGGGGCTCGAACCCTGGCTTTACGTCTAATAAGCCAACACACTACCTACTAGACTACGGCGACTTCCTCTGTGTAAATCATTTAGTTTTATTTACTACCAAACTGACTTTATGCATAAGGATGATTATAACGAGTAAGCGCTTCTATTATTCGTGACATCAGAAGTTATATTCACTACACTCCACATCATTAAATAACATGAAGCACTTTTTTTAAGTAAATTAAATCCTTAGTACTAAAATTTAAAACAGATTTTCATAATACTGTTTTATATCAGATATTATGTACATGGACAAATGTTTGTGTAGTAAATTAGTTTACAAATAAAAATTTTGTCGTTTTTCTACAACATTCAACGACGAATGCTATGTGAATTTGAGTAAAATGTTAGAATATTTACATTTAATATAATTTTTATATCAAATTGGCATTTTTCTTCTTGTTAAAATAAATTAGAAGCAGCATCAAAGAAATCGCAAAGGACATTTTAATATTATAGCATGAAAGACTCCTTCCTAAAATATGCTTGTTACTCTCTTTGAACATGAAATCTCAAATGCAAATTCCTTTGACTCAGATATGCAATTTTATTTATTTATTTTTTTTCCTTAAAAAAAATTTAAGATGGATAAACTGAAAGTTAAGAAAGAGTTGTTAACGTCAATAAAATTAAAAAATCGTTATTACACTTTGCCACATCTTCACCATCTTCACCCCTTCTAAATTCAAAGATGCTTTAGTCATTGCTCTCTGCATACGAAAAAGTATTCTACAATGTTTATGTTAACCAAATTACGTCAATGACGGCGATGATATTTTTGGATATTTATGGAAATGAACGCAAATCTAGCCTCTAAAAAATATTGCGGCCGTTTTTCTTTTCTTTTTTTCTAAATATTTGAAGAATTATTATCGGCTTTACTTTTTTTAATTGTGTTTAATAAAAAACTCTTTCAGTTAGCCTGTTACCGTCGGTCTCTACCCTGTAAGTCTACCCTGTAAGAAGAGAATAATTTCATGGTAATTTTATGTACTCTCAGAATTTTAGCCAGAAATCTGCTGCTAGTTCGAATATATCTGACCTATAACACGGTGCGACAGTGAAAATACACCCGAGTAACTACATAGTCTAAGTTATTCATTAGGTTGAATAGAACTCAAAAATACTTTTTTTTATTTTTCTCGAACTATCTAAACTTGTTTTATTTGATCTTTTTACACAAAACAAGCAGACTACACTTCACTTACTTAATTGGTAATTATACCATTTAGTCAGGATTTCTACCTAGCTTCTCACACCATTCATGTTGTGTGAGTTAATTTATCAATGAGTGGCGAGACCAAATGTTTAATATCGACTTCGAACGACAGATTTGAGAACCCTTTCAAAGCAATTTTATTTTACTTTCAGAGTTTTTGCCAGAAAGCTACTGAGAAGAAGTCGCCGAAGGAAATATTTTTTCATATTTTGTTTCGTTTGAAATTAAACCAGGTGCTTTATTTAGTTGTTCTTTTGTCTTAGGTTTTTACATCGGAACAGTGTTTTCATAGATTCATCATAGGGTACATATGTACATACAGTGGACAGCAAAAGTCTTAGTACTTACAGGCTTAATACTCTTGCACAAAGTCCCGATATGACTTCAAGAGAGTATTTAGGAGATCATTTGAAAGAACGGTTACGTAATTGCTAAACCTCAAACAAAAGTCAACCGAAAAACTTGCTCATGGTGCCACCAGAAAACACTAAACAAAACTTGTACATTCAATTCCAAATGGGTTAACCGTAGATCGAGCCTTAAAAAAACTTCATAATTCTAGCTTATGTATCACTTTTGATACATACTTGTAGTACATAGTATTTTCACGATTATTGATAGATTTTGTTAAAAAAATTTTATTATTTTGATTTATTTAAATTCATTTTAATAAAACTATTTTATATATATTATATTTTATTATCACTTTTATGAAATTTACGTCAAAATTTTTGACATGATGTACGGTGCAGAATGGCTTTTTACGTAAATATCAAACACTCATGTCAGATTGGTTTTATTTTTATCTAAATGGCAAAAATTTGGCATCTAGCATCCTTGCTTTGCGGCGATTTATAAATTTCCAATTGTTTAGATGGGGCAACTTATTGTCACTCTCATCAGTAACACTCTCAATTGGGGGCTGGCTGAAACCTAATGGTACAAACCATTGTTATATTTCGTTAGAAAAATTTGTGAGGTAAAAAAGTTTCCCGTAGCAATAGAAAGTCGATTATATCAATAACAAGGCTCTGTCTTGGGTTCCTCTCTATTTTCCCGGACGCGGGTTTCTACAAATACGGCTGTAAGTAGTTGCTACGCACGTAGCATGTACATGAATGTAAAACTGCCAATTCCGTTTCGGTGGACCGCGTAATTTATATCGACCATAAAATTCAATTTGTTACTAATGTAGAGCGACAAAATTATTGGGATTATTAAAAGCTGAAAGACTTTCAGCTCATTTTTCGAAAAGGCGTAATAGATGTAAATTTATCATTATTTCCGAGCAGCACATTATCAAACCGAATGATTCTGTTATCGCATACGTTCGTAGTTGACCAAAATATTATCCTTCCGTAATATCAATGAAATAAAACATAGGACGAAATACTTTTCTATAATGTTTGTTTATCACGTTAGGTAAATATGAGAAGAGCAGTAAGAAAGACTCTACAACATTTCAAGAAGCAGCTGCTAGCAATCTGCGTGAAAATTGTGAGTATTTTCTCTTCCCAAACTACTAAAGTAGTACTATATTTGGCGATAAACATCTGATTGTAACGTTTGTTGCTCCCAATACTTTGTCAGTACATAAGACGAGCTTCTGTTTTCTTCTTCTTTAGAGTCTCCAGCAGCAGGAATATTACATATATACATATATAATCGGTCATTACAACCTTTCCAGACCAGAGGTTTGAACTTTGGTCTGACATCTAATAAGCTAACACGCTACATACCAGACTACGACTACTACCGTCAATATCAAGGATATATCATGAACAGAAAATTCAACCTTTTCACTTTCCACCAACACTTATCTTTCAATTCCTTCTTAAATACCATAAATAACGTATTATTTACGATAAAACTTCACAAAATCTTTGAAAACCTAAAAAAATTACTTACACAACACCAAAGAATCGCTAGGAAAGTCGTATGTATCAAAAATGATACAAAGACACAATTATGAAGTTTTCGATTTTCTTCACCCCTGTTTAAAGTTTTCTTTTTTATTTGTTTTAAAATAATGACAATAACAATACTAACGAATTCAAAAAATATCAGGTGTCTAACTTTTTCTGAATTAAAGTTATGTAGTCCCAAAAATTGAAATGTATCATTTTTGATACAAAGCTCGATCTACGGTTAAATGGAGTGCTTGACCTTAAGGGATAATACAAGTGATAACATTTTCATATATTAGGCCTTTGAATTTTAAATTTACTCAGGCTTCTCCTTGGGGGTACCTATGGAGTCATCTGAAACTTTTCCTTATTTTTCTCTTGTTTTATGAAAAACATTAAAAAATTGTTTATTTTATAATAAAACAGAAATAAATTAATAAAATAAATATAAAAACCTTTATTTTTTATACAAACTGTTGGTTAAAATTCATGAAATTTTCAAAATATATTGGAATACTAAGACTTTTGCTGTACACTGTATGTAACTAAAATTAGCTGACGAATGACGATTATAACGGAAAACCATAATAAGTAAATCGCTGTCCATTACAGGGCAAAACACTACTAAAGCTATCGGCTTACGATGATTCGATCACACCCCCTTCTTTATACGACTGAAAACTTACTAACATGTATGTATGAATCTGTGTTTGTGATTGTATATTTTCAGAATGATCTGTTCGATATTTATTTGATATTTTATTCGCATTGTGTTAAGATTTCCAAAAGGTTTCATGTTTTGCTGTTTCACGATCGTTAACATTGTTTTGGCATTTTCTGCATCTGTACTTACGTTTTTGTCTTTAAAACAAACAATAACAATACTAACAAAGAATTTTTCAATTTGTTAATATCAAATCGAATATTCTAACGTTATCACATGATTGCATTCGCAATCGCACATGCATTTATGTTTGTTTATGCCATATGCCATGTATATTACAAGAACCATCCATTGGAAAAATTAATGAGTACCTTATGCTTCACTTCATAAGAATAAAGTTTCGTATTAAAATCGAAGCAAATTTTTTTAATTCATGAAATATGTTTTACGCTTGTAATAAATAAGGGCAAATGAAAGTTACATACATACATACATTTTGCGACTGTTATTTCTGTCCTTAGGATGTATGTATGTATACTTTTTATTATCGTATGTTTTAAATTCTAACTGAATACGAGATTATTTTGCCTACAAGAGATTATTTCTCTTTTTTATTCAGCCTGTCATGTTTTACAAATTACACATGAATTAGATTTTGTTAAAAATTTTTATTGATGTCGTTTATTTTTGTTTATAGAAGCAGTGAAATAGTGTCTGCTGGGTTCACTGACTGCATTTAGATTAAAATATCATGTCTTCATTCATAACGTAATCGTAAGGCACAACATGCAACAGCGACCAATTGCTTAAAAAATGTTTTTGACTGTAATGTACTATAAATTATGTATTCGTATCAAATATTTACTAAGATTCCGTTGTTAAAACAATTCAGCAGCATTTAAATATTCCTAGTAAAACAGATCGGTATGAAATATTTTGATAGCTTCTGTCCAGTCACTACAAAAAATATGCTTTATTTTGCAATATGTGACGCTTTGTAGTTAAATTTTAATTTTTATTCAACTACGACTACTTAAAATAGTGAACACTTGGATTGGGTTTACGAAGAAATATTTTCTTTTTATATATTTCGTTTTGTCAAAGATGTCTGACCGGGGGTTTGAACCGTGGCCTCACGTCTAATAAGCCAACACACCAACTACTAGACTACGGCGACATCATCCCCTGTTTACCTTTCATTATTTTACTCATAACTTGATGCTGCCGTTTTTAATTCTCAAACTAAACTACTCCGAAACCTCTACCATTCACAATCATAAAGACTGTGCAATCAGTCAAAACGGAATAGTGGCTGCATTGGCTTTCTCACTTTTGCACGTTCTCTTTAGAAAACGTACATTTTTATTTTCTGCAAACTGCTTCTGAATTTGAACTGTATTTTCAATTTTTTACTCTACAATGTCTCTTTAAAAGCACTGTTCGGCGGTATCGGATAATATTGATACGTTTTTACCTTTTTAAAAACGTTTAAAATATGAGTTCGTTGATTGCAAACAAAATAAAAATAAATTGGTGTTTAGTTTCAATTAAATTCTTTATTGTTCGCACAATTTTTGTGTGTCACTGCTTATAACTTGACGTATACAACAATAATTGCTTTTTTGCTATTTTTCTTTGCTTACAACGGAGATCTTCAACCCACGGCTGTTCTCTTCACACGCAACGCGACTTCACACAAGACTAACTGAATTCTTACAACTCATGGTTTTTGTTTTTGTTGCTTTTGTTTATCGTTTATTGTTAAACGATGTTACACCGTTTCCCTTTTCGTAATAATATTTTTTGCGTCTTCTAGGGGTGCTAGTGATAAATTTTGCAAAGACTTCTGCATTCTGCTAGCGTTCGATTTGGAAATATTTAGAAGTTGCGAAATCTTACTAAAACCTTTAATTTGGCGTAAAAACTGATGAGCTTGGTTAAGTTTTAACGATGCCTTTAGCCGAACCAAATTTAGTTGCTATTAATTTTATTGACAAACAGTACAGGTAACTTCCACGAGTAATTGAACTCAGAAAATTTTTCCAAGAGTTTGATGGTCATATTTTGTTTATTTCTCTTTAAAGCCCCATATTAAAACAAAAGTTGTAAACTGAATTTGTAAATAAAATTGCAATATCAAATAGAGTAAATAGTAGAATGAATAGACTATAGTTTTGTTCTTGTACTTACAGCAAAACACTGAAACAGTTGTACGAGTGACTGTATTTACATACGTACACTCATATATATGTAGATAAATCCGTCAACTCGTATAATTATAGTATTCGCTTATAGAATTTCAAAATTAAAAAGAAAATGGAAGGCTTTTACAGATAAATTAACTCATATTGAACTGCCATGTAGCTAACAGTTGCACGCTAAAGTCATAAAAATAATAATAACTATGGTAGCGGTAATGAGAATGAATTGATAAACAGCCCACATAAAACCGAATGATATTTGTCTTTCAGCCTTCATGCTCTTATGCACAAAATGTTGTATAATGTACACTGAGCGCCAAAAGTGAGTTAACACCACTGAAATAATTCATTTTCTTAGGATAGCGAGAAAAGTAAATGAGAATAGTCGAATAAATTTCCAAAAATAAAAACGTTTATTTATTTTTTATAAAATGTTAAAACAAAAACAACAATTCAATTATTGTTCTGCTACAAGTATATTTTTTATAATAGAAAATTTAAAATTATAGTGGGTGTTGACTCACTTATGGCGCTCAGTGTATGCATATATAATGTATAACACAACGCTAAATTCAGTGACCACTGCAATATGCGTATGAGCAAAAATTCCAAAATTATACAAAAATATTACTTATACGTCATATTGGTTCCAACCTGTTCCTTAGTTAAAAATCATTACAATTTCTCTTTTGTCTGTGGATTAATTACACTATGCGACAAAATAAAAAAATTAAATACACTCTGCTCATGACATAGTGTAGGTTATAAGTTTTGTTGAGTAGAACTCAAAAATATTTTTTTTATATTTCTCGAACCCTCCAAACTTGTTTTATTTGACAAAAACTGTTTTTTGGACATTACGCACAAATTTATTGATTACACAAACATTTCTGAACCGATGTCCAAAATTTATATCTTATTAGAAAAGAGAGGGATGGGCCTTTAAAACCATAGACATATATATATATATATTATTTGACTTAATATACTTTGAGGTTTGATGAGGTAAACTTGACAAATGCGAATTTTTTTCATATTTTTTCAAGTTTGTACGTTCGTAGTTTGTTAAAAGTTGATTTAATAAGATGACGTATTTAAAAAATATAAGACGACTATTATACTGTTTAAATAATAACTACGGTGATTTTTGTCCGATTTGATCAAACGAAGTGTCAATCTCTTCACAAGATAATGCACTTTCAGAATGTCAACACTTTTTTATATTCTATAATTAAATTTTGCAATTAAGAATATCTAAACTAGAAAAAATTAGAAAAAAATCATATTTTACAAGTTTACTCGATCAAAACTCATAACATTTAAGTATGTACCCTTCTAAAGGCTCATCTGTCCCTTTTCAAAAAACTTTAGATTTTGAAACTAGGTTAAAAAATGTTTGAGTAATCATTAATTTTGTGTGAAAAGATTAAAAATACGGTTTTTGTCAAATAAAACAAGTTTGGAGGGTTCGAGAAATATAAAAAAATATTTTTAAGTTCTACTCAACAAAACTCACAACCCAACCTATGTCATTACTGTCGCACCGTGTTATCAACTTTAAGTTTACTTTTAAAATTGTACACAGACTTTTTGGTGAATTTTTTATTCAATTTTTGAGTCTATATTCTTATCTATGTTCTTATTTTAGAGTTACTAAGCTGAGGTAATGTACACAGACTTTTTGTGCCTAGTGTATCTCTGGTACATACATTTATGTACATACTTATGTTTACTTATGTAAATAAATATTCAAAGATTTGATTATACGAAAGAGTACTTTCGTACACATATGAAATAAATAAAAGAAGACAATAAAGTGACCTTTTATAACAGACACTTGATATTGTGAAGTAATGTTGACAAATTCAACTCATGCTCTCGTTCATCCTCACTTAACGTATAAGGATGTTGTCCCAAATATCCAACTTTAGTGTTATTTAAACATAATTTAACAAATTATAAATGTAAAGCATGTAAGCCATTATCTAAATAAGAACATGTTAATGTTTTGTATTTATAAAACGATCCGATTCAAATGTAGTATAAAAGATATTATTCTACACGTACATGCTATTATTATGTAAGTAAAGAAGTTGAATACTGAAGAAATCAAATTGACAATGATAAATAAATTTATACTGATAAATAGATATTTAGACATAATACGATACATAGCACTCAATTGAACTAAATGGATAAGGAATACATGACTAGTTCTTAAAAATCCTTGTACACAAATGTATGTTAAATAATGCAAAGAATGGCATACAAGTTTTTTTAATTCACTTCAGCTATAATGCGAAAAGTGGAAGTGCAATACTTTCAAACTCCAATATTGAAGAAATCGAAGAAATAACATAATCATTAAAATATTATGGGCCATTATTACAACTTGCCGTTAAACTTGTGTTTAGTTAAAGGTATGTACCTTTAGCTAAAGGGAACTGTAAAGTTACCTATAACTTATTTTCGTTATTACAATTTACAGATAAAATAAATTTATCTTTTTCAAAAATATGGCAGTGCCGGAGCATTGTCGATAACACTGCTCAAATAAACACATTTTTTTTAAACGCAGTCACTACAGCGGGCTTCGTTTTTTTTTGTTGTATATGCTCATTTTGTTCATATTTGAAGTTGCCATATTGAAGATAATATATAATATGGCAAGTTCAAACATAAACTTAATTTTAAAAGTTACCGGTAGAATGATCCTCCCTTTAGTTTAACGCTCACTTCTACCGTATTGTCTACTTATAATAATGAAAAACAATTTATCTACCCGTTAAAATCCTCCCTTTAGTTAACGGCAAGTTGTAATAATGGCCCTAAATCTTACACCAATCCTTCATGTTGGCCAACGTATCCAAATAAACATTTAATAAAATTTTTAAGTTAAATTTTAAGACCTTCATGACAATTCTGATCATTTCCCAGTAACAAAAGTTACAAATCCGTACTGTAGACGTACATGAGTGTAACTTAAAGTGTTGTCAAAACAGATATACATAACACTTACTATCACTGTTGCCAGAAATTTTTTTAATAACTTTTTATTTTTGGAAAAAACCTTGTTTTTACAAAAAAAATTTGTTTTCTACGAAAGTACCGAACTTTTAAAAGAACATACCGGAGTTCAGGGTCTATTGAAAAAACTTGTTTTGTTATTGAAAACTTTTTTGCATCTCAAAAAAATTGGAAAAAAGGGAACACTTGGCAAATGGCAACGCTGGTTACCATGGATATAAATAAACGAGAGTAACTGATATTGTATAGTTTTGCTTTTACGTCAGCGTTGCCATTTGCCAAGTTTTCCCTTTTTTCCAAGTTTTTTTCATATACAAAAAAGTTTTTATTAAATCAGTTTTCTAACAAAACAAGTTTTTTCAAAATATATGTATCAAATAGTATGAAAACTTAAACTTTTTTAAATTTTTATTACTTGAAAATATTAAGTATTATTTTTGAGTTTAAAATACTTTCTTACTCCATTATTATTGTTAGTTGTGTTTACTCCCTTTTAAGTATAACTATGCCATTTTTATACGTTAAGTATTTGTATTTAACTTTGTAGTGCAAAATACAGTAAATATTGACAAATATTTACTAAAAAACGGTAGGAATATGAAATATTTACATTTTAAAATAAAAAATTGTGTATTTTATCAGTCTCGGGTAAAGGTAGCAATGAGTTACCAACAGAGGAAGATACAGAGGCACCGAGTTGTTCAACTAAAGTGAAAAAAAGAAAACTTGTGAACTATGTGAAATCATGGGAAGAACATAGCTTATTAAAGGGATGGCTAACAAAAACTGAAAACAATTTCCCATTTTGTGGAGTCTACAATTGCCAAATAAAAGCGCAGGCCGGTATAGCTGATTTGAAAGCGCATGCGAAAACGGTAAAACATTTGGAGAGGGAAAAAGCGATTAAAATACTCGGTGGAAGCAAACCTATTTTTTCAAGCACAGGAAAATTTAATTACAAAGTTGCCAACTTTTCTGTGCAGAACACAACGTTCCGTTTTCGGCCATGGACCATATTGTGTCCTTGTTAAAAAATACTGTAGTTGATTAGGAAATAATAAAGAAAACTTCATGTACCAGAACAAAAGCCATGGTTAGTTAGTTAATAATGTCATTGGAGGAACACATTCCGCAGAACTGTGTAATATGCTTCAAACAAAATTTTTCTCTCTTTGTGTTGATGAACCGACAGACGTATCAACAACAAAACTTTTGTCATTAGTAGTGCGGCTGGAGTTTAATGGCAAGGTTTGTGACTCTTTCTTCGATCTCGTAAAAGTTAAAAATTGCAATGCCAAAATTCAACAAAATAATATTGACTACGAAAAAACTTAATAGGCTTTGCTGCTAATGTAGCCAATGTTATGACTGGGTCCAACCACTCAGTCACCACTTTGTTAAAAAAAGATTGCCCGTATATTATCTTCCTTTGCCCTTTGTGCCAACAGTGTATGTAATGTTTTACCTAAATACTAGAGGTGTGCACAAGACTTCACCCTTCACCGAATGCAATACTGTATTGTACTCTTTTCTGTTGCTCTTGATTTTACGAGTGCACTGAAATGTGTATTTCTCATTTATTCAATGTATACAACAGCACTCGTTTGTCTGTGAAGTAACGGAACTATGCTTTGTGTTGTAAGAGCATATTTTACTACTGAAGCTACATTTTCAGTATTGCCATATTGAAAAATATGTGTACATAAGTGTTTCTATACATTCTTTGCTTTCGCCATAACCTCATAAAAAAGGTTTTTCCCCGAAATAAAAAGTTTAAAAAAGTTACTGGCAATGGTGGCGTCGACGAAGATGTTCGGTTCTCGAGAGCAAAACATTCGGAGCTTTCTTATTCATTGTTGTTAAAAAAACAAAAACAAACAACTAAAAATGCATGTTGTGACTCTATGAAGAGTACAATATTTTTTGTTACACTCTTCACACAACTCTCTTTTATACTGTTGTACAATGGTTTACGAGTGCAGTTGTTTTTTTGTACTCTATCTTTGCTTCACACTTATTTATATTTGCAGCTACAATCAGTATTCGGTCTTGGGAAAAATACAATACTGTGCAATTTTATATGTCTTGTGCACACCTCTACTAAATACGTAGAAGTAGGTGCCAGGGACATTTATAATTTTATTCAAAGCAGTCTATTCAATGATCTACAAATATTGTTAGATTATGGGCCAAGGAAAATGTTACACTCCTCTCAAACACGTTGGCTTTCTGTCGAAGCAACCGTTAAACAAGTCGCTTAGATGCCTAAAAAAAATATTTTTTACATGAAGATTTGGAAAATTTTAATGCTACGGAAAGAATTCTAGACATTTTGCACAAACGTGAATTCGATTTGTATTTATTATTTTTAAAATTTATCTTAAATGATAAGTTTTGGATCTTTCAAGAAATTGATTTTAACGATACTAAGTATCTTAAAGATCCCAAAGACAATTATTTATGTATGTGCTGAAGCATTTTTAGCTCTAACTTAAAATAAATTACAGTATTCCCTCGATTTACATCGTAGAATGTTCCGGAAAAAGGCGACGTAAATCGAAACGACGTAAATCGAATTTCAAATAACTCATACTATCAGATGCACTTATTTATGCACATTTTCCAAAAAAAAAAAATAAAATAATTCAATTTTTATTCTGTATAACTAAGTCCATACATAAATATAGATGGATTTTTGATTTGTTATAAAAATTTATTTCATATGTTGTTCACAAAAAGTTTAATAAAAAACAAAAAATTATCCATTAGCACTTAAATATTTATTTTTTCAAAACTCTATTTATATTTTATTCAAATAGTTACAAACAAATATTGAATTTTTTATAAAGAGGGAATTCCCCTGATTTTGTTTATAAACAACAGAGGCGACGTAAATCGAATGACGACGCAAATCGAAGTTGAAGGGAACAAAATTATTGACGACGTTAATCGAAACAACGTAAATCGAGACGACGTAAGTCGAGGGAATACTGTACCTGAAAAAAAAGTTAAAAAAAAACTGGCAACGCTGTTTTGCATACGCAAGGCTGTTTTGCATAAAAACCATAACAGTTGTTTATTGTTTTGAGTAAAGTATATTAAAGGCTATTTTTTTTTCTTTGAAATAACTGTTTTAACCAAAAATATTTTTAAATATTGATAGCGAAAGTAGATATTAATAAATGTAAGTAAATATTAACAACCACAACAAATCGTGAGTCCACTGAACAATTTACTAAAACACCAAGTCTCCGGAACGATTTCGTCAATCTTCCTTATATAAACGGCCACCGATATTAAAAACCCCCCTCCAATTCCCTGAGGCATTAAAGCAATAAATGCATAACTATACACTAACCATTTGTAACCGACGAAGTCGCCTTAGTCTAGTAGGCAATGTGTTGGCTTATTAGACGTCAGGACACGGTTCCAACTCCAGGTCAGACACATCCAACAAAACGAATCATGAAAAATATTTCTTCAGCGACTTCCGGTAGGGTTCAAAGTTCAAGGTCTGATAATTTTTGATATATACCTAAAGTTATAAAGTAGAATAACCTACCAACCATACTTTCTATACGATGTCTGTCACTTCATTATATTCTCTTAGTCTAATCCTCTTATTTTTAGCAACGTATCTTCCTTGAAATATTAGAATCAGGATCTTAGGAAAGGCGGGAAATATTAGTCTTTTATCGACGCAACCGCCACTGTTGCCACTTAAGTCCATTCGTTTTGAACAAATTTTGCAAATGAATGTAATTTTTATTAAATTGGAAATTCAAACATCGCAAAATTCCACCTCACCATCTTAGTGGAAACGGTCTTCCAAAAAGAACAGTCTAAATAGCGAAAAATGTCCTAAAAGCAATGTATCCATGACAAAAGTGGTTGTTATATAAGAATTTTAAACTGCATCAACAATCCTAGGGGAAATTTAAGTTCTCCATCTCAACGCTTGTTTGGTCACTAATTCCGAAAAATGCTACCTACTATCAAAGGAAAATTTTAGTAGAACTGAAATTGAAAATCAGAACGCACACGCGAATCGTGATGCCAAAAACTCTCCCCATAAATTCGGAAAAGGCGTTACTGTAGTCACTCGGGTAAGCGATGAGTAAACGGCAATTATCAAATTCAACTTTATACTAGGCCTTATGTCATAAAAGATGATAATAAAAATCGTTACTATAGAAATTCAAATAATCTTCGTCCGACTAAAGGTACAATCTCTACATTAACTGATTAAGGCCCTGGCAAAAATTTCGATTCACTGGGACAAATTTAACGGATTACCTCATCAGTCCTTAGAAATTCGCCCAGGATTTGGGCCAATTCTCAACGATTCCTGTGTTGCTTATCAATTCTTGAAGAAGAAGGATGAGAAGGTGAATGATCCTTCATACTGCTGTGTGTCTACTATCCAACAATGTTCTTATTATTGCTTTTGTTTTTTATTTTATTATAATTGGGTAATAAATAATATTTTTCGATTTAAAACACTGGCACGAAGGTCTTTTATTTAAAATCACGCAGTTTTCACCAACGAATGTGCATAAATTGCTAAAATGTTATTTATGGAACAGATATTTAGAAAAAAAATCAAAAGATGTCACCTCTTCCAATTATTTTCTTTCATACGGTTAATAAAATTGTATCTTTAAATATAAAAAATCGACAGCTATTACTCATTAATGTGAAACTTATTACATCAAACTTTGATTAAAACTCACTATATTTAACAAAATTTTTATAACAAAATCTATTCAGAAACACGTTTTACACTATAAAATGTGTTATAAATAGAGATGAGCGATCCAGTGATTTTTGAAGAACGTTGTTCTCAGTGAACGTGATTTGTTAATCACTGTTCTTTAAAACAGTGATTGTGATCACAGTATTCCAATAATGACAATAACGTATTTTATTAAGTCGTAAGAAAGAGACAACTAGATACATACTACGAAGACTACTAAACAAAATCAAAGTGGTGTCATCAATGTTATTATTTTTAATGTAATTTTTTTTATACGAAGTTTGACAATTAAGTTTCACAGAAAGTTCATGTATAAAAGACAAAAGTAAATAATCAGCATCATCTAATAGTAATTCTGCCACTCTCAAAATAAAATGAAATAAATTTGAGTATGTAACAATTTTGAAAGAACGATATTATTAGTCACTGTTATTTGGCAATTTCAATCACTGTAGTTACCAGTGAATTATCAATCACCGTGATTAAATCACAGTTTTGAAAATATCGCTCATCTCTAGTTATAAATCTTCACTGTATTCTTTAATACTTGTGTATACATAAACTTAGTATTCATGAAATTAATTGTCATTTGAAATGTAATTATTTTTATTTGATTCTAAAATAAATAGTCTCTTGAAATATTCGAAACTTAACAGATTGGCGAAGAGCGAAAAATTAAAAAAAAAAATTTGTGTAAGAAATGGGTAATGAAAATGAGCTATTAAAAGAGATGTTGATCCAACAACAAGCTTGGACGACTAAGATGCTTAAGGAACAGAAGCAATGGATGGAGGCTGTTTTAGGTGCTTCGCAAGCTGGACCTTCAAATGGACAAAGTGTTAGTGTGCCAACTTTTCATTCCTTTAATAAAGAGATTCAGCCATGGGATTCATATGTAGAACAATTGGAACAACATTTTGCAGCTTATTCTGTACAAAATGCAGAAAGGAAAAAATCATTTCTTTTAGCTTGGAGTGGTGAAGCAATATTTGAGCTGTTAAAAAATTTATTTGGTGGACAAAATTTGCAAAATAAAACTTATGATGAATTAAAAGAAAAGTTAACGGAACATTTTTTGTCAAAAGTACATACTGTTGCTGCACGATACGAATTCCATAAGTTAGTCATGAAACCAAATCAAACATATAGAGAGTGGGTAGCTGAGCTGCGTGGAATTGCGCGGACCTGCAATTTTATTTGCAGTTCAAGCACATGCGCTAAGGAGTATACCGACGAGATGATACGTGACATGATAATTCTACATACTCCACACGATTCCGTACGCATCGCTGCTATGCAAAAACTGCAACCGACGCTAGCAGAAGTTCTACTGATTGCAGAATCATACGAGTCAACAACGAAAAGCGTACAATTGATAAAAGAAAATAAAGAAGAGAGTGCAGAGGGTTTTTCGGATTTAAATTTTGTACATAAACAAGGAATACCAAAGAATAATAAAAGAAAAGAATATAAGTCATGTACTGGTTGTGGGGTATATCATGAAAGGGAGAACTGCCGATTTCGTTTTGTTGTATGTCATCAGTGTAATAGAAAAGGGCACATAGCTGCTGCATGTTTGTCAATTGCGAATAAAAAGAAAATGAAAAACAATGCAAACAATAACATTGAAACTGAAGAAGCAACCGATCAAATCTTAAGTATAACGGACTTAATAAGAAATGAAAATAATAAAATGTTTATTGATGTTCAAATATCAAACAAAATTATTAAATTTCAATTAGATTCTGGTGCTTCAACGTCAGTAATTACCAAGAAAACATATGAAATGTTGGAAAAACCTAAATTCGAAAACTACAAAAAATCGCTTTTTGCTTACGGTCATACTCGTTTAAACATTCTTGGTCAAATAATAACAAAAATTAAATGTGGTGAAAAGGAGAAACTAGTACCATTAGTTGTTACCGATGTCGAAGTTGGTGACAATCTGTTTGGAGCAGACCTTTTTGAAAAATTTGGTTTTACAATTGTTCAAATCGCAAACTTAGAGATAGATTATGCCGATGAAAAATGTAATCATCTCTGTGAAAAATATAAACATGTATTTGAAGAGGGCATTGGCACTATAAAATCGTTTAAAGCACGTATAGTTTTAAAAGACAACGCTGTACCAAAATTTTACAAAAGCAGACCAGTTCCTTTCGCTCAACTGCAAACATTTCAAAAGGAAGCTGAACGAATGGTTAAAGCTGGTATTTGGAAACCAATCAAGTTTAGCGATTGGGCTTCACCAATAGTGCTTATTACAAAACCAGACGGTTCCCTTCGAGTCTGTGGTGATTTTAAGGTGGCGGTAAATAATCAAATTGATATAGAACAATATCCTTTGCCAACTCGTGAATCTTTGTTTCACAAAATTCGATATGGCAAAATATTTTCTAAAATTGATTTAAGAGAAGCATATCTTCAAATGGAAGTTGACGAGTCATCCAAAAGCATTTTAGTTGTGAATACACCAGCAGTTTCAGTATCAGCGCATGCCCTATGGTATAGCAAGTGCGCCCGCTATATTTCAGAAATACCTAGAGCAATTGTTGCAAGGAATTGAAGGTTGCGGCAATTACTTGGATGACATAATTATATCTGCTCCTAACAAAGAAGAACATATGAGGCGGTTAGAAAAAGTTCTTGCCATTTTATCCGAACATGGTATTAAATGTAAAAAGTCTAAATGCGAGTTTTTAAAAACCAAAATAGAATATCTTGGACGACAAATTAGTGCAAAAGGGATCCTGCCAGATGAAGCAGGGGTTCGTGCAGTAAAGGAGCTTCCATCTCCTCGTAACATCAAAGAAGTGGAAGCTTTTATTGGTAAGGTTAATTACTACAACAACTTTATACCAAATTTCTCGCAAATTTTAGCACCCATAAATCAACTTCGTAAAAAGAATGCCAAATTTATCTGGGGAAAAGAACAACAGTCAGCTTTTGAGACTCTAAAGAACCATATCGTACATGCTGCAGAGTTGGCCCATTTTCAAGAACATTTGCCTATTATCCTGGCAACTGATGCCTCTTCCCATGGGCTGGGTGCCGTTATTTCTCATTTGCTTCCCGATGGAACAGAGCAGCCAATAGCATTTGCCTCGAAAACTTTTGACGTACACCAGCAGAAATATAGTCAAATTGAAAAAGAGGCATTGGCCATTATTTTTGGAGTGCAACGTTTTCATATTTATTTGTATGGACGAAGGTTTATACTTCTAACGGATCATAAGCCTTTGGTAACGATCTTTAACCCTAATAAACAATTGCCTACAATGACAGCACATAGAATTCAACGTTGGGCCATCATACTAATGGCATACCAGTTCGAAATAAAGTACAGAAGCAGCGCAGAAAATGCTAACGCAGATGCATTGTCGCGTCTACCGATTGGACCTGATCCTGAGTTCGATAACTACGAGTATTGCAATTCGATAATAGAAGTCAAAACACCAATAAATATTGATATTCTCAAAGAACATACTATTAAAGATCCCATACTAAGCAAAGTAAAACTATACGTGGAAAAGGGATGGCCAAAGTTCATCGGGACAGAAGAAAAGTTTATTCCCTATTTTAACAAAAAATTCAGTCTAACACTCAAAAATGACGTCATATTTTGGGAGTCATCAAATTGTTCTCGCGTTGTAGTACCAACATTAATTCAAAAAGAAGTATTAAAATTATTGCACGAAGGTCATTGGGGAATCATAAAAATGAAAAGATTGGCTAGACAGCATTGTTGGTGGGTAGGCATGGATAAAGAGATAGAAAGAATGGCATCAGCATGTGAAATTTGTAGTTTACATGGTGCAAGTCCAACGCAAGAACACAGCAACTGGCCCTCCGCGATACGTCCGTGGCAAAGAGTTCATATTGATTTTGCTGGGCCCATTTTCGGTAGCATGTGGCTAATTTGTGTTGATGCATTTTCGCAGTTTCCTTTTATTTGTCAGATGTCATCGACAACATCTTCAGCTACTATATCGTTGTTATCCACAATTTTTTCTATTGAAGGTTTGCCAGAAACCTTAGTAAGTGATAATGGTCCTCAATTTACCTCTGAACATTTTAAACAATTTTGCTCAACTAACGGTATACAACATTTAACAACAGCTCCTTTTCATCCCGCCTCCAATGGTTTAGCTGAACGTTTTGTACGTACTTTTAAAACATCAGTAGCCAAGAATATTGACGATGGATTAGCTGTTAAACAGGCTGTGCTGAAATATCTATCAACTTATCGCAATATACCAAATTCGGAAGGAAAAACCCCATCTGAATTACTTCACGGCCGTAAAATACGAACAATGTTAACTCAAATACAGAGAAAACCTCCAAAACAAGAGCTTGACACTGAAGACAAAAGTACCAAATACAAAGTCAATGATCCTGTTTTTATCCGAAATTTTTCGAGAGGAAAAAAGTGGATTAAAGGAAGAATTGAAAAGGTCATCGGAAAAATGGTGTACATGGTAAAAACAGATTTTCATAGTTATAAAAGACATCAAAACCAACTAAAGCCCAGAATTATTACAAACGAAACTATGAGTCCTTTTTTATATCCAGTAAAAGGTTGTGTAGATAACGGAAGCAGCATCCAAGAGAGGGCAGATCAACCGGAGTCGCCTAATAGGAACTCTACTCCACCGCTAGCGATAGAACCAGAATTAAGAAGAAGTCAGAGAACTCGCACTGCTGTGGCTCGTTTCAAACCGGATGACTTTCGGAAAAAGAAGGAGGGATAATGTTATAAATCTTCACTGTATTCTTTAATACTTGTGTATACATAAACTTAGTATTCATGAAATTAATTGTCATTTGAAATGTAATTATTTTTATTTGATTCTAAAATAAATAGTCTCTTGAAATATTCGAAACTTAACAAAATGCTGAACAGTATTAGTTTTTAAAACGCTTTAAAAACTGTTTCATTATACATAGGTAGTTTAAGTCTTAACATAAACAATCTCACATTATCCTCTTAATTTGTATGAGAGTTTATATCCTGTCATATTTCTATTTTGTTATACGCTCTGTTTCTCTTTAACATATTTTCTTATTCTTATATTTAAAAAGTAAAATTTCCGACTTTATTTAACTGCAGACGCCTTTTGTTTAGGCACTTTGTAACACATTTTGCTTTTAAACACAGATCTTTTTGTATGCATGCAGTTCCATTTTTATAACATTTTATCCTTAAAGGATTTTAGTTGGAGGTGTCGTTGGTGTTATAAAAATTCTACACGGTTTCTTTTTAGTCCTATTGTTTCATTAAATTCATATTTCCTTGGTTTTCAAAGGCAACTTTTTGATGAAGGATTTTCTCAAACGATTTTTGTTAGGTACTCGAATATAAAAATCCTATACAGAATGCTGGCGTACCTCAATGAAGTATTCTAGGACCCTTCCTATACTTATTGTTCACTGCAGATATGACTACAAGTGTAGTGACTCACACGTCTACTATTGCGGATGATACGGCATTTTTAAGTATTCATAAAGATTCTAAAGTTGCGTCTCAAAGACTTTAATCTCACGTTAATGAATTAGAAAATTGGCTGCTGAAATGGAAGATAAAAGTCAACGTTTTTAAATGCGTGCACATTACGTTTACACTGAGAAGGGGAAATTGTCCGCCCATCAAGATTAATGGTGTGACGGTACCAAAACAGAAATGTGTAAGATGGATACCCAGGTAATCCATCTCGAACGTCGCCTTATCTGGGCTCACAATATAGCTGCCAAAATTATCCAGATCAACTGGCTTATTAGACCTAAGTCAACCCTTGACTCAGAACTAAAACTGCTTTTGTATAAGTTATTATTGAAACCTATTTGGCTTTATGCCATCCAACTGTGGAGAACACCCTCACCATCGAATGTAGAGAAGCTTCAAAGGCGGCAATCTAAACTTCTTAGAATAATAACAGGTGCCCCTAGTTCGAGAGGAAATAAAAATAGCAAGTGTCAACTACGTCTCTAGGATTAGAGAACACCCCAACCGTCTTGTAAGAGACTTACTTGTATTCGAGGGTCATAGACGCCTCAAGAGGGTTCAAACAACTGATCTGGTTAGATAAATTCACTTTTGATGAGCACTTTTAGTTGTACGTTGCAGTGGCAATAACAACTTTTATTTTTGTACTATTTTAGATTAAGATTTGAATAGTTATTATAAATTAGGAAAGGAAAGATTCAATAAATAATAAATAAAAAACAATTTTAAACAAATAAATCCACTGTTTATTATTTACGGTACTAGGGCATCTCTCTACGGCTATAATAATAATGACCCTTAAAAAGTTTTCACTTTTTTCAGTTCTTCTCATCAAGAGTTAAAAAAAGCTTAAAATTAAGATATGATCACATGTATGTACAATTTGAAACATTCTTTAAAAACTAAGTTCCTTGAATTGAAGGATTTTGCGTTATAATTACTTTGTAATAATGCATACCCAATTTATATTTACTTTTTTTGGTTTTTTTTTCACTAGTTATTTAAATATCGGAAAAGTACTTAGGTAGTAAGTCTTTTACATTGCAAATATGGGAGTATTTATCACAATTTATAATTTTTTTACAATAAAAAACGATTTATTTTTATTGTTTAAATTTCACTTTCAAATGAGGATTATGTGTGAACGTATGTATATATATATAAGAATGGAAAATGAAAAGATTGTTTCTATGTACATATAGGGTCCGCCAAATAACTTTTTTTTTTTAAATTCTTTAAAAAAAACTACTGAATGTTTTCTCAAATTTCTTTTTTTATTTGAAAGTACAATCCTTCCGGTTAATAATGAAAAATAATTTCATTCAAATGGCTGCCTCGGCTGGCCATGCAGTAGCCTACAATTTTTAAGCACATTATCGATTGTGTGCAGCTGTATTTCACCAATAGCTTCACGAATATTGTCCTTTAAAGCGTCAATTGTCTCTGGCTTGTCGGCGTACCACTTATCTTTGACGGCACCCCACAAATAATAGTCCAACGGTGTCAAATCGCAGCTTGTTTACATACCCGCCAAGATCAAAATGAGCTTTATCTGAAAAGGTGATTTTTTTTTTTTGCCAAAATCGGCATCTTCTGTAAGTCGATCGCAGGCCCACTTAGCGAAGCGAAAACGCATTGGATGGTCAATTGGCTTCAACTTCTGAACCAATTGGACTTTGTATGGTGTCATACCAAGGTCTTTATGCAAAATTCGTCTCAATGATGTCTCCGAAATGTTCAATTGTTGAGAACGACTGTGAATTGATGTTGATGGCGCTTCACGCACACTTTCTGCCACAGCAGCAATATTCTCGGGTGTACGCACTGTTTTTGGCTTTTCACGCTTTGGTTTATCGATGAGGATGCCAGTTTTTTTCACTTTTTTCACAAGATAACGAACATACGGTGCTGACGGTGCTTCTCTTCTTCCAAAATCCGTACGCAATTTTCGCACACATTCTGCAACATTACCATGATTTTCAAAGTAATGTCGCAATATTTCCCATCGTTGTTCAAGCATATACACAACCATATTCGTTCAGCGGAAGGATAAAACTAATTATCTGTCAAATCAGACATGAGCTAAGTGTTACCATTCACGAAATAAGCACTAGTTAAAAAAAAAACGTTAGATGGCGGACCCGATAGTTTTTAAACAAACTAATTTTTTTCGTATTAACTTTTTCATTATTTTCGGTAGGAGTTGAAACTCATGGGGATTCATATCAGCCGTCCATGTATGTATCATGTTGCTATTGCATTTACCCACATTTAGGTTAATAGTTTTAGCAACGTGAATATTATCTGTGAATAAACTTACTTTTTAACGTACACACTGTTATACATTCGAAATTTGCAGCAAATGAAAACATTCTTTAATTTCAAAAAGAATTTGAAACGACAAAAGTATTTCTGTGTTTCTCTCTTATTTAAAAAATATAATTTTTGGTGCTTTTGTATAGAGCATGATAATACGATATAATGTACAAATATTATACGAAATTATATTCTTTCCTGTTTTTTTTCTCCTTTTAAAAAAAAATTTTTATTATCCATATTTTTCATATTTTCAAAAACTTCTTACCAGGTTTGGTTACAGTAAAATTGTTTTAAAAGTTCAATTTGTGTTTGTAATAATTAGATACAAAAAATATATTTAAAAAGTTTCATTTATTTTTTATATAAAAAACTCAAAAAAACAATTTCAAATGCTAACTCAAAAATTATCGCTTCAGCAATGAATATTAAAATTGTTTTATTCGAATTGATGTCGTTTGGCGACAAAAACTCCATCTAAACAGTTCTTGCAGGAAAAATCCAGATTTTTATGATCTTGGGATCATACAGATCACGGGCGTCATACAATTATTAGCTACTAAACACAATCATCGACTACAAAATCACATTAACTCGGAATCTGTCATATTATGTAACGATGGAATCTAATCAAGCAGACTTAAACGGACCAAGCCATTTGCTATTTACTGAATTAATGAATTATATAGAAGAAATAAAATTCTCAGCTAAATAAATTAAATATAGTGCTTGACCTGAAGGGATATTCTATTAAATATTAGAGAAAAAATTTTAATAATTTGGGCATTTAACTTTTTAATTTACTCTGAGTTGTTCTTGAGGTTACTTTTATAACAAGTGATGATATTATTAAAGTGCATTCTCTTGTGAAGAGATTGACACTTTGTTTTATAAAATCGGACAAAACTTACAGTACATATTATTTAAAGATTACTACAGCTGAGTCATATTTTGTATATACATATGATGTCCTTTCTAATGAACTTTAAGTTAAAAATTATTAAAATTTTTGATGGATCTTAAGTGTGTTTTGAAAAATGTGTAATTTTTTCGTTGGATCAACCACCGGAAGGAAGTTGGCTATTGTTTGCGCAAAGTGAAATAATAATATTTGCGAAACACGGAAATATTATACTACTTTTGGTAGTCGTTCAAACGTGCAATGAGCAAATTCTCAGGTTAACAATCAGGATCCAGTAATAACTACGTTAATTTTTGTCCAATTTCATCAAACGAAGTGTCAAACTCTTGACAAGAGAATGCACTTTAAGTATTCTCCACTTATTTCATATTTTTTAATTAAATTTAGCAATTAAGAATGGCCAAACTTTAAAAAATAAGAAAAATGTTATATTTTCTAAGTTTATCCCATCAAAACTCTTAACATATAAGTTTGAACAATATTTTTTTGTATACCGTTTGAAAGACTAATCTCTCCCTTTTCTAAAAAACTTTGGATTTTTAAAATAGGTTCAAACATATTTGGACGTCAAATAAAACAAGTTAAAAAAGTTATTTTTGAATTCTACTCAACCTAGTGAATAACTTAGACTATGTAGTTACTCGGGTGTATTTTCACTGTCGCACCGTGTTATTTATTAAAATTTTTGCTTAAAATTCATAAAATATTAACATGATAGGGGTATCTGTACTTATTCTGCATATACTTTTATTCATTTTTCTTTCTTTAATTAACATTCCACATTCAATAGAGTGACAGCAAAGCTATTAAAATTACACTTTCAAAAAGGAGTTATTTATTTCTTTAGAAAAAAAAAGCCGCTAATAATTGCTTATTAATTATACCATGAAATTAATTTTATATTCTCTTAATGTTCGCAAAAAAAAAAACGAACCGCGTTCACCTGTCTATAAAAAAATTGCATGTCGTTTGTTTATTTTAAATGTACTGCCTCAAGCGATAATTTCTTTTTTAATTTCTAAGGCGTTAATAAATGTCAACAATGAATTGGCAAGTCTCATTAAAAATTTTATAAATTTTCACTTGCCAAACGTTTATTTGCACAGAAAAACGCATGACGCAGAAGAAACAAAAGAAAAAATGTTAAAAATTTTATTTCATATACACGCTTTGCAAACTTTTAAACCAAAAATTGTAAATATACACAGGTAAGTATAGTGAGGTAAAAAACCAACAATAAAATAAAAGAATAAAGAACCATTCGTATGGCATGCAATTGAATTTAATTCAATTGCGAATATTTACGAAAAATATTTTGTTAGCACAATTGTTTTAAAGGTTCTACGAATTTTTGATAGCTTTTATTTTTGTTCTTGTAAAGGTAAGGCAAATGTACATACAGTGGGCAGCAAAAGTCTTAATGCGGCAACATATTTTGACAATTACATGAATTTTAACCAACAGTTTGTATAAAAAATTAAGGTTTTTATATTTATTTTATTAATTTATTTCTGTTTTATTATGAAAGACAAAAAAATTTTTAATGTTTTTCATAAAACAAAAGTAAAATAAGGAAAAGTTTCAGATGACACCATAGGTACCTCCAAGGAGAACCCTGAGTAAATTAAAAATTCAAAGGCCTAATACATGAGCACTCCATTTAACGCATTTGGAATTGAATTGTTTAGTGTTTTCTGGTGGCACCATGAGCAAGTTTTTGGGCTGACTTTTGTTTGAGGTTTAGCGATTACTTAACCGTTCTTTCAAATGATCTCTTAAATACTCTTGAAGTCATATCGGTACTATGTGCAAGAGCATTAAGCCTGTGGAGACTTTTTTTGTCAAAATATTGTTACGAGAATGGAAATGGTGTTATTAAAATGATAAACAAAAGCTGCAAAAGCAAAACAATGGGCTTGTTTACATATTCAACGAATAAACAAAAATATAGCAACATAAGGGGCAAACATAAGGGGACAAAGAAATAAACAAGCAGCAACAATGTGCATTATAAAAATAGCGGATAGACAAATGAACAAGCAACAACAACTCTGTCTGGACGAACGTAAACAAGATACACAAACAACCATAATGAAAACAACTTGTTTACATTTTTAGATATTTCTCGAAGACATTCTCCTTCAAGTGAATTCATCAGACCGCTAACCCTTGTGATATAAAAGGCAAGACAGAGCAGGCAACGGCGATTCAGTAAGAATTCGGTCAGTCGTGTGTAGAGTTTGGGAATTCCCGAACTTTTTCATTTCCCGGGAAACGGGAATGAAAAATTCCCGGGAATCCCGGGAAATCTTTTAAAAATCACAATACTAGTAAAATGCTTAAGATTTTTATTAAAATCTTATTTTATTAACAAAAAAGAAAACAATACATTTAAATTCATACTGTATAAACAAAAACAAACATTTTGAGATCAGTTATTATTAAGAATTAATTAAAAATATTATTTAAGAATAAAAATACAAAAAATTTTCGAAGAACTAAGTTTTCAAAAAATGAGTTTTTAAAATTATTAGTGCATTTAATAACTCATCAGACATTCTATTTCGTAAATTTGTTGAAAATTTACCAGCTACCGAAAAAACACGTTCGCTTTCTACAGAAGTGGCCTTAAGCGTTAACAATGCATTAAAAAGTATGTCTAAATTTTTGGTTCTGTTTGTACTATCTTCAAATAAAGCTAGCTCCCTTTTAAATAAGTTGTCTGTTTTTAATTTCAGATTTCTTGTTTTTTCTTTAGCCCCATTAATGGCGTTTTCCAACTTTTCTTTAAAACATTGATATACTTGTGCAACGGAAATATCTTCATCACTTTCAGCCGATGTTATTTCAGTACCTTGGAATAGGCGTTTGTACATTTGCTCTGCATAGGATTTTAACATAGTCTTTGTTATGTTAATATTATTGTGTTTTAAAGTGTTTAGATAATTTACTAATGACATCAATTTGTGATTATATCTTTCATTTACTTTACTTTTAATTGTGTGAAACATTTTTTCTGAAAGTATAGAATCAACAGATAATAACTGTTCATGAAGTATATTAATAATAGCATCACCTATTATCAAATTGGTTTCACGCCTGCCTAATGCTTCCACTGCATCTTTTATGGGGTTCAAAACGTTTTCCAATGTTTCGAAATGTGGGACATAATATTCAACAAACAATGATGATAAATGTAAATCTATTAAAGCCTTTTTTATTGCATTTTTAATTTTTAGAAATGATTGTATCATTCCAACCATGCTGTTGCACCTAGTTCGTACATCTAGGATTAGATGATACTCTTTATTGAATTCTTCCTTTGCATATTTTTGAAGAGTAGTTAAATTAGTTAAAAATCAAAAGTTTTTCCAAAAAAGTGTACAAGAATACGTTAATTTAAAATTTCCCGTATTTCCCGGGAATATTTAAAAAATTTCCCGGGAATTCCCCTCCGGGAACCCCAAACTCTAGTCGTGTGTGAAGACACGTGAGATTCAGTGAGAATTCAGTCAGTCGTGTGTGAAGACACGTGTAATTCAGTAAGAATTCGGTCAGTCGTGTGTGAGACACGTGAGTTCAGAAAGAATTCAGTCAGTCTTGTGTGAAGATCTCCGTATTGTTGCTTACAAAAAGGTTGTAAGCAGAGAACAATAACGAACAATTGTTATTGCGTACGCGGAAGAGAATCGTGGTTTGAAGTTCTAACGAACGAGTGTAAAAGAAAGAATAACAATTAAAGTAAATTGTTATTGTTTAAGTCAAATCTTTAAAGGTGGCACACGGAATTGTGCGAACAATAAAGAATTAATTTAAAACTAAACACATATTTATTTTTATTTTATTTGCAATCTACGAACTCATATTTTTAACGTTTTTAAAAGGCTAAAAACGTAACAATATATTGGAGTACTAAGACTTTTGCTGTCCACTGTATATGTGGTGTATATGTTTCATATGAGTACGTGTATTTATTTATAATCCAATATTGTATATATTGAAATGCTTTTTTTGATATAACAGCTTCTACTTAGTATATAAAAAAGGACAGAAGTTGGATCAAGGATTCTGTAAATTGCATGAAAATATTCCCAAAATTTAATTTATGATTTGATTTAACTGCAGTTTACTGTGTCATAATCGACTAGGATATGATTTATTTCAATTATAAATCGTTTTATTGTATAATTGTTAAAAGTAGGAATAAAAATTAGTATAAAAAATTAGTTTAGTGAATTGTAATTGATGAACAATGTTAGGTTAGGGAAGGTGGAGGACCCTTCTTGAAGAAAGAAAGCGGTTCCCATTTAGGTCAGCATCCGGACCCATTGCGACACCACAATCAAAATTCAATTGGAGGATAACCATTCTTTACAGGAAACCAAGTGCAATTGAATCAATCTTTATATAAGTGTGCCAAGTATTTCAGAACGAGTATGTAAAAATCCTACGTCTTTGTATGATAAGAGCAGAGTCTTGATACATGAAGTGAAAGACAACCTCTTCCTCAGACATACAGATCCTGCAGAAGTCATTTGACTAGCTATTTAATTAGTTTTATTATTTTATTTTGTTTACTTAATTACAATTTATTGGCTATTTTTTAACACCATATATTTACTGTTGTAAACAACATATATGGTGTTAGTTCTAAAAAAGGAAAACTCCAACGTAAAATAGAGAACAATCCGCGAGATGAACACGCAACGCATAGAGCAATCTGATTCACATCACTTATAGCATCACGAATAACAAGACAAATGTCAACATTTCATGACATATCAGAACAAAGTGTAATTGTTTAAGACAAATTTACTGTTGTTTTGTCACATAGAAGGTATGATATATTTTGTTGTGTCAGCATCAGTCAAACTCAATATGTTTCAAACACCTGTGGAGGTAAATATTTTACAGTTACAGTTTTTAAGCACATGTTCATTTATCCGTCTACACCCAGAAACACATGTATTGAAAAGCTATAGTATGGTCTGCGTTCAATGGCATACCAGATTGAAAAGTAAAAAAATATATAAATGTGTAGAACTGATTCAGTGCTTCATTTCTTTGCACATCGTTTATTGTATATAGATTTTTATGCAACTTTTAGTAGTTGTTACTATTGTTAAGCAACAATGAAAATGTAAAGAGGGTACTTGGGCAACTTTATGATGTATTCGCAGAGTTGCAAACACTTGGTTTGAATTTTTATACCCTACACAATCAAAAGTGTCATACATAATAACAGTCACCTGAAGAATTTTGAACTTTGCTTAAAACAATTTGGATTATAATTTATTCTAGTTCAAACGTTTATATAAGTGATCCTATTTTTGCCACGATGGTTCAATATTTTACGAGCCTGAGAATTTGAATGGAGATCGCTGTAATTATTTATCTGATTATTTTCCAACATCTGATTTGACAGGTCAAACGTTGAGGTTCTTATGTACATATATGTACTATTATAGCGGACAGTCCGCTATTTTAACCTCCTGTCCGCTATTTTTTTTTGCGTCCGCTATTTGTCCACTATTTTACCACACGTAACTTCTAAAAAGTATTTATTTTGCAAAATGTTCGCTTTTGTCCACTTTTTTCGCTAATTAGGTAAAAATGATGGAGTACTTTCTGAAACAAGAAAACTGACCAACAATATTGTTTAATACTTTTAATGATCCTTTTGCTATGTCTTGGTTATTACTTATACACAGTCAATGCAGTGTCTTCCATAAATATATAGTGCGTTTAGAAAGTCAACATATTTCAATGCCAGAAGCGGCTATAATATTAAAAGAATTTAAATCAAAGTTAATAGAACGTCACAATGAAGTATTTTTACCACTTAACGTACAAAATTCTATTTCAGTTCTTCACTTAAAGCGATGTTTAAGAAAAAAGTTAAAAACTTTTACAGAACCTGTATTAGTTACCTGAACCAATGGGATGAATCTTTTAAAGACATTGAGGGACTTGCTTGGATATTGTTAGATGCAATTCCATCTTGGTCATCAGTTCAAAAGTCGTTAATAAAGGTAACAGAAATCAGAAATGATTTAAATATAATAATAATAACGAAAATTTTGATGAATTCAATTCTGTAAAAAATTATGCAAATGCTGAACAAATAGAAATATGGAAAAAATCAGCATTAAATCCCGATAAAAAGTGGGTTGAAATTTTTAAAATTTTTCGAAACGAAAAATATTCTTTATAAAAACATCCTGAAATTAGTAGATTTTTCATTGCTTTGCTAGCGTCTAACGCACCAATAGAAAGAGTTTTTTCTATATCTAACAATATTTGGTCTTCCCAAAAATCCCAAATGGGACTAGAAACTTTAGAATCTCTTTTGACCATAAAATGCAATTTTGAAATGGACTGTTCGGAATTTAAAACATTTTTATCTAACAGGCCCAATGGGTTAAAAGAATACATTCTGTAGAGAAATATCAGAAGTAAATTTATACACATAAGTATATCCATATAATGTGTATGTATAAATTTAAGTTTGTGTATATTATTTGTACCTATTTATGTCTGTATTTTCATAATATTTATATAAAATATTAATTATAATAAATTAATTTTTTTTTGTATTTGAATTTTATGTATTTGTCCGCTTTTTGCTCATGGAAATAATGGTCACCGTATGTACATATATAGGAGTTTTTGATATACGACGGAGCTACTCAATCATATGTAATGTTTTATAATGTGTCTGAATAGCATAACAGAAGAAATTTAGATAGTCAGAGCTTACGGCCCAGTCTCAACCAGCAGTTTTTACGAATTAGCCAATATATTACGAAAAATGTATTCTTGTAAATACAAAAACGATTCGCGGGGTTTCCCATGCGTGCAAACGAAGTGTTATCAGCAAAGATAGAAATGTGAGTACTAGTGCTCAATGGTATATCCGAAGTATATTGTAACGTTTCTTAATATTCCAAAACGTTTATATATCGTGAATTTGATCGTCGTAATAATATATTAATTATAAGACCGATTCCAATATATTACTCTGTGGGATACTGACTGCTTCTAGCTGGGGATCACTCACAAAGGCATCTTCCTTAAATATAAATTTTCGGCCGATAATGTAGTTTTCTAATAGCCTCTCAATATTAGTTTACATGCCAGTTGTTCATGCCAAAATTTGCCAAAAGCTTTGTTTCTTTATTTCGAATGAACTTTTTGTTACAAATGTGTAGGTTTGTAAAAAGTGCTGTGTTTTCCGGTGGTCTTTGCTCGCTTTTAAAATAATATGGAGTAATAGGAAATCAACAGGGTTTCCTGCAGTTTGGTTAATAGTTTTAATAATACATAGTCTTATTGGGCTGTATGATTCCGCAACCTTTTATTCTTAAGGGAAGAAAGAAAGAAAAATTGTCATGGCCACATGAGTCAGTTGTGTAAGCAACTTGTTACTTATTTGATCAATTCCAGGGGCTTTCTTTGTTGCGAATGCCACAATTTTGGAGCATGAAATTGTAAAATTTTGAAGGATTAATACAAAGTCCATTACCATTAGCTGGAATGGTAATGATTTTATTAAGTTTCGTTGTTATGGCAACTATATTGCGATGTACATCTTCAGAAAATATTTTAATTTTATTATAATTCATTAAAATATAGACAGAGTAGAAGAGGCCCTTACAGAATTTTCTCCTCTGTGGGTGTTAAGTGTACCTGAGTTATCATAATCGTTTCACTTAAACGACTGTAGCTCACTCACTTATTGGCATAATCATAACTTCGGCTGCTGTCAGCATTGCAACTTCTAGTGAAACAAAGTTCATATTAGGTGAACAACTTTTAAAATTTTTTTCAAGTTACAAATAAGTTTTTGCTTTTATCGATCTTTCTTTCTATACAATAACTTTTGTTTTCGTCGTCTAACATTTCTAGTGTTTTCTTGTTATTTTCTCCATTCACTTACTTGTACAATGGCCTTTATTTTTTGCAATTTTACAAATACATTGTTGGTAAACAACAATTTTTCAATAAATGAGAATATGTAACAAACATTGTAGATAGAATGCGGTTAATTTTCTTTAACTTAATATCTGCAGGCACCACTTTTATTCGCAACTAAGGATGCTCTTTCCTCTGTCATTTTCTTATGTTATTAAGGGACTTATAAACCTGCTTCTGGAATAGAAAAGTCATTTCCAAACTAAAAATGAGATGGAATACTCCATTCCTGACAAACAATTTGATATAATGATTGTACCTGTGGCAGTGTTGCCAACTCGTGGTGACTAAAAATGGCTAAATTCGTGTAAAAAAATGGCTAAAAAATGGCTGAAAAATGGCTAAACAATTTTAGTTAATAAAACACATATATTTAATTGAAAACAACAAAAACTATTAACTTTTTTATTTTTTACAACTATGTTGTAATAATGAAATCATTTTTATTACAATAAAATATTTGTAAAAAAAATTGAGTGTTTAAAGAAATAAATCATCTATAATATCTGGGTCATTATTGTTTTTATCATAAGACACATTAGTACCAACTAGTTTTAAATAATATAATATCGATTCTTTTAAGTCGAAACCTGCAAAATAAATAAAATTTAATCAAAATGGAGATTGATTAGTTTTAGCACTCTTACCTGATAGACAAAATCGAAGTGACGGTCGATAGATGCATTTTATTTCTTAAACTAGTTTTCACCAGATTTATTTGGCTAAAAACCCTTTCAACTGCTGCATTTGACCAGGGTAAAGAAAGTAGTTTGAGCACAAATTCCGAAATTTCGTGAAACTTTAAACTTTATTTAAATACCTCTGCCCAAAATAAAATTTGAATAAAAAATAATATTTGTGAATTTAAATATGTTTACAAACCTCTGTTTCAATTGATTTATGAAATCGACAACAAATTTAACACAATTTCGCCTAATTTCACGTTCTGTCTTCTTTTTCATGTTTCCGCTTTTTAATTTCCTTTAGATAAGTTTCAAATTCATAACCTAGGCTGCATGTGTATAAAATAAATTCGTCGAAATCTGAATATAAGACGTCTACACAGTCGTCACCAAACTACTTTTCATTTCACAAAATTTATAAGCAATAATAGTTCCTTTAATAGGCGAGTTGGATCATTTTCATGGCCTTGAAAAATTTTGTTGACTAGTTGGACTTCATGTAAAATGGGTTTCAAAAATAACAAATATAAACGAATATTGTCGCCGTTGTACAATTCATAAAAGATTTTAACCTTAAGACATTTTTATGTATCATTTTAGTAAAGTTGTTGTAAAAATATGTATATGGCTAAAAATGGCCAAAAGAAAATAAAAATGGCTAAAAAAAATGGCTAATGGCAAAATTTATTTGTTGATGGCTAAACATGATTGAAATGTGCTAAATTTAGCCATGAAATGGCTAAATTGGCAACACTGACCTGTGGTCAACGTGTCGACCTCCTGGACGATCCTTGTCTTGCTGTATTCAAGTTGACACGCAGTCTCCTCAAGGCCTCTCCAGGATGGCATACTAGCACCCGTTAGATGTTAAGTACGAATAGGCACTTGGACCGTTCGAACCCTTCACAGTGTAGGCACTTCCGCCCAGCTGGCGGATGCCCTCATGAAATGTAGGACGGACACCACTGCCATACAGGAAATGCATTGGATAGGACAAGGATGCAAAAGGCTTGCATCTTGCGATGTATATTACAGCTGCCATGTGGATAAGCATTCAGATGCAGATTTGTGGTTAATAAGAGACTTCGCCATCTTGTCTCTGGGTTCACGCCTGTGAACGAAAGAATAGCCATAATCCGCATTAAGGCAAAATTTTATAACATCATTCCTCGTCGGAAGAAAAGTACGATGTGGTTAAGAATGCCTTCTACGCTAAACTCGAGGACGTATATGATAAGTGCCCGGCCCATGACGCCAAAATCGTGCTCGGAGATTTTAATGCGAAGGTCGGGCGGGAAGGTTTGGCCCCATTGTCGGACAGTTTAGCCATACACTTTAGAATAAAGTAAGGAGCTGTACCTGAAAAGTTTCATAACAAATGAAATAACCAAATATGAACACCGATACTAACACTTTAGATTTAGAGCACCACATCGCATTTGGAAATCCCTAGAACCAATACTTTAGCTTTGAAATGTTTAAATGTTACTTTACTTAAATTATTGGAATCCATAATATTGCACTCATAACGTTAACAGTGGCTCTGTAGAGTCATTTTTAGCGGTTTCATATTTTTAAATTTAAGAGATGCGTGTGATATATTCTACAAGTTTTTTTCGTTTGAAAGACCTATTGCTGTCATTATGTGGGGGATATGACTTCAATTATATGTTCGCTACGAAATCTCTGAGTAGAGAGCATTCAAAATGTCCAATTTTCTATTACTCAGGGGCATAAATCAGAATGAATTTGACCGATGATTGACGATTGCTCTTAAATAAGTGCAAAATACAATGCGTCTAGATCATAAGGTCAGTGATTCATTTATCTAAACTTTTTATTTAAACTAAGCAATTATCAATTATTTTTAATTTATGCAGTTCGCATTCCCTTTTATTGTCCTAATAATACGAGATGACATTGAACTTACTAAACTTTCTAGAACGTTTGAACAGATTTCGCGCCAGCTGTTGCAGATCGCCACTTTCAGTTTGTCTTTTGCCCAGTGCTGTTTGTTATCTGCATAACGCACAACCGTCCCCACAAATTTTCCTTGGGGTTTAAATCGGGGTAACGTGCTGGCCAATCAAGTACCTTGATATTGTGCTCCTCAAACCACTGTCTGGTCGACTTGCTGACATGAATTGCTGCGTTATCTTGCTGAAAGGTGGAATCTTTTGTCAGCATTTTGGTCATTAAGAAAGAATGCCCTGGTACTCTATACTATTCATTTGAGTGGAAGGGAAGTAGAGTTCCAGAGTGCCATGTGAGCTAAAGCCAGCCCAAACCATCAAACAGCCATCGCAAAAAAAAAAACAGGGGCTCCTTCTTTAAATGTCGCCAATAGCAATTGAAACCATCTAGTACATCCAGCTTAAATTTTTTCTCATCTGAAAAAATTACCTACAAACCCAGAAATGTAGATAATATTTTATAACCTTTTTAAAAAAATGTTTACCTGATGCCAATTAGTTGCCATGTTGTTTTTCGTAAACTCCTTACGCTTAATCTTATACTGCTTAGTCACACAGGGAATTTTTTTTAATTTTGCTCGAATAAGGTGTGTATAGGCGTTGATAGCACTTAGAATTTGAAGATTGTAAGTTCAATTCCTCTTTAATTGTTACCGCACTTTTCATGGAATTCGAGGATTTTCATGAGACTAGTCGAGTTTTTACGGGCAGTCAGGACCTTTGAACGGCCAGTGCTTTATAGTGAAAAAAAATTTTTTGAAAAAAATTTGCACAACACACAAAGATCGTCCCAGTATTTTTGGCCATTTCACGCAGCTCCATCCCTGCTCATGAAGTGCCACAATTTGTCCTTGTTCATAAGCTGACAAAGGTTTCCAGCGACCCATACCGCCCAAATTTTATTTAAATTATAAATTATTACAAAAGAACTAAAAATTCTGATACGTTCTGCTTCGATTAATTGCTTATCAATCATGACCTTATGATTTAGACGCATTGCATTTTGGACTTATTTACATAAATTTAAATAAACATAATATAATGGTACACCTCTAAGAGCACTTATTTGTTTTGAATAAATTGACGATACATTACATTCTATAGTTTAGATGAATTGAGCAAATATTAAAGTGACCTTATCATTTTGAAGCTCACTTTACAATACCTTCCCAATACATTTTAATGTTTTAAATTTTTAACAAATTCTTTCGTTGCAGCACTTAGCAGTGCTACCAACAAGCGGCCGTAACATAAATTGCTTATTATAAATGCATGAGTTTCTGTTTAAGTGTATGTGCATTTATGTACTTCTCATGTATATTACCTAATTACTGTTTGTTCAAACACAGAGAATAAAACAACTTATGTATATTTGTGTCACAAGTTGGAATTGATGTTGTCAGACCGCATGACGTATGAGTATTAAATTTTTTATGATGCTCTTACATTACTTATACATTTTTCTGGTAGTGGTTAACGTGACCGCCAGTTCCGTTTTCAGTGTTGATTAATTTATAACAAGTTTTAATTAGAAATATTGTATCAATTATTTAAAATTCAAAAGAAAACAATGAAGTTATTTTAATAATTTGCAATAAAAAAATATTTAAAACACCATTATTAGAAACAAACACTTATTTACTTCTGTAAGGAAACTAAGATTATACTAGACCCCCAACTTGCGTCGTTAATGGGGACCGGAGAATTACGACGCAAATCGAATCAACTTTTACTAATTTATTTGTACCAAGAATTCAAAATGAAGCAAAAAACATAATATTTCGGATAAAAAAGAAGTATGAAAACATTTTTCATTATTTAGTTGAGTAAAAAGCATTTACTACATTTAATTATTATAAAGAAATAACAAAACAATAAATTAACAAAAAATTAACAAAAAAGAACTTAGCAAAATTCAATAAAATTCATTTATAAAAAAAAAATGGTTTAAAGAAGAAATCGTGCTTTGTTTAGTTTACGTGGTGCTATCTTCAGATAATTAACCCAAATCAACAACACTCCATTTGATTAGGTGATCTTGCAGTTTTGTTAACGAAACTGTCTAAGGGTTGTTACATTTTTAGAGATTTTTTTTTTTTGCTGACATATTTCCATGTAACAACTAATGGCTTGGTCAACAGATGCTGCTACGACCGCGATACGATTTTCATCAGGATCGTTTTCAGAAAATGTACCCAATGCATGGGAAATTAAATGCATAGCTTTTTTTTCCTCTAATGTATTAGCACAAATAAATTTTCATTATCAAGCTCCTCATCGTGAGACAATAAAACTTTATTAATGTCATCCTCCTTCATTTCTTCAAATTCGGCTTCTATAGCTAAATTTAATCGACGCAAGTTGAAATTGCAACAACGCAAGCTGAGTTTTGGCAATACGTATTTCATTCTATTCTGTCACAAAATTTAGTATATATGTAATCTCCACTGAACGTAATGCATCGATTTACGCTTGAGCAATGTTGGGATTTATTCGACCAACGAGAAACTACACGATGATGTCAATTTTGCAAAAAAAAAACAAAATAATTTTTTTCGTTAATAAGAAAAATTGCCGTATTGTGGGTTCAGAAAACCGTCTCACAGAAGCCAATGCACCCATTACGAATGACTGATTGGTGCGGCTTGTCGTGCTGAGGGATGATTGGCCCATTCCTCTTTGAAAATGAGGACGGCACAACCTTTACGGTCAATGGAGACACCTATTGCACCATGATAACAGATTTTTTGTAAACGCTCTTAATGGTATTGATGTCAACGATGTTTGATTTCAACAGTCTGGTGCCGAAATGGTTATGTCAATTGGCCGCCAAGAAACTGCGATTTGACACAGTTGGACTAGTTTCGGTGGGGTCAAATTAAAGAGAAGTGTTAGGCCGACAAACCAGAGACAGTTTACATTCGGGATGCCATTGCCGAGATACAATTATACTTCACAACGATAAAATAAATTTGGCAAAATTTCAAACCGTTTTTAAATTTAAACTTTTAAATCACCCACCTTATATAATTTACAGCACAGTTAAAGAGTATGTTCCATTGAAAGTATTTAGTATGGATAAGTATTTACATATTCCACCAATATTTTCTAATTATCCTAGTATCGAACCTATCAACAGGGAGTTTCCGGGCTTTCACAGTCATTAATGCTAAACTTGATGAAGCTTCATTTAGCAAATTATTTGAATTTTGTGCTGTATATTTTTACAAATCAGCATTAATTGATATAGTATTCATCAACACGTGTAAATAATAAAATTATTTTACCAAAATGAGTATTCTCTTCGAATAATCGCTTCGAACATTTTACAATCGCAATAATAGTCCTATTGAGAGAACTATTCGCAATGTGGTGGATATATTTGGTCCATTACATACATAACATAATTAGTCATTACAACACTTCAGTCAGGATTTCGACATAGCTTCTCACACCACTTATGTTGTTTGCGTTAATATATATACATGAGTGGCGGGACCTACAGTTTAAAGTCGACTCCGAACGACAGATTTTATGAGAAGCTCTTCATGGCAATTTTATTTACTCTCAGAGTTTTTGGCAGAAGTCTGCTGAGAGGCTGTCGCCGGAGAAATATTTTTTTTCATATTTCGTTTTGATGCCTGACGTGGGATACGAACCCGGGCTTTACGTCTAATAAACCAACACACTACCTGCTAGACTACGGAGACTACAACTTACTTAACTTAATTAATCAGGATTGCGACCATCTTCTCACATCACTTATGGTGTGTGCTTTAATTTTATCCATAAGAGGTAGGACCTACACTTTAACGACGGATTTTTGAGAAACTTTTCATAGCAATTATTATTTACTCTCTTTATTTACTCTTGGAGATGTCTAACCTGGTTTTTGAGCTGTGAATTGACATCTAATAAGCTACCTACTTACTAGATAATGGCGACTACAAAATTCTATTCATTGGTTCAGTAAATTATCGTCGATAAACTACTAGATATGTCGAAAACATAGCTGCTGTCGGTAAGAGTGAGCAAACGATCCAGGATCTGAAGGTAATCGGTCATAGACAAAGCAACATTTTCGCTAAATATTATCTATAGCAGTTGTCATCAAAAAATTACATTCAGCGATGAGGCCCATTTTTGACTGAATGGGTAAGTGAATACAAAAAATTTTCTGGTTCGAGACTATACCATTCTACATGAGATCCAAAAGTGTTCCGTGCATTCCGAAAAATTCACAGTTTATTGGAAATTTTGGGCTGGAGGCATCATCAGTTTATATTTCTTTGTGAATGACATCGAAAAAGTCCAACACTGTCAGCAGCGAGCATTATATGCCGATAGTTATCAACTTCTTTTCGTCTAAATTAAATGATGTGGACAAAAACCACATGTGGTTTCAACAGGAAAGCTCTACGTGCCACATTAGATATACTTCACGACTGATTTGGTCATCTAACATGCAGGTAATGTGAACTGCCTACCAATATTGTCCGATAGACTTTTTCTTGTAACGTTTTTGTAAGTTACAGGTGTTTACGGATGTGCCACAAACCACAGGGATCCTCAAACCCAACAATACCACAGCATCGGTGAAATTCAGTTACATCCAGTGAAGCCGTGGCGGACATTTAGACGATGTCTAGATCTTTTAAATTTAAATACATGAAGCGATTATTGAAAGACCGGTTTTATTTGGTTCGATGCATCGTCCACCTCTTTTCTTCTACTTCGTTGTATTTTACGAAGTGGATATGGCCTCTTAAATGCGGATTTTATTCGGTTTCATATTGGTCTTTACCATCTAGTTGTCGCTGTTATTAACGACAATTTAGTATTTTATTCATTTATGCAGATATTTTTTTTTTATCGTCATTACATTATTAATATCTTCGTGTGATGCTTCATTTGACTGTACTGACTATAGAATATATCAAGTGAGTAATTGCATAAATGAAAGTACATATATTTTTATGCTGTTCATAGAGAATTGGAAATTATAGTTAATACGCGATGCATATTTTACATAAAAAATGCACACAACTTTGCATTTTTTGTCTCGGTTAACTTATAATATTTGTACAGTTTTTTTAATATTATTTCTCTGTAAGGAAAATTTGTTTACAATATTTTTTTTAGAGCCAACAAAGAGTTCAAAAACACAAGTATTATTTATATTGAATATATGGTATATTGGAGTTCTAATGGTTTAATTTAGCATTATTCATAGAAACAAAAACTTTCGCTGTAAAAATTTTAAAAACTTTCAATCTCATTCTCATTTTGAAATTCTATTAACCATGATTTCGATTAAATTCCACAAATATTTAGTCACAGTATAAAGTTTAATAAAAATATAAAATCAATTCCAAAAAAATAATAAAAGTACAAAAAGAAAATATAGAGATCCAAACGGAATGGATTTACGGCTTGGAATTTCTATTGGAGGTGACAAGGGTATATGAAGCCCTTGCCAAGATTGAATGCGGGATGATGCTGTCATTGAGAAGAGATATCGTAATGAAATGTCGGAACTGCTCTTGCGTATACACTTCCCATAAGGAGTGAAAATAGTAGCTGGCAACCAGATAGAAGATTAGTTAATTCTGGTTATATAAGTAGACAGGTTGCAGCGTATATATAGTTACCGGGTTTCTAGAACTTTGCAAGACTTCGGAGACTTCTTTCTTGCCTTAGTATATGTGGAGAGTAAATAAAATTGTCATTAAAAAGTTTCTTAGAAATCTGTCGTTCAAAATTGACTTTAAACTGTAGATTCCGCCATTCATGTATAAAATTAACACACAACATAAGTGGTGTAGGACCTGGTTGTAACCCTGACTGAAGGGTTTTAATGACTAATTATGTATGTATGTATAGACAAACTATTGCCATTCCTGATAAACATATGTCGAAGTAGTCTAGCTCTTGGGTATATACCAATAGTTACGTAGGGCGAGGTTGGTGTTAAAATGCTTTAATCATCACAAATACATATTGTCACGTTTTTACGCTTTTCAAAACCTTAAAAATATGAGTTCGTAGGTTGCAAATAAAATAAAAATAAATTTGTGTTTAGTTTTAAATCAATTCTTTATTGTTCGCACAATTCCGTGTGCCACCTTTAACGATTTGACTTAACCAACAACAATTTGTGTTTATCCGCTCTTTTTTTTATACTGCATTTTGTTGTTGCCATTTTTTTATACTGCACTTTGTTTTTGCTTGTTTACTTCTTTGTCCGCTGCACTTTGTTGTTGGCTGTTTACATCTTTATCCCTTATATTTTTTTATACTGACGTTGTTGCTATATTCTTACTTATTCGTTGATCACGTGAACAAGTCCATTGTTTTGTTTTTGGAGCTTTTGTTTATTATTTAATAAAGGTCTGCACAAATGTATTTTACTTCAAAAAGTGCATAAGATCTAGCATACACGCACGCTTATCCGAAGTATCCGACGAAGAGAAGTACTTTTTTTGAGAACAACAAAATTATCGAATAACTTCTTGTTATTTGACTGCGTTCGCTTCATACAAATACATGACAACTTTCTTTCTTACTCGAAAATACCGGCACAAAACATGTCGAGTACAATGAGTACCACCAAACTTCACGTAGTACTACAAATACCAATGAGTACTGCAAATACCACAAAGAAGTTTGGCAAATGAAATGATCTCTGAAAATATTAAATATAAACTATGTTTTTTACGTTTTAGTAATTTTAAGTGATTTTTTGTTATTTTAATTGTTTTTAGTTATTTGAAAATAAAGACTTTTTAAATCAAAAAGCAAAAAAAAAATATTTTCCAAAAAAATTTGACTATTTTTTATTTTTTTTTTTATTTCAATGATTAATAAATAAATGCCTAACAAGTCGTTTATAAGTTTGTTCATACACATAAGCATTTATATATAAAAAACATCAGTTATGTGCAGACGTCGGCACAAAGAGAACATGATAAAAATGTGAGTGTGTTTGTGAGAGGCATGTGTTAACCCGGAGGAAAATTGTTAGTAATATTTTCAAGTGTAACCAAATAATATGTAAATGTAGTGGAAAATCAAAAAAAAATTATGGTGTTAAATCCCTAAAGACTGCGTATTTAACTTGACAAATATTCTTCTAAAAATGGAGATAATTTCTCATTGTTATTCGTGAATCTCATTGAAAATTAGTGAATTCTACTGTACTATATTTTTGGGTGTATAATTGAAACCTGAAAGAAAGCGACATTAACCTTCTTCTTTAGAAGCTGACAAGTAACTGAATGCAATTTTACGCTCTTTTTAACGAACATTGTTGATGTTCGTGCCCTATGTGTGTAAAAAGCGGAAGATGATCTTCCCCTGAGGGACATTGATGCCGACTTATGCCGGTTATGTGGTGTTTTATGCTGCGAGTATTTGAAGTACCACATGAAGTGAACATAAGTTTAGAAGTACTTGGTTTTTCGGATATATTTTTCAATGAGTACTCTTTTTACGGAACATAAGCAGCTTCGGATAAATTCTTACTCGTATTTGTCTTGCACACATTCTCTTCTCTTCACTGCTTGCGCTGTTAGAGAGAGAGTAAGTACTCTATTTATCCGACAACGAGTTGCACATATGAAGCAAAAAAGTTATTTGTTGCAGACCTTTATTATTTAAATAACACCATTTTCGTAACAATATATTAACGTGCTTTGAATGAATGTATGCAGTAGGTGTTTATGAAAGAGAGTCTGTAATATCATCTGTAATATCCAAGAGCAAATAAAATTGGAAAATTAGCACCTGTGTTTAACTTTAATTTCGAGGGATGCACAGTTTTAATTACACTCTTTTGCCTTTCATTCTGGTAAATTAAATGCCTTGAGATATACAAGCAAATGGAATATACATTTAACAATTTAAGTTATCGTCAATAAAACTCTTTAGCAGTTTAAATGATAATTATTAAATTTTATTTACAAAACTACTTTGAAAATTTTTAGAAAAGGTTTTTTTGAAGTCTAACTAACTAAAAATAACTGTTGAAGAGAACGGTCGCATAAAGTTAAAGCTACGGAGAAAATATAAAAAAATAATTATTAAAATTATTGTAATTATTGTAAAAATTGCAAGAATTAATAAGAATTATGATATATAAAAGGAGTTTGTGCCAAAATACACTGATATATTATATATTTCTGTATATTAAAAATTTGCAATGGCGGAGTGCCATAAATGCAAAGGAACAATACGGGGTGAAACAGGTGTTAGATGTTCAGGCGTGTGTGGCAAAGTTTATCATTGCGCCGTAAAGTGTTCAGGCCTTGATCAGTACTCTGCAAGAATTCTAGAGTCAAATTCTTTAATTAGATTTATGTGTGATGAGTGCATCCAGTACATCCATAATGTTGATTTTATTTTAAAAGAAATACAAGACAGTGTAACCAAAAACAAAAACAACTTAGCTGAGTACAAAAATGAATTCGAATTCTCTCTTAAACAAAATGAGAATGAACTGAAACAGCTGTTGGAAGCAATAGAAAGAAGATATGATAAGAGATTGAAGAAGATTGATTGCGCGCAAAAAGTATGTGAGAAAAATGTAAACGAGATTAAAAAACTCTATTGTGTGGTAAACGAATATGAAAACAAAAACAAGGACATGTATAATACGATAGAGAAAAATAATGAAAAGATATGTAACGAAATAAAGAAAACAATAAAAGAAACAAATGATAAACAAAATAAAATGTCATATGTGGAAGCAGTAAAAAATTCGATGTTGCCAGAAATAAAAAAGCAGGTATCATTAGTTGTTAAACCGAAAGAAAAACAGAAAATAGAAAAAACAAAAGAGGATCTTAACAATAAGGTAGATCCAATAGATTTAAAAATAACCAATATTGAAAATCGAAAAAATGGAACAATTGTAATCCAAAGCGAGAATAACGATGAACGCGAAAAGATAAGAAATACGATACAAAGCGAAATGAGCCAGAGTTATGATATAAAGATTCCGAAAGAAAATGAGATGTCAATAATTGTAACGGATATGAGTTTCAAATATAGTGAAAATGAACTAATAGAAAAATTGAAACTGCAAAATACGATATTTAGAGATTGCGAAATTAAAATAATAAAATTTTTTGAATACAAAAAAAAATAACAGAATTATATACAATGTTAAAATCATAATAGATAGAGAAACATATACGAAAGTGATTTTTCAAAAAGTAAACATTGGTTGGGAAAAATGCCGAGTATTTGATGGTACAGATATAATAAGATGCTTTAAATGTCAAGGATACAACCACAAAGCAAGTGAATGTAAAAATGAAGAGATATGTTTTAAATGCCATGGAAAGCACAATTCAAAGGGATGTAAAGAAGAAATAATTGTTAAGTGTGTAAATTGTGTCAAAGCAAATAAAAAATTTAACTTGGGCCTTGATGAAAACCATGTTGTTTCAAGCAAAGAATGTCAAGTGTTTAGAAATAAACTAAATATGAAATTTAAGCTAATCTGTTAACAATCAAAGTATATACATGGAATTTATACGAACATACAAGGACTATTAAATAATTTTAATCAATTGGAACAAATAGCAACATCTGAAGGACCAGAATTTATAATTGTATCTGAGACCCATTTAACTAAGGATATAGAAGAAAACGAGATACAACTGAACGATTACCATCAATATATAACGTTGTCAAATTCAAAGAGAACAGGAAGAGTGGCGGTGTATTTTAGGAATGTATGGCAAGTAACTAATATTTGTGAAAGTGTTAATGAATCGAAATTTTGGATAAGCGGTTACATGGCCAAATACAATAGGACAAGATTCATTGTTATTGCAGTTTATAGATCGCCGAGTGGCAAAATAAATGAGTTCTGTGAAACATTTGAAAATGTAATAGACGATATTTGTGAAAACGACTGTGATATTATAATAGTTGGAGATTTCAACATTGACTGGTGCAAAAATATCACTTATAAAAGTAGATTAGAAAGTGTGTTTAATGATAACGGACTAAAGCAGATCATCAACGAGTATACCAGAATTACGAGAAATTCATGCACAATAATAGATTACGTAATAACAAATAACCAAAATATAAAAGCTGTAATTAATTATAAAAACAAAATATCAGATCATGAGGCAATTGATATAAAAATTGAGACTAATGCCGAAAGTCGAGATAATGAAACCAAGAGAAAAGTTGAGATTTTTAAATATAACAAGCAGACATTTAATAGTGCAATAACTGATCTAAGTGCAATAATATATAGCGATAATGAAGATTTCAATTATAATGTTGATAATTTGAAATTGTGTATGGAAAAAACCATAGAGAAATTTACATTTTCAAAGACGATAAAAAATAAAAACAATAACGGTTGGTTTAATAATGATCTAAATCTATTGAAAAGAGAAAAAATATTTAAATACCAGACAGCTATAACGGAAAACACTGTGCAATCATGGAATGACTATAAATTGACAAGAAATAAATATAAGAATAAAATTGACTATGAGAAACGTAATTATGTAAAAAATAAAATCAACAATGCCAAGGACCAGAAACAAATGTGGAAAGAGATAAAAGACTTACTACTAAAAAGGAGCAAAAATACGATTCAATCTGTGATATTTAATAATATAGAACTTGAGGATAATTATGAAATAGCCAATGAATTCAATAATTATTTTGTCGATAGTATTAAGTCAAGTGCAATATATTAATAAGATTCCTATGATAAATAATAGATTTAAATTTTTAAATTAAAAACATATGTAAGAATTTGAAAAATAAGAATGATTTTAAAAGAGTATCGGTTAAAATGATCCTGGACAACTGGAACGTATTAGGCCCAGCTATGTTAAAGATTATAAATAAGTCTTTAGAAACGGGAGTTTTTCCTGAAAATTGGAAATATTCAATGGTTACTCCAATAGAAAAAGTAGCGAAGACAAAAAAATGTGAAGAATTTCGCCCAATCAATTCTTTAGAGACTTTTGAGAAAATTTTGGAGAAAGTAGTTAAAGAACAACTTGAGAGATATATGGAGCATTCAAACCTGTTTTCGATTTATCAATCAGGCTTCCGAAAAAAATTTTCGTGTGAAACGGCAATAAATTATGTGATAAATAAATGGAAATGTGTAGATAAAAATAGGAAAATCTTGTCAATATTTTTAGATTTTAAGAGAGCTTTTGAGACTATTGACAAGGAGATTATGATGAAAAAACTATGCATGTATGGCATTCGCGACATTGAATTAAAGTGGTTTCAATCTTATCTCACAGGAAGAAAACAAATGACTAAAGTAAACGATAAGATATCGCAGAAAATTAACGTAGAATATGGAGTACCTCAAGGCTCAATACTTGGAGCGTTATTGTTTATAATATATATAAACGATATGCCGAATATTTTGGAAAAATGCAAGATAGTACTATATGCAGATGACACTTTAATATTTGCTGAAGAAGCTTCAGTTGAAGAGTGTTATGATAAATTAATACACGATATAAATAACGTTAATCATTGTTTAAAAATGAATAAATTAAAATTGAATGAAAAAAAGACAAAAATTATGGAAATCAATATGAGCAGTGATAAAACATTTAAAATCAACAATGAAATAATAGAAAAGGTACAAGAAATTAAATATCTTGGCTTTATAATTGGTAAGGACATAAAACTGAAACAACACATTGAATACATATGTAAAAAAATAGGTAAAAAAATAGGTTTTTTCAGAAGAATAAGAAGCAAATTATCGATACTAACGGCGATAAATATTTATAACGTAATAATAAAACCGCATTTCGAATTCGGGTCAACAATTTTGTATACTTGCTGCACGGACACTCAAATAAATAGATTGCAGAAATTACAGAACAAAGCTATGCGCATAATTCTAAGATGTAATAGATACGCTGGAATACAACGAATGTTGGATTGTCTCAAATGGCTGAACATAAAGAAAAGATTGGCACTGAACACTCTAAATTTTATATTAAAAATGAAAATTGGAAATGCACCTGCCTACTTAACTGAACAGATGCAGTATGTTGGGGATGCACAACCGTGTAGCCTGAGGAATGTTGAAAATTTCAGATTACAAAGGGCCACAACAACATTAATGCAAAGGTCGCTCTTTTTTAAAGGACTACAGTTATATAATATGCTGCCCAATTGTATTAAAAACGAAACTAATATAAATATTGTAAAGAGAGAAATTGTAAAATTTGTAAGAATTAATAACAGTATTAAAAAAAAAAAAAAGCAATAGGAGATATGTTGTAATGATAACTATTAATTAAATTTGTAAATTTTTTTAAAAGTATTTTAATATATACTACTAAATAATAAATACATACATACATAATTGGTCATTACAGCCCTTCAGTCAGGATTACGACCTAGCTTCTCACACCACTTATGTTGTGTGCGTTAATTTTATACATGAGTGGCGGGACCTACAGTTTAAAGTCGACTCCGAACGACAGTTTTTTGAGAAGCTTTTCATGGCAATTTTATTTACTCTCAGAGTTTTTGCCAGAAATCTGCTGAGAGGAAGTCGCCGAAGAAATATTTATTTTCATAATTTCGTTTTGATGTCTGACCTGGGATTCGAACTCGGGCATTCAGTCTAATAAGCCAACACACTACCTACTAGACTATGGCGACTTGATGTCGTTATGCCAATTTTTATTTTACACTCAAGCACTAAATTTTTCAACTCTTCATGGATTTTACAGCAATAACGCAATGTTATATTTTTCATGTTGTGTTATTTCATAAATTACTTGTTTTTCAAGCAACATTGGATATTTAATCATCAACAAAGTCCATATACGCAACGATTGAATGCTTTACGATTATATTGTTACTATGAGGGAAAATAATGAAAATATTATTTTAAACAGGGACCGTAACTGTTATAACTTTTATCGTAAAAGTCAGAAAATAATAATTATGTTTTGATCTTTATTTTTTCGAGCAAAAATAAAAGTTATTTTTTGACTTTTATTTTTCCGAGCAAAAATAACAGTTATTTTTGACTTTTATTTTTTCGAGCAGAAATAAAAGTAATTTTTTGACTTTTATTTTTTCGGGTGGAAATAACAGTTATTTTTGACTTTTATTTTTACGAGCAGAAATAAAAGTTACTTTTGACTTTTATTTTTTCGAGCAGAAATAAAAGATATTTTTTGACTTTTATTTTTTCGAGCAGAAATAAAAGTTATTTTTGTTTTAATTCATGATGAATTCATAATATTTATTAAAAAATTCTTTAAAACAATTAAAGTAAATTATGTTAAACAATTACTAGAATTAAGTTTTGCTATAAATATTAATAAATATTATGAATTCATCATGAATTAAAACAATAATAACTTTTATTTCTGCTCGAAAAAATAGAAGTCAAAACATAACTTTTATTTCTGCTCGAAAAAATAAAAGTCAAGAAATAACTTTTATTTCTGCTCGAAAAAATAAAAATCAAAAAATAACTATTATTTTTTTTCTAAAAAATAAAAATCACGTTTTTAAAAAGCATCGCATTTTATAAAAATTTGGTCCAAGACGATCAAAATGGTATACTTGGTTTTATTCTCCGACATTTCTTGCGGTTGCTTTTTTTAATAAAAAATTCAAAAATAACAGTTATTTTCGGTCCCTGATTTTAAATCATGAAGCAAAGCAAAGCAAATGTGCCAAAGACCTATAGGGATTGTTAAAAATTTGTAAGGTGTAAGTAGAAAACGTACTTGATTTATTAAATAACATTGATAGACGCAACGCATTTGGTAGTACATGTCTTCAAGCAATTTAATATTTCTGTGCTGCAATTTTGGACGCAAAAAATAATAGCAATGATGGCGATAATTTGTAAAAGTATGTGCATTAGTAATCCAAACAATGACTAAACATTTAGTCAAAGTACTATTACAGCATGACACAACTTAATTGTATGAGTAAAATGGCAGTGAATCAATTTGGCCACAGTTCAAACCCTGGCATTGTAAAATCGTTAATGACACTTAAATAGCTGTACAGACTGATCTTTTATGAAATTGGAAATGGTAATTTTAATAATTTAAGAAGTCGCCGTAGTCTAGTAGGTAGTGTGTTGGCTTATTAGACGTAAAGCCCGGGTTCGTATCCCAAGTCAGGCATCAATACCAAATATGAAAAAAAAAATATTTCTTCGGCGATTTCCTCTCAGCAGATTTTTGGCAAAAACTATGAGAGTAAATAAAAATTTGCCATGAAAAAATTTGTCAAAAATCTGTCGTTCAGAGTCGACGTTAAATTGTAGGTTCCGCCACTCACATATAAAATTAACGCACACAACATGAGTGGTGTGAGAAGCTAGGACGTTGTACAATGGGTCAATTCGACCTCCGGGTACTGTACTTGTCTAACCTAACCTAATTTAAGCATATATTTTTGTGGTACCTATTTACCTTATATCTCTTACACACAACGTAAACTTATATCTTTGTATATTAAAAGAAGGAAAAACGAAAACGATATCTTATCTTTTGAAATATTTTGATATAATTTTAGACCGTAAATATTTATATTATACACATATTTTTAAACAATTAAATGTCTTTAAATGTCTGGGATACAAAGAACAGCATTTTTAAAAATTTTTCAATGCAAGCAGTGTTTTCTATTTGAAACAAATAGAGTGGGGATTGATTTGTTTTTAAATCTCCTTTAAAGAAAAGGCTCTTTAAGGAGATGTGGATTGTAATTACTCAGGAGCAATTACAATCGTTGGGATGCAGTGGTGAGAAAAAAGGAGAAAGAAATACAATTATTTCAATTTCTTAAGAGAATTAAGAAAGAGTTTTTTTTTTTGCTATGAATTAAACCCCTTTTCTGAGTTTTATTTTTCCAATTATAAATTCGCAATATATTTACACAATTTCCATCAATAATTCCATATAGGCACAAATTCTCAGTAATTATGATTTCATATACATGGGTAAGTAGGTTTGAGTATAATGATTTTTCAGTGGATCTGATTTATTTTATTTGAAATAGAAGTTTAAGTTGGTATTTGATTTATTTTAGTTGAACTTATTTAACACTTGAAGGTAAGATGTGAAGTGATCGCTGTTTGTATTTTTTGCCTTTATCAAACTTCTGTTTTGTTTAAACAGCCGTATTAACGGCACATTGGAGACATTCCAGTTGTGTGCAAAAAGAAAAGGTGGAGACATTCCAGTTGTGCGCAAAGAAAAGGTGGAGACATTCTTTTAATGGATGAAAGTGCTGTTAGTGTTATTGGAATGCTTATAGGGTCTGGTGTGTTCAAACCTCGTTTGAACACTATTGTTGCAGGTTAGTGAGGGAGGTCGCACAACTAGTTTCAAGTGCACTAAAAACTTCGTGACTGCGATGGTTGTCTTTGCTTATTTTGTAGATGCAATTGACAAATCCTATGTAGATGATGGTCACGGTGATGGCCGCAAATACTTAGAATTTTTGTGACTCTTTCTTATCTCTTCTATTGTTGCCGATATTTTAATATAATAATGCAAGAATAAGAATCGTTATAATTTGGCGCCAAACTTAGAGGCAGGACAACGGCCCATATATTTTAGAGGAAATTTGAGAACGTGGAGTATATTTCAAATGTGAGAAGAAGTCAGCGTGTTGTAGGCAGGATGGTTACACTATCGACGGAACAATTCCAAAAACTTTTGAGTGCTAAATGAATGGTGTGGTTCTTTCAGCAGTTGTTCAGCATGGTATGGTGGTAAACAAAACCCATCGAAAGTGGAGGAATTTATTTCTGCTATCACAACATTTAAAGCAGTGGGGAAAATATCTGATTCGGGCACAGTTAATGGTATTCCGATGCATTAGGAGGGTGATGCGCTGGAATGGTGGCGTGATGTAAAGGCAAACGTAGCTAAGTTCGATGATGTGGTACTAATTCTGCGTGAATCATTTTGACCTCCGAAACCTGAATGGAAACAACAGAAGAACGAACCTACTGATTCGTTCGTTAGTAGGAAACGCGTATTATTGCGCAATTGTCGAATTGCCCGTCAAAATCTGTCCAGATAGATATGGTATTTGGTATGCTTCATTCTCAAATAAGGGGGCGACTATTTCGCCATGGTCAGCACTTTCGAAGAGTTATTAAAGGACTCGCGAGAAGCGTAACTGGTTCCAAGTGACACGGTGCAGTGAACGGTGATATTTTTAGAATTGCCAGTGGTCCTAAGGCGATCCTAAACGATGATCTTTTTGTCGACAAAAGGGGAATATAATGGAAACTTGCTTCAAGAAGCAAGAATTAAATTCTAAGTAGTTCAGAAACGATCCTGTAGTGCACAAACCAAATGTTGCTTGTTACGGATGCAATGCTCCAGGTGTGGTGAGAGCGAACTGTCCGAATTGCAGTAAAAAAGTTAATATGGCAGTTCACAAGTGAATGTAAGCTTTAATTCTTTGGGACTGTGTTGTACGGAAAATACCAGTTGTGAATGTTCAGCTGTTTGGTGTTCCAGGATAAGCGTACTTCGATTCAGCTACGAGCGCAGCTAGTACAAACTTGAAGAGGATAATTGATTTTAAAGGCTGCGAATATAACTCCATATTTTGCAATGTGACTCCTGTGAAAGAAAGTGTTTAACAACCAAATGAAAGATCATAATCGGCGGGAGATGTCTCGATATTCAAATTTTAATTTTTCCTAAGGACAAGAGCAACCGTACGTTAATTGGTTCCGATTTTATGGAGGAAGCGGGAATAGTCTTAAACATGAGCCAAAGTTACTGGTACTTCGAGAGAAATCCTGCAATTTGATTTTTGTGAATCCTGGCCATTGGATCTGAATCCTGTGGAGTCAATAAAAGTTGCAGAAGCATCCAGCAAGTGTATTACATATCAGAATACAATGGAACCCTTGCAGATTACTCCGAAGAAGGTACGTAGAATGAATTTCTCGGATTTTGAGCTCAATTAGTTGACAAATGTAGATGTTGTCACTCTTTCTTCTCATTTCAGATATTTCTTTTAAAGTTAACAATACAATATTCCCCGGATATAATCATTCCCTGCTTAGTAGTACTGAAAAATTGTGCATAATAATTTAAATTTACTTAAAAAAAATTCTGTTATATTCACCCACTTTGTGACAACTTTTTTTCAAAATTGATTGTATTCTTTAGCTCCCTCGTTCGATCGATTAAACATTTCTGTATTTCCTGAGCAATTGACGCCATACGACATATATTTTGGAAAAAGTAGTAAAAAAAATTGGACAGTGCAATGCAATTCTATAGAATGTTCCTTATGGTTTCATTCTCCCTGAGACACTTCATCTTATCCAGAAGACATAACCGACTGAAGCAGTTCAATCTCAAATAATTGATTCCTGATAGAAAACCTAAAGTCCACAAATTTTTGTCTTTTATAATTTGTAAAGCGCATTTTCTTCTAATCTGACCTGTTGCAGGTATCAGGCAAGTCAACGACCAAATTCTCTGCCTATCTAATGCTAACTAATACGACTCTTGACTATGTCTCTAAAGTTTGCTGCGGATCCATTTGCTTCAGCAATTTGCAGTGATCCTGAAGCTGAGCCACCAGCAAATAACAACTTCTTTCACCATTCCATCGAATACCAAGCCATTGCTATCAATGAGACAAATAGAACTCTATCAGCTTGAATGACACGCGGCTATTTGGTCTCAGGTATGTGATTTCGATATAAGAATTCCTCGCTTATAAGCATTGTTCTGCAATCAAACAAACAACTACAACAACTTTTTATTTTCATATTTGTTTGTATAAAGTGTATGAAGCTTTAATTAGTTAATAAGAACGTTGTATTTATTGCTGACATAGGTTCTAGTTAAATTAACATAAGAATTATGGAAAAATGTTTATTATTCCCAAATTTTTATTATTGTTGTAAGTATTTCGTGTACCATTAAATCGTATAAAATAATCATATTCTTATTCAAAGAAAAAAATAGTCATGATACTAAGTGCTAAACAGGGAATCAGTCACGCCAATTCTTGCGCAAAATAAGAAATAGATGTCCAGTGATATTGGTTCTTAATAAATTTTTTTGTACAGCACCTACACCAGAGCCCCGAATTGCGTCGATCCGATTTGCGTCGTTTCGACTTGCGTCGGTTTTTAAAAATTGACAAAACTCAGCTTGCGTTGTTGCAATTTCAACTTGCGTCGATTAAATTTAGTTTTAGAAGCAGAATTTGAAGGATTGGAGGAGAATGACATTAATGAACATTAATTGTCTCACGATGAGGAGCTTGATAATGAAAATTTATTATCCATTAATATTCAGCATGCTTTAGAAGATGATGTTATGTTAAGTGATAATTCATTAGAGGAAAAAAATTAACAATCGCCAATATTTCCAAAGCTATGCATTTAATTTCCCATGCATTGGGTACATTTCCTGAAAACGATTCTGACGAAAATCGTATCGCGGTCGTAGCAGCATCTGTTGACCAAGCCATTAGTTGTTACAAGGAAATATATCACCAAATAAAATCTCTAAAAATTCAACAACCCTTAGACAGTTTCGTGAACAAAACTGCAAGACCACCTAATCAAATAGAGTGTTGTTAATTTGGATTTATTATCTGAAGATAGCAACTCGTAAACTAAACAAAGCACGATTTCTTCTTTAAACCATTTTTTTATAAATGAATTTTATTGAATTTTGTTAATTTATTGTTTCGTTAATTTATTCATTTGTTATTTCTTTATAATAATTAAAAAAAACGTTTACTGAACTAAATAAAATAATGAAAAATATTTTCATACTTCTTTTTTATCTGAAATATTAAGTTTTTTGCTTCATTTTGAATTCTTGGTTCAAATAAATTAAATTTCAATGCATTTATGTAGAAAAATTTGATTCCATTTGCGTCGTTTCGATTTGCGTCGCAATTCTTTGGTTCCCCATTAACGACGCAAGTCGGGGCTCTAGTGTATATTAAATGTTTAGCAGCCTCAATATATTCAAATAAATACTTATAGACTTTGACACTTATTAAATTCTAAAAATCTTCTGTTTAGAAATACTTTTCAATGGGTGATATTTTGTAATTGTTAAAAATAGAAACATTAAATACTAGACATTTGTCTTTTAAAAATTGTTTCATGTAATTGTTGTCTGTGAATACGCCGAGGTCGATTCGTCAGTTCTAATTTTGGTTCGGTTCTTGAACTGCTTTTAGTTGTCGCTTTGTTCCCATTAACCACCTACATACATACATTGGTCATTACAACCCTTCAGTCCGGATTACGATCTATTTTCTCACTCCACTTATGTTGTGTGTATTAACTTTATCCATAAGTGGCGAGACCTACAGTTTAAAGTCGATTCCGAACGACTCTCAGAGTTTTTGGCAGAAATCTGCTGAGAGGAAGTCGCCGAAGAAATATTTTCATATTTTCGTTTTGATGTCTGACCTGGGGTTTGAACTCGGTCCTTCAGTCTAATAAGCCAACACACTACCTACTAGACTACGGCGACTCCATTAACCACATATTTTGCCAAAAAAGAGATTTGTTGATGAGAATAATTTTTGGATACGAATCACATTTTCCACACAACAGGAATTTTAACAATCAAATTCAATGATCATCAGTATGTATCATTGCATTGCAATCATGAACCTTTTAATTAAACTTAAAAAAATTACTCTGTGGAATCCAATAGAAAAAAAAACACCCGTTACATTCTCCATAGTTTTGAAGTTTTTATACCGACACTAAATGTAAATTCATTCATCTTACGCTTCATTTCTTTTACAGAAAAAAAAAACAATTCTACTATGATTGTCCTTAAAAAATAAGAAAAACTGCTCAAGTTTGAAATAAAAACCATTTGTGCCAGAAAATAGATTTTCATCCCTTGTTTCTAAAACTAAAATAAAAATAATTGCTCATGCATTCGGCGATGACCTACATATACCTTCGTGGGAGATATGAATAGATACATGAACATTTGTTAAGTTGGTGTAAGATACAATTCTAATGAATAAAAAAACAGTATTACCAACTGTAGCAGCGGTAAAGATTATTGCGTTGCTGTTTTATTTTGTAAAAGTTTCGTGAAAACAACGTGTGGTCGTAGATTGTCCCGAAATCGTTAAAGGAACCATTTGAACGCATTTGTTTTAAAAATGTAAACAAAGCACGCAGTTGGCGATGATGGTGAAAATTTCTTTCCTATTAGTGGTATTGAAACAACAACACCTGAGTTCGGTAAGAGAATAAAACATTTTTATTATTGCTATTATTTTTTTCTTTATTTCTTTCCTTTCCTTTCAAGTTTATTTAAATTTACATAAATAATAATTCCCATTTGTAGCATTGAATACGATTATATAAATTTTATATAAATTTCTTATATATAATATCTATATGTATTTATATATGTACATATAATGATATTCATTTATGTATGTAGCATCGTATGAGCATAGCTCTCTGTATTAACTGTAACGGTTCTTCCGTGGCTACTTTCAGTAAAAATCCAGCTTAATGAAAACATAATCCGCCCCACTAATTTTTTCCAGATTTAATGGCTTTTCGACAATATTTCTGTTTTTTTCGAGACCCATATGCGCTAATTTCTCTGGTTGACATTACTACCCTAGACCTTTACATTTCTTTATAATTTTTTCTACACCGTATACAGTAGGTAGATTATGACGATCATGATTACTCCAAGTAATGCTCAAAAAGTAGTCGCCAGTTTTGTAGGAACTTTAAAATATTTTTACGCATTATTCGGTTGTTAGGCGATCTATCTTTTACTACATAAACAACACTTCATATGAAAGATATTTAACAGCTGATAACTTTTCTAAATTGGTGGTTTATAAACCACTGAAAGGATAACCCGATAATTAAGTTAAAAAAGTAAGTGCGTATGTATAATACGTTGTAGAACAATAAGTCGAACAAACCCAAAGATATTACAAGATATTACTCAGTCTATTAAAACACGATTATCCCTTAATACACTGACTTATAGATTGCTTTACATCACCATTGCTGCTGTTAACAAAATGAACAGTAAAGACTGTTTTCACTAAGGCACATTTGTGATTTGCGATTGTTACGTTACAGCTTTTGTTAAATTTCTATTTGATATGCCGACCTTGAAACAATGCCATAAATAGCAGTAAAGGCAGTTGTCAATAACAGTTTGAATTTTTTAAAATACACGTTTTACATATTTAAAAAGTATTGTGCGACAGAGAAAAATAAAATTTATCAAATTTTAAAGGATATTTAATTTAACATCTTTGGCACTACATACATATTTAGAAAATCATAAATTTGTTCTAAATTTACGTCTAGCGAATCTTTTCTTACTTTAAAATCATAAATTCATATCATGACTTGGCGCCATGTGTCTAATGGTTTCAAAATATGTTCAAATTCTTTAACTCTATAACACCATTGTAGAAAAAAATATTTGCTCTGACATTCAACCGGGTATTAACTAAGAAAATTCATATTATGTATATAATAGAAAATATTTTTTAGTACAATTATGTACTTTGAAATATACTCTAAGCAGGAGGATATAATTCACAAAAAATTTCAAAAATTACTTACCAGTCTTGATTAAAGTAAATTGTTTTAAAAGATTTAATTGTGCTTAATTATTTTAAGCACATGTAGGTCGCCGTAGTCTAGTAGGTAGTGCGTTGGCTTATTAGACTGTAGGCCCGAGATCAAACCCCAGGTCGGACATCAAAACGAAAATATGAAAATATTTCTTCGGCGACTTCCTCTCAGCAGATTCCTGGCAAAAGCTCTGAGAGTAAATAAAATTGCCATGAAAATCTTCTCAAAAATCTGTCGTTCGAAGTTAACTTTAAACTGTAGGTCCCGCTACTCATGTATAAAATTAACGCATACAACATAAGTGGTGTGAGAAGCTAGGTTGTCATCCTGACTGAAGGGTTGTAATGACCTATTATGTATGTATTATAAGCACATAAACATATTTTGTTTAAAAAGTTTAATTTATTTTATATATTTATAAAAAAACACCCAAAACAATCCAAAACACTAACTTAAAAAATTACTCCATGCAGCTTAGATAGGGGACAAATTTACTCCTCTTTAACATTAAGATCTTTTGAAATTTGAATTGTAAGTCTGTATTAAGTAACGTCAATTGTGAAGAAAATACATACGATTTGCGCGAACAATGGATTGCCGAATTTTAAATAATTTTTATAGCAATCAAAGTCCTTTTATGGTATTTTATTAATTTTAATTTAGAAATATCAAACGATGCAAGTAGTTTCAACCATGAGAGTTCTGTTGCATGAAAGAAATTATGTAGATTTATTTTTAATTACAAAATGGAGGGGAAATTGATATTATTTTTGTATTTTTTTTATTCTGCAATATCGAATTCTACTGCAAGCATATATTGATGACAATTAGAAAATATAAATAATTGTTGTAAATTGTTTTAAATTACAAGATGTTAATTATATGTAATTCTCTTCAAAAAAGCTGTTTAGTTATGCAGGAATATAATGTGACACGTTTTTGTTTATTTTTTTTTTTTTTTTTTTTTTTTTTGAACGATTGGATACAGAAATTATTTTTCAAGAATTTATTCCCTGAATTAATTATCAATTATTATATACAGTAGCCCCCCTGTAATAGGGTAACGGATTTGTATATTACGCGATTTCAGCTTCTCATATGTAGCATGGGTATATGCATATATAGCATGGGTATTTTCCCATATAACAATGTAATAATTGATTATACTGTGAAATTGATTATGGTTTCTATAGTTTATTATATTGTCATAACAAAACATAGTTTGTTTCTCAATTCACGATTTAAATTAAACGTATACTACTGAAATATTGAACCAAGTTATAGGAGATACTATTGTATTTTGCGTAATGCAAGTTATACACGAAGTCTTCAACGAATTCAAAGTTGAAAATATTTAAATCCCACTTGTAGTTAACATTTTTATAAATGGTCTAGACTATTAGCGTGATGGACAGCAGAGACTCTGGTCTGTTACACTACACCGAGCATGAGGTCGAAGTTACTCAGCTCCTAACTGCTTATATATAATTTGTAATTATATTGTAATTAATAAACAAAAATAATTTGTAACGAACGCTAACTAAAATTATTAACAATAAAAACCATAATAAATAAATAAAAATTATAAAAAGGATGAATAAATTGCAGTATGAGCTTCATAGCCAATAATTTTTATAAGAATCCTTAAGACAAATTTTTATTTAAAGAAATTCTAAAAAAAAAAAAATTTGTTTTAGAATATTTTAATACGAAATCTTTCTTTCAGTACATTAAAGTTGTAATTTCTGTTGTGCGTTTCGCAATATGTCCTTTGAAGAAAAAACAAATGAGAGAAACTCCACCACATACTGTATCATACAATTTCTGCAGAATTGTCTTAATGTTGGAAATTTTTAATTCAATAATTAATTGAAGTGATAAGAAATTTGTCCTTATTAAGTCATGCTCTTGCTCAACAGAAGGCATTTTTAAACTTATTATTCAGTAAATTTAAAACCGAACATATACAACAAATTACAAACATTCATACGCACTCTCACCCACAATCCGACGTAAATATAATAATCACAAAAAAGCATACATCTTCCTTATATTTTTGCTTTCATCTCGGGTCCGATTTATTCTTACTTTTTGCGTTCTTTCTCTCATTTAAATTGCAGGACTCTGCAATCACAATCAGAGTTTCTTTTTTCCATTCACATTTACACACATACATATTCATATATTACAAAAACACAGCAGAAGGCGTGTTACAAACATCACGTCATCTTCTTGGGTTTCACATTTTCTGCACACCCGTAAATTTTCCGCATAATAACTTTTGCATGGCATGCAGAAAAAATGTTTTGGTTTTAAGCCAAACGTTGTAATTGCTTTTTGAATGAAGGAAGAAAAAAAAAAACAAAACAAAATAAAAAGAAAAATAAATACCATAATTTAAGTATGAGGATACACATACATGCATATGTATATCTGTATGCAAATATAATGTGCTTTTTATGACAAACATCAAGCAGTAGAAATAATGTGTGTGCATACCGTAATGTAAAATGTAAATGTAAGTACATGTCGTACGTATGCCTGTGTAGGAGATTCCGAATAACTTAAATTTATAAAATAGTATTTGTATTTATGAAATTATATGATTTCGCATCAGGCAGCTAACTGCCGTTAACTTTTTCTGGGCATAAATTAATATGCTGCCAACATAAAAAGTGAAAGTCAATAGACTTTTAACACATTTTCTATTTATGTTCCGTTTTGCCAAATATATGTAAATAAGAGAAGTTTAAAGTAAAATAACTTCGTTTAATTACACCAGAACCCCGACTTGCGTCGTTTCGATTTGCGACGCTTTTTAAAAATTGACAAAACTCAGCTTGCGTTGTTGCAATTTCAACTTGCGCCGATTAAATTTAGCTTTAGAAGCCGAATTTGAAGGAATGGAAGAGAGTGACATTAATGAACTTTAATTGTCTCACGATGCAGAGCTTGATAATACATTAGAGGAAAAAAAATTAACAATCGCCAATATTTCCAAAGCTATGCAATTAATTTCCCATGAGTCTGCTATTGACAGTGATTGCCATAAGACGTATTATTAAAAAGTGCAGTGGCAGTGTATTTATTTTTCTTTTAAAAATATTTAGTTAAAAAATAACAAATAAAAACAATTTAAGAACATCGACATTCTTTGTCACACAAACAATTTATACATAAAAAGAAAAAAAAAAAAAAAAAAACAGTAATAAGCTTTGTTGTTGTTTCACTGTGCAGTGCCACAGTATTATATTATTTTGAATATTAGTATACCTACTAAAACAAAATAATAAACAATAACAATTAAAACGAATTCTTTGCTCCACAAACAATTAAATACTGAATACAAAACACAAAATATTAAAAGCAATAACAAGACAAAAGAAATTTGTTTTGCCTGCCCAATTACTTATTGTAAAATTATTATATTAAGGAATAATATAAAAACATATTAAAAAACGGTCTTCGAGAAAAGAAACTAAGTCTTAAGTCGTGTTAAAAACAGCACTAAACAAGAAATTTTTACTACCTACTTATATGTATGTTGAACAATAACAATTTCTTCCTGCCAGCATGAGTACTGGTGGTGATGTAAATTCTAGTGAAGAAAGCAGTGGCGATGAGATGGAGCAAGTTTGGCAAACAGTGCCTAATAAACGCAAGTGTAAAGAATCGCCAAAATTATACCAACAAAAGCAAGCCCTTTATTCACAGCAACCAACAACTTCATCTAATAACAAATATGCAGCCCTTGATAGCGATAATATGCAAACCGAAGTTGAAAAAGAAACCGTACCAAAACCACCGCCAATTTACATTCCTTTTGTTGAAAATATAAGTGTTATGATAAAAAAAATTAGCTCTGTAATATCACAAAGTGATTTTAGCTATAAATCTTTGAAACAGGGTGAAATAAGATTGATGATCAAAAATGCAGATTCGTATAGAAAAATAGTTAAATATTTTGAAAGCTCTAAGATTTGCTATCATACCTTTCAGTTAAAGCAGGAAAGAACTTTTAGAGTAGTTATTAAGGGTCTTCACTATTCAACTCCCCCCGAAGATATTAAGGCGGTGTTATTATCGTTAGATCATCATGTGAGAACTGTTACAAATGTCAAGAGTCGTGTCACAAAGGAGCCACTTTCTTTATTTTATGTTGAATTGGATCCCAAAAGCAATAATAAGAAGATTTATAATTTAAAAACGATTAACAATTGCCTTGTTAAAATTGAGCCTCCAATTAGATCTTTTGATTTGGTACAATGTCATCGTTCCCAATTATATGGGCATACTTAGGCATATTGTAAAAGACCTTTTAGATGTGTCAAATGCGGACTGGATCACGCTACATCTGAATGCACAAAACAACTAAGCTCACCACCACGTTGCCTGCATTGCTTGGGTAATCACACTGCGAACTACAAGGGCTGTAAAATTTATCAAGACCTTATTACAAAGAGATCAAACAGGCAAGGAATATATTCGAATGAACGTAGAAGTCCTAATTTTTCTATTAATAATAATGACTACCCTCAACTTAATGGTGTGTCTAATAATGAGCCTAATCACAACAAATACAATATGTCATATTCTGAAGCTTTGAAAACGAGTAATCTAGACTATAACACTCGGCTTGAAAAACTAGAAAGTATGATGGAAAGTCTGATGAATATGATGACTATGCTAATGTCTAAACTATGCAAATAAATTTAAGAATAGCAGTATGGAATGCAAACGGTCTTTCTAACCATTACAATGAAGTTGAAATATTTCTTGCTAACAATTTTATTGATATATTTTTGGTTTCGGAATCGCACTTTACGGATAGAACGTATTTTAAAATTAAAAATTATGACACAATTTATGCAAATCATCCCGATAACAGAGCTCATGCTGGTGCAGTTATTCTAATAAAATCGAATATAAAATATGAAGTTCTAAATCCTATTGAGATACAATTCTTACAATCCGCTGGTGTTAGAATCCAATGCAACAACAACGATGTTAATATTTTTTCAATTTATTGTCCTCCCAGGCACAATGTAAAGTGCGAACAATATGATGACTTCTTCAAACAACTTGGGCACCGTTTTATTGTTGGTGGTGATTTTAACGCATAACATTCGTGGTGGGGTTCACGTATATCAAATCCAAAAGGAAGAGAACTTTATAAATGTATTACTAAAAATTACTACTCTTCATTATCTATTGGTAGACCAACGTATTGGCCAACCGATCCTTCAAAAACCCCTGATCTATTAGACTTCATAATTTTTAATGGTATACCCAGAGCACAATTGGACATACTAGATTCTGATGACTTAAGCTCTGATCATAGTCCAGTAATAGTAACATTTAGCACTCTTTATCACTCTGCTCCAAAGTGCTACAATATTGTTAATGGTCGAACAAACACTCAAGCTTTCAGCTCATATATTGAAAATAATATAAGCTTATCTTAAGAGCGATATTGAAGTAGACGATGCTATAGAAACGTTCAATAATGTAATATATGAAGCTGCGTATTTAAATACACCTCAAAATCCCCAAAAATTAGGTAGAAATGTTCAAATATCTTTTGAAATAAGAGAATTTATAAGGAACAAACGCTTATTACGCAGAATATATAAAACCAGCCAAAGTCCAATTGATAAAGCTAATTGGAATAGAGCTTCAAACCATTTAAAAAAACGTCTAAAAGAATGTAAAAATGATTCCGTTGCAGCCTACTTGAAAACTCTAAATGTATCTAGAACAGATGAATACAGTCTTTGGAAAGCCACAAAATACCTTAAACGCCCTGTATATCGGAATATCCCAGTTAGATCGGAAAATGGCCAATGGTGCAGATCTAATAGTCGCAAAGCTGATGTATTTAAGGAGTATTTAGAGCGATCGTTTACACCTTTTAATTTATGTAATTCACCTGAGAAAGACGATATAATAAATTTTTTAGATGTTGCTTGCCAATTGGATCGTCCCATTAAAAGCATTTCGCCGTCCGAAATAATTGCTGCAATAGAAAAACTTAATAATAAAAAATCTCCGGGGTACGACTTAATTAATACAAAAGTTGTAAAATTATTACCTAGAAAGGGTATTATTTACTTGGCAACTCTATTTAACGCTATATTGATACTAAATTATTATCCAAGTCAGTGGAAATACGCAAAAATCATAATGATCCTGAAACCAAACAAATCAGAAAATGAGGTATCATCCTACAGACCAATAAGTCTCTTGCCCGTATTTTCTAAATTATTTGAAAGACTTTTGTTAAAGAGGTTACTACCAATTTTAGAAGAGAACAACATTATTCCTGATCATCAATTCGGTTTTAGGCATAAACATGCTACACCTGAGCAATGTCATCGCGTGGTAAAAGAAATAAGAGACTCTCTCGAAGGAAAATTATTTTGTTCGGCTGTATTTTTAGACATAAGTCAGACGTTTGATAGAGTATGGCATTATGGTCTTCTAAACAAGCTAAAAAATTTACTTCCAGCACCTTATTATTTATTATTAAAATCATATTTACAGGACATACGTTTCTATGTCCATGTTAATGGATATGATTCTAACTTTGGATTCATTAAATCTGGGATTCCTCAGGGAAGTGTGCTAGGTCCTATTTTATATCCGATTTATACTTCGGATATGCCAGTAGATGACAACTTAACAGTAGCAACGCACGCAGATGACACAGCCATATTATCATCGAACGAGTCGATTGTTGAAGCCTCTGCTGCATTACAAAGGTACTTAGATACAATTGAAAAATGGCTTAAAAAATGGAATATTAAAGTCAATTCACAAAAATCTATACATGTTACATTTGCACTAAGAAAAGGAGATAGCCCAACACTTTATTTAAATGGGAGCAGTATACCAAAAGCAAACAAAGTTAAATATTTAGGACTTCATCTAGATAGAAGACTTACATGGAAGGACCATATTGTTTCGAAAAGAAAACATTTAAACTTAAAAACTAAAAGAATGTATTGGCTACTGGGACCGAAGTCTGAATTAAGCATTCAAAACAAAATCATCCTTTATAAAGCTATTCTAAAGCCAATTTGGACCTATGGGCTGCAACTCTGGGGAACAGCGAGTAACTCTAACATTGAAATACTTCAGAGATATCAGTCTAAAACTTTACGCTTTATTACGAATGCTCCTTGGTACGTAAGCAACCGATGCATACATAACGATCTCAACATATCAACAATAAAGGAAGAGATAAACAATTTCAGTTTAAAGTACCTTCAAAGGCTGAGTGATCATTCTAGCTTGTTAGCTATAACACTTTTAGACGACAGTGAAGAAATACGGCGACTTAAAAGATTTCATATTCTTGACTTACCATTTAGGAGATAATCTTGTAGTAAAATCTAAGTTTTATCGGTTTTATTAGGTTTACTGAAACCTAATAAACTCAGTAATTGTAAGTTATCATAAGATTTGCTTAATATTTTGTTTAAATAGATTGCAAATAAATACATATAAAAAAAAAAAAAAATTTCCCATGTATTGGATATATTTTCTGAAAACGATCCTGACGAATATCATAGCGCGGGCGTAGCAGCATCTGTTGACCAAGCCATTAGTTGTTACAAGGAAATATATCAGCAAATAAAATCTCTAAAAATTCAACAAACCTTAGACAGTTTCGTTAACAAAACTGTAAGACAACCTAATCCAATGGAGTGTTGTTGATTTGGGGTAATTATCTAAAGATAGCACCACGTAAACTAAACAAAGCACGATTTCTTCTTTAAACTATTTTTTTTTATAAATGAATTTTATTGAATTTTGTTAAGTTTTTTTGTTAATTTATTTTTTTGTTATTCCTTTATAATAATTAAAAAAAAAAAACATTTACTGAACTAAATAAAATAATGAATTCATTTTGAATTCTTGGTCCCAATAAATTTAATTTCAATACATTTGTATAGAAAAGGTTGATTTGATTTGCGTCGCTATTCTCCGGTCCCCATTAACGATGTAAGTCGGGGCTCTAGTGTATTCTTTATTGACTTCAAGTATTTTATACTATGTTCAGACAAGCACTTTTATTGCATAAATCGCAATAAACGCCATTATTGAGCTCAATATTTCATATAAAGTTTCAATTAATTATTGCGCAATATATACGTAAATTGTTATAATATTGAGTAAAACTTAAAATACAGCACAGTACGTTCAGTAAGCATATTACAATTTTCCCAATACTTTCAATTGATATTTTACAACTCAAATGTCAACAACTGCGAACAAAAAAAAAAAAAAACAATATAACAAAAAAACAAAATAAAAACAATGTTGTTGAAACAACCGTATTGCGTATATTATGTGTCTGAAATCGTAAAATATTGTACTCAAGTAAACGAATATTGACTAAATAAAAGTGTAGAATACAATTACAAATTAAATTGTAATGCGGAACGCAGACCTTATGTTCGGTGTAGTGTACAGACCAGAGTCCCAGGTGAGAATCGAACGGCCCACGGTTCTCAAGCTAAAGTATTCATAAATACATACAACCATAATTGATCATTACAACCCTTTAGTCAGGTTGAAGACCTCACATCACTTCCCAGCGGTAAATAAAACTAAGTACTTAGACAATATGCGATGACGTGAGTATGATATTCTAAGCGAGCGATCTAAGTACTTAGAGTATAATCTTTGCGTAATCCAACATATAATGCACACTAATTGCATGTTCACTTACGATTTAAGCAGGAATTCAGTTGATATTTTTATGTTATGCCAGCACTGTCTATTATGTCAAAAGAAATAAATGAAAAACAAAATTTTTGTTTCTTTTCAGTTTAAAGCTGATTTTATCAAGTGTTATAAGGGAAGTGATTTAATAAAAGGTGAAATTAATAAAAATGGAAGGTTTTTCGTCTAGAAATTTAAAGCGATTGACAGAAAAAGAAAAAAAGAAGAAGTTTATAAATAAAGATATCGTTAATATTAATTGAAATGTTAATAACAATAATATTATTGAAGTCGTCGACGTTTTAAGTCCTGAAAATTTTTATGAAAATCAGTCAGACACCCATTCGTCAATAAAAGAAAAATTAAGTGACTGGTACAATAAATACAATCCAGGAAGAAAGTGTTGTGATGACTTATTGAAAATTTCAAAATCTGAAAATATTGATGTGCCCACTTCAACCAACAGTTTGATTAAAAGAAGAAACTAAATTATGGCGTGAAGTGTTAATCCAGGACAATATTTTCATTTGGGTGTAAAACAGTATTTGGAGTCCATAAAAACTGAAATTATGGATTATAATGAATTGTTTTTAGACATCGGTATTGACGGTTTACCTCTCTTTAAAAGCTCCAAGAAAGGCTTATGGCCCATTTTAGGTTATATACACAATTTTCTACGGTCTCAAGTGTTTTTTTTTCCTATTTTAAATGTTGAAGACATAGAAAGAGTTAACAGCCTAATTTCTGCAGATCCAGAATTATATGTAAGTTCTTAAAATCAAATAACAAGAACCATTAACCAATAAATATATTTCTTATTCCAGATTCCAAAAAAAAGACCATTTTGAGACCAGGGGGCTTAGAAAAATTTTGACAGAATATTGCGTAAAGATGTATATATGTATATCATTAAATTTTGATGGATTAAATGGTAAAGGGGATTCAAAGAATTCAAGTCACTTCATGATGCAATGTACGGTAAGTTTATTTTACACTTTCCCATTTAAATACTTACAATTTACTATTGTTTATTCGCAGAAGCTGTAAAGGAAGATGGCTATACTCTTCAAATATTTAAAAAGGAAATGCAGTACTGTTTTAAAATATATAAAATTAGATTTTTTCGAAAAAATCAAGAGAAAATAAAAAACAAAATTAGAATTTTTTAAAAATATACACAATTTTCGACATTTTTCATTTTATCCATATAAAGTAATTTTTGAATAAGAATTTGTATTGAATTATTTTATTAACGATGTTTAATAGTTCGTATTTATTTTATTTAATTTTTGTATTAATAAAAAATATTTTTCTTTTAATAAAAAATCTTATTTGCTGGTATTTTAACTTACAAATGCAAGTAGGACTGTAGTCTACATACAATACTTTCTAATTTGCAAGTCTATATAGGCATCTCATCAACATCGCTTAGAACTCCACTTATTATGTAAGTGAAACGTTAATAGAGCCTAATGATATTGTGGCTTACATTCTAAGCGAGAGCACACCGATGTGTCAGCCTATGACACTTTTATGTTAAATCTAAGTGGGAAACTAAGTGAAAGCACCACCACTGACAGCCACGAAATATCGCTTAGATAAGCGAGTACATAATGGGTATTTTTACCGCTGGGTTATGTTGTGAGAAATTTTTCAATGGCAATTTTAATTACTCTCAGAGTTTTTGTCAGAAATCTGCTGAGAAGTCGTTGTCCGATTTGTTGGAAACATCTGCACTGGGATTTGAACCTGGCCTCACGTCTAATAACCCAACATACTATGAATTATAATAAAGGGCAATCTGATTTTTTTCAAATATAACTTTTATTTATTTAAGAACCTAATTCCATTGTAAGAACTTTATTTAAACTTCAGTATAACTAATAGGAATTCAATACAAAAAAAAATGCATAAAATTCATGTCTAAGTAAAAGTTTGCGTACAGAACGAGCCATAATCGCAAAAATATTTCAAGCGACAAAAACGAAATTTTACAGGGGAAGGTTTTTATTATTTATTTCCTGTGCAAATTAAGTTAGAAAATTAAACTTTTTTTGTTATAAATTCATAACGGTACAGAGTGTGACCCTGAAATTTTTATAGATGATGCAAATAATGCCAATGAATTTATTTATTGCAAAAAACGATATATGAGATATTGTTACGCAGAACGAAACGACCTAATATCGTTTCACATAAAAACAATAAACAAAAGCTACCAGCTACACTAACAGATATGTACATCGAACCATACATAAAGCAACAATAACATCAGTATGAGTATGAGAGAGATGGATAACGCAAACGCAACATAAGCGAACGCAACAAGAGGCAATGTGTACACAATACACAAATACACGCTAACAAATACATCGAACATCTTCGTTTATAAACCAACAACAACAAGCACGAGGGATAAATAAGTATGCAAACGCAACAACAAGCAATGCAGTCGCCATAGAGTTTTCGAGAATGCGAAACCGCGAACGTTCTTCTTCAAGAACGTTCGATGTACTGTTCGTGTTGGACTATAAAAGGGCAAGACAAAGCAGACGAGTGAGTCAGTTGTAATTGAGTCAGTCTTGAGTGAAGTTGCGTGTGAACAAAATAGTCGTGTTTGAAGACATCGGTTGAGAGCAATAGTTGTTTGTAAATAATAGCAAGCAATTAATGTTGTATCGGTTAAGTGTGAACAGTGGCATAAAAGTGTGAACAATAAAGAGAGAGTTTAATTAAAATAAAACACATATTTGTTTTTACTTGGTTTGCAATTAACGAACTCATATTTAAACGTTTTTAAAAAGGTAAAAACGTAACAATATTTTTGCGGTTATGGCTCGACAAGGTAAAATAATATAACGAATTTTTCTTAAATTAAATTCTATTCCTATAAGAAGTCGAATAATAACGACGAGTCAGAACGTCATTAAGGCGTATTGACATTGATAGAACCAGTTTTTGAAATATTCCGCGCTGATTCTTACACTTTCTTCAGTTAATACTGTCAGAAACATTTTTTGTTACGTTATTACATAGTTTCGTATTTTTCTTTCCAGTAAATTCCAAAAATTCTTAATTGATTTTGTAATTGATTTCGTTCGTTATATAACTACCAAATCCTAGCTTTATGCTGTATGCTAATGGCTTGTTCGATATAATCGATTACAATGCTAAGTTTTCTTACGGAGCAAAAATGAAATTCTTGAGTACCAAATATTTTTTTACCTGAGCTAAAACTTCACAAAATTCTGCAGCACTGTCTTCATTTTGAAGTTTGAGTTTTTTGAGGTTTTTAAATCTTTCGTGAAAAAACTGAATTTTCAGTGTTTACAAAATTAGTTTTAGGCAAGTTTTTAAGTAAAAATATTAAAAAAAAATATGGAGCCTTCAACAACAAGTGATTGAGATTATATACATATATTACAACATATACATATATTACAACAGTGTTTACCTAAAGACGTGTTTTTTGTGCGTTCTGTTTAAAGTATTATTATCTGCCTATTTTGTCTGCTTTGTATCTCATTGTGTTCGTCTGAAGTTGTATTATCATCGTGCTGTGGAGTGCAGTTGGTGGTGTCTGCCTGGGTCGATGAATTTGGTTTTGAAAAGTTTTTATTGTAAGAAAAATAATATTTTTTATCACAGGGTCATCATTACGAAATGATACAGCCCTGAAAACATCATACTTACTACGTAATAAATATTACAACATTGTAACTTTTCATCATCACTACTCTTTATTACAACTGTGTTGGTTTGTGTATTTGATAAAGTTCTTCTATTAGACTGCTTAAATGCTAAATGTAATATTTCGGGAAATGATAGAATCGGGGGTTCCATAATATCCAATGTTGTCGGTATTGGTTTTAAAAACGACAAAAATTTTGCTTTGGTGTCATGAAATCCAATGTTATCGGTTTTATGTTCGAACTAGAGTTATTGTCGGTTTTAGATGTCAGAGAAACCAATGTTATCGGTTTTGTTATTGGAAACAAACCGATCAGCAATCAGCTGACGGATTCTGTTTATGCGCGAAGTTTTTTTTTCTAGAAGTAGGATATTTTTGCAAAATGTAAGTAAATTATTATTTATTTTAAAAATGTATTCAAAATTTTTGTTTATTTTGATTTTAAAACGTGATTTGGAACGTGAAAGGTGCTCTTTTATTGTGTCTAATACCACATAAAAAGCGTCTTTGTTTAGCCGGTGGTATTCTATGAACCTGCAAAGCAACTTTAAATTTGAACGCACATTATAAAAAAGATACATACGCTGTCTCAGGCAGCTCAAGCGGATTGCTGCAGTCTCGCAATGTTTTTGTTCTCAGTTTTTCTAAACTTTCTTTCTCTAGCAGCAAATATAAAACAACAGCAGTGCTCATTCTATTTATTTCTTTTATTTTTTTTTATTAAAACACTAAAATCCGTAAAATTTTTAACAAACACACTATTTATCATACGAAAAATTAAGTTAAAATTGTAAACAATAATACAAATGTAAACAACCGCTGATTCGAATATCGGTTTTATTTGAGTTCGAAAATAATAAAACCGACTTGGTTTTGTGACACCAAATGAATCCAATATTGGTTTTCAAAAACGACAAAAGGCAAAACCGACTTGGATTCTATGACACCCCTGAATGATCTCAAGTTGGATATGTTTGGGTAACTATCATTTAAAATGTACCGCTCAAAGCACGAGACGCGGATGCACTTTTGGACCCGACAAAGTCTCTGCACTGGACTTGTTCTGCATGCAAAAATATTAACATCGATTTTTATAAATTCTTTAGTAGTTATAAAGGACAATTCGACACGCTTAGTAACGAGTTTTCTGCCTTGCAGTCCAAACTAACAATCTTTGGTGAATTATTTAAAAATTTTTCGAGTCTGGACAAATTTATTAATGATGACCGCTCCCCTAAAAGGATAGAAAAATCAAGTAAAGTACAAGAAACTCCATCTTTGAGCAACTCATCTGTTCCGAATGTAATTAACTTCGTAAAGTTCATAGATCCTAATTCTGTGCCTTCTACGTCTTCAACATGTTCTCGGCATTTGAGTATTCCATCAATCGATATTGGCAGTGGATCGAATAATGATTCACAAAATTCCCCATTATTAACCCATACAGGAACAATAGATGCCCAATTGGTTCCTAAACCTCTTCAGGCTGTTCCACCTAGGAAAACTGTGTTTGTTTCGCGATTAGCTAGTGACACTACGCCGGATGATATTGATCATTACATTAAATCGAAATTGGGAGCTAAAACGGACTTATGGATACAAAAATTCAAATTTTCTGCACCTAGGTCAATCTCTTCATTTAAAATTTCGATCGCTGATGATAACTTCGACCTCATTATTAATCCGAACTTCTGGCCTGTTAATACATATGTTCGAGAATATGCTTTTAGACAGAAAACCAGAAACAACTTTGAATCGAATATTGCTCGTTTGCCGTCAACTAATGTACCTGCATCAAAAAACTAATAACCAACAATAGTGTTCTTAATATTGTATACCAAAATGTACGAGGCTTAAATACTAAATTAACTGACCTCTTAATTAATAGCTATGATCTTACATATGATGTTATTACCTTGTAACGACACGTTTCCGCTCGGATGAGAATAAATAGTATGTGATTTTAAATTCACACAAATAAATTTATGAAAATTTAACAGCAGGTGGAGTTACAGCAATAAATATTATTTAATAAATGTTTAAAATTTATCATGAAAGTCAACATAAAACATTTATATTACGGATTAAGCAATTAATCATAACCATTAAATTCTTTCACATAAAATTTAATTATAGAAAGTAATTTGCTTTCGTATCCTGTAATAAAAACAGTTTTTGTAATTGTTTTATATGTCGTCATTAAATTGTTCTATCATATCAGAGATGTATTTACTAAATTTAAATGCGATAACATGCTAAAACATTTTGTGGACGGAACAGGATATTAAAATCCAATTTGTTAGAAAACCAGATTAAGTGATGTGCATAGTGCAGTAGTTAGTTCATAGTTCAGTAGTTCGCAATATGCAGTTACGTGCAACAATTTCAGACGAATTATCCCCAACCCCATTTCTAATCAACTTTAATAGTCTACACTTTTAATTATCTATAACTCTGCAGATTTAAACAGATGACAGATACATTTCTCAATTATAGCCATTCGAACATTACTCATTCGCAACTAAACTGGAGCCACAATCTTCAAATCGCGTATAGTGAATTATGCGTCCAACCCCGATTGACTTTGAAGATTGAAATATACTGTATACGTACGGTGACGATCCGTCCACTATTATAGCGGACAGTCCGCTATTTTGGCCTCCTGTCCACACGTAACTTCTAAAAAGTATTTATTTTCCAAAATGTCCGCTTTTGTCCACTTTATTCACTAATTCGGTAAAAACGCTTATATTAGCTAGAATTACACGTGAAATTGATTTGGAAACTCTATATTTTATCTATGTTGTAGATGGAATTTAGTTGAAAAGTCGTTAATAAAGGTAACAGAAATTAGAAATGATTTAAATACAAATATTAACGAAATTTGTGATGAATTCACTTTTGTAAAAAATTATGAAAATGCTGAACAAATAGAAATGTGGAAACAATCAGCATTACACCCGATAAAAAGTGGGTTGAAATTTTCAAATTTTTCGGTTTTCCGAAATATTTGGTTTTCCGAAAAATCCCAAATGGGACTAGAAACTTTAGAATCTCTTTTGACCATAAAATGCAATTTTGAAATGGACTGTTCGGAATATAAAACATTTTTATCTCACAGGCCCAATACTTAAAAAAATACATTTTGTAGAGAAATATCGGATGTAAATTTATACACATCCATATGTATGTATGCATGTGTATATTATTTGTACCTATTTATGTCTGTATTTTAAAAATCCTAATATTCTAATCCTAATATATATTATAAATCTTTCTGTAAGTCTGTTTTTTTGTTTGTTTGTTTGTTGGTTTGTTTGTTAGTCAATCACGTCTAAACGCCTGGACCGATTTTCTTGAAAATTGGGATATAGAGCGAGCTTTTGTCGGTGCAGGTTATAGGCAATAAATATTTTCAAAATCCAAAGGGGGAAAAAATGGGACAAAGGGAGAAAAAATGGGCAAAAATTAGTACTTTTATGCATAAATGCTGTATTTTATCTGTTTTAAAGGCATTTTTTACGATTTAGCTTGGTTAAGTTTCCCAAATAGCTATTGGAGGTGTTCCGTTTCTAAAGTTGAACCAAAAGGGGTCCAAAAAGGGGGAAAGGGGCCAAAAACGGGAAAATTGAGTGCATTTATATTTAGAGTATTCAAAAAACTGGGTTGTTTGTTAAACCGGTTTCCGAATAATTTGAAAAATTTCATTTTTTAAGTAACCGGTTTCAAAAGCGGTTACGAAACATATAACCGGTTTTTTATTTATTGTTATTTTTAATGCAAAAATGACCCAATAATAATTTTTTTAATTTTTTAAACTAATCCAAACTACTTAACCCGCGCAACGCCGGGTACAATCTGCTAGTCTTTATATAAAATATTAATTATAATAAATTAATTTTTTTGTTTTTCAATTTTCAATGTTTGCAATTTCAATATTTGTCCGCTTTTTTCTCATGGAAATAATGGTCACCGTATGGATACGGTACGTACTAAAACCATATTTTAAAGTATATATATTGGTCATTAGAACCCTTCAGTCAGAATTACGATCTAGCTTTTCACACCAATTAAGTTGTGCGCGATAATTTTATATATGAGTGGCAGGACCTACAGTATAAAGTCGATTTCAAACAACAGATTTTTTAAAAAATTTCATGAAAATTTTATTTACTCTCAGATATTTTGCCTAGGTTTTGAACCATGAACTAACGCACTACCCTTTTTTTTTTGTAAAACCAGCACTCAGGGGATGGCCCCTACTCATGCAGTGCATTGTGCAGGTTTAAGAAAATAGGTTATAGGAAGGTGGAAAAGTTTGTGGACATTTGATTTAAATTTACCAATATCGCAACTGACGGGAAAAACTTCCGCAGGAAGATCATTCCACAAGCGGGCAGTGCGGGCAAAAAATGAATTTTCTCTGTAATGCATTGTGCGGTTCACTGGACAATCAACCACTTCCTTCGACACTCGAAAAATGGGATCGTTCCAACGAAAATCACAACTAATTCTCATGCCCAGAACATCAAGAGCATCCGCCTCCTCAATATTTACATTACCCATAGATACAGATGACAGAACACCAGCACCAGCATCACGCCGGTGTGTCAAAAAAACAACATTGGGTCTTGCGCGCATTAAAATCGACCCTGTTCGCGCGGCCCCACTCAGAGATTGTTATCAGGTCATTTGTGAGTGCGTTATTCATGTTCGACCTCCTTGCCCCAATCTCCAAAAGGCTCGGCCTCCGATCAAATGAATATGAATACGGTGACCATCCGTCCACTATTATAGTGGACAGTCCGCTATTTTAACCTCCTGTCCACTATTTTTTCTGCGTCCACTATTTGTCCACTATTTTACCATACGTAACTTATAAAAAGTATTTATTTTCCAAAATGTCCGCTTTTTTTTTTCACTAATTCGGTAAAAACGATGGAGTACTTTCTTAAACAAGCAAAATGCCCAACAATATTGTTTAATTCTTTTAATGATCCTTTTGCTATGTCTTGGTTATTACTTATATACAGTCAAGCTAGTGTCTCCCATTGATTTATATTGCGTTTAGAAAGTCTACGTATTTTAATGCCTGAAGCGGATATAATATTAAAAGAATTTAAATCAAAGTTAATAGAAAGTCACAATGAATTATTTTTACGATTTAACGTATTAGTTACCTGAACCAATGGGATGAATCTTTTAAAGAAATTCAGTGACTTGCTTGAATATTGTTAGATGCAATTCCATCTTGGTCTTCAGTTCAAAAGCCGTTAATAAAGGTAACAGAAATTAGAAATGATATAAATATAAATATTAACGAAATTTGTAAAAAATTATGCAAATGCTGAACAAATAGAAATATGGAAACAATCAGCATTAAATCCTGATAAAAAGTGGGTTGAGATTTTAAAATTTTTTGAAACGTAAAATATTCCTTATAAAAACATCCTGAAATTAGTAGATTTTTCATTTGCTTTGCCAGCGTCTAACGCACCAACAAAAAGAGTTTTTTCTATATCTAACAATATTTGGTCTTCCGAAAAATCCCAATTGGGACTACAAACTTCAGAATCTCTCATCCATAAACTGTATTTTTAAAATTGACTGTTCGGAATTTAAAACATTTTTGTCAAACAGGCCCAATACTTTAAAAAATGCATTCTGTAGAGAAATACAAGAATTAAATTTATACACATAAGTATATCTAAACTATATATATATATACATATATGTAACTATATGTATAAATTTAAGTTTGTGTATATTATTTGTACCTTTTTATGTCTGTATTTTAAGTCTTTATATAAAATATTAATTATAATAAATTAATTTGTTGGTTTTTCAATTTTATATATTTGTCCGCTTTTTTCTCTTGGAAATAATGGTCACTGTATATATACCACACAAACGATTACAAAATTTCGATGACACTTTGTTTTACTTATCCTATGATTTCAATTTTCAAAGAGTTGAAACTGCGACTTACTATCGAGACTTTCGACACGTTAACTATCACTTGCTGGAATAATGCTACAACACAACAGAATGGAACAATATATATAATATGCCTTCTGCTGATGATCAACTCTACTTCCTTAATAGCAACCTTGCCAACCTGTGTGATATTTCCATACCCTTGAGAACGAACCGCGGTAATGGCCCTGAGAAAAGCTGGTTTAATTTTACTATTGAACAACAAATTAAAACTCGGGATTATATTTACAGACGTTGGAAAAGGTTTAGAACTTCTGAGCTATACGAAGAATACCGCGAAGCCCGTAGAATTGTCAATAGAACTATTTATGACGCTAAAAGTTCTTATTATGAGAACCGTTTTAGATCAGCTGTAAACTCGAGGAAGAAATGGCAAACAATCCGTGAGATTGGTATTGGGAACAAAGCTACCCCAGCTTGCAGCATTGACGCGAATGAACTTAATAAATCTTTTATAAACATTCCATCCCTTATGCCCTCAAATATGGTTCATCAGCTTTTGTCTCGCAGCAGCCCCCGGGAATTTCTTCTTCACATCGTTTCGAGTTTTCTCGTGTCTTTGAAAATGACGTAATTTTATGCTGTCAATCAGTGACTTCAAATGCAGTTGGCTTTGACCAGATCCATCCTAAATTTATAGGACTTTTATTACCTAGAATATCGCGTTATATTACGCACTTATTTAATACTGTTATCACTACCAGCCACTTTCCTAACTGTTGGAAACATGCTAAGGTCATTCCTGTTCCCAAATCTTCAAATGATTACCGTCCCATATCGATACTTCCATTTTTATCTAAAGTATTGGAACGACTGCTACACAACCAAATTAGTACTTATTTAAATGACCATCGGCTGCTCTTTAGCAAACAATCTGGATTTAGAACAGGTCATAGCTGTGTTTCTTCGCTGTTAAGTGCGTCCGAGGACATAAGATCCAATATCGATAATGGTGGTATCACACTTTTGGTACTTCTGGACCATTCTAAAGCATTTGACTCTGTAAACCATGATATATAACAATTTTTATTTTTCTTCGACTGCATCGTCGCTGATAAGAACATATCTTGCTGATAGATACCAGTCTGTCTCTGCTGGCGGAACCGTATCTACTCCCCTGCCCGTGTCTAAGGGAGTACCTCAGGGCTCTATTCTTGGACCACTACTGTTTACTTTGCACATAAATGATTTACCTAATTGTCTCTTGTTTAGTGATATCCACATTTACGCAGATGATGTACAAATATATATAAATTGTAAAAAGGACTCAATTGATGACTGTTGTGTGAAACTTAATGAGGACCTTGACAGAATACTCTACTGGGCATCGTCAAATGGCTTATACCTGAACCCTACAAAGTCGAAGGGCCTGATCATAGCACAACGAAATCAGAATATTGTCGTTGATATCCCGATCACTTTAGGAAATCAAAACATTTCTATAGTGGAATCAACAAAAAACCTCGGTATAATTTTTAACAATTCTCTTCAATGGAATACCCACATAAATTCTGTCTCCGGAACAATTTTTTCTATGCTCAGAACACTATATCGCCTACAACACATTACACCTCTTAATACTATGTTCAGACATGCACTTTTATTAAATTAATATTCGGTTTATTGAGAACAATATTTTTAGCGTTCAGACATATAATATACGAAAATTTATTTGACAGCTGGTAAACAAAACAGCTGATTGCTTCAACAACATTGCTTTTAATTTAATCGCGAAAATTAGTGCCAAAAAAATTTTTAGAAAAAATGGAAAACAATTTAACATTTAAAAAGGTATTGCTAATGATTAACCGAAACGCCGAGCTGTTGCGGTTAATAGGGACTACTTTTGACTCCAGAGTGGCTTTTCTCAGAAGGATGAGAGAGAAAAATTTGATAATACTGGATAGCTTGCAGAAAAGAAAGCTTTTGCTTATGGCACTGTTAGAGGAAAATGAAACTCAAAATAAAATACAAACCTTTCTGCTGACCTTCCATTTTTTGTTTGTCGTTGTTTACATTTGAGTTGTCAAATATTAATAGAAAGCGTTCGGAAAAATGTAATCTGCTCACTGAACGTACTTATGACAGTGTTGTATTTAAAGTTTTTATCAATATTATAACAATTTATGAATTTATTGAGCAATAATTAATTGACATTTTATATGAAATATTGAGATCAATAATGCCGTTTGTTGCGATTTACGCAATAAAGGTGCATGTCTGAACCCAGTATAATATTCGTGTGCTTCTGGCGAAAACCTACTTAGAACTAGATTGACTGTAGCGTATAACGCGATTCCTATACTATGTTCAAACATGCACTTTTATTAAATCAATATTCGGTTTATTGAGAACAATATTTTTAGCGTTCAGACATATAATATACGAAAATTTATTCGACAGCTGGTAAGCAAAACAGCTGATTGCTTAAACAACATTGCTTTTAATTTAATCGCGAAAATTAGTGCCAAAAATTTTTTTTGAAAAAATGGAAAACAATTTAACATTTAAAAGGGTATTGCTAATGATTAACCGAAACGCCAAGCTGTTGCGGTTAATAGGAACTACTTTTGACTCCAAAGTGGCTTTTCTCAGAAGGATGAGAAAGAAAAATTTGATATGAAACTCAATATAAAATACAAACATTTCTGCTGACTTTCCATTTTTTGTTTGTCGTTGTTTACATTTGAGTTGTCAAATATTAATAGAAAGCGTTCGGAAAAACGTAATCTGCTAACTGAACGTACTTATGACAGTGTTGTATTTAAAGTTTTTTATCAATATTATAACAATTTATGAATTTATTGGCCAATAATTAATTGAAATTTTATATGAAATATTGAGATCAATAATGCCGTTTATTGCGATTTACGCAATAAAGGTGCATGTCTGAACCCAGTATTAGGTATGTCTGCGGCATAAGAAGATATGATGGTACTTCTCAGTATTCAAGATCATTATATGGTGTTGAGCTAATGGACTTACTTAAAATCAAATCATTAATTTTACTGCACAAGGTTATCTACACGCAGGAACCATCTTATTTATTTAATCGAATTCAATTTGCAAGATCAAACAGAGGAAATCATTCAATTTAGATATCGAACTTTAATATCCGAGTGGCAGTTCTTTACAAATACAATACGGTTGTGGAACTCGTTACCAAACTCATTACAAATCAATGGCAACGCTTTGCAATTTAAAAAAATTTTATTTTCTAAATTTTAATGTCAATTTCATTTTCAATTTTCAATTTTTTCTTTCAAATTATTATTATTCTGTTGTTACTTATTATTATTTCGATATGTTTGTTTTCTATACTTTTATTTCATTGTTTAATACCTATACCTTTTTTTGTAATCATTAAATAATCACATACTGTAGTTTAAAAGATTAATTTCTTGTTGTATGTGATATGCTATAAATAAATAAATAAATAAATACTTAAATTTAAAAACAGGAATGGCTTAATATAAGCCTCGATATAATAAAATGTTTAATGACCTATAAAGAGAATGCAAAATCTATACATTATTTTTAGTAACTCGAACATAGATCCCGAATAATTTAAAAATTTATATTAAGACCCGATACAATGTATATACTAATGTATTTCACATTTCCTGTTTAAATATCAAATTTGTAATTGAAAATTTTAGGTTTTGAATTCTTAATTTTTATTTTATTTACAATACAACAGCCAGTTAAATCATAATTATTATTGGAGGAAAGAATATCTTAGGGGAGTAGATTGTAGATTATTAGTAGATTATATCGTTTGTGGTGGAAATTTTTTTGAAAGAGTAAACACATGCATTTTAGTGGAAATGTGGAATTTTCTCTTTTCGTTTGCCTATTAAATTCTATTTATCATCTATCTGTTTTACCAACTTAACGTCAAAAACATTTCCCGGACGGACTCTTAAACTGGATTCACCCACTGTTTCGTTACAAAATACTCATTTTGTTTATATTTGAAGTTGCCATATAATAAATAATAATACTATGGCAAGTTCAGATATAAACTTAACTTTAAAAGTTACCAGTAGGATGATTCTCCCTTTATCTTAACGCTCACTACTACCATATTGTCCACTTATAATAATGAAAAACAATTTATCTGCCCGTTAAAATCCTCCCTTTAGTTAACGGCAAGTTATAATAATGGCCCTTCGAATTTTAAAATGTTGCATGCAGTCATTTCGATGTTGATTTAAGTTCGTATTAGCGGTCATCTATTTACATCAATGTTTTAAAAGAACACGACACATCGAAACAATTCGATGTTGTTATTATTGATCAACATCGACGTTTTTCTTTTCAATGCATCTTCGTGGAAATACTTATATAAGGAGTGCTCACGAAAAAAACTGGACTTACACTTTTCGTTATAGAAATAAAACTAAGTGGCGGATTTTTTTCGTTTTATATTTTAATTAAAGTAAATAATATTTGAATTTTTTTTTTTTGTGTATAAAATTTTTTTCTGACAAAGGTCTCAGAGCATCGAACTTTTTGAGCCACTTTTCTTCCAGACATGTTAGGGTGTTTTTTGAAAAATACGTATTATTTTACTTGCTTTGTTTTGGTCGGCAAATCCTTTTTTTCTTAAACATCCGCGCTTTCTCTCAATACTTAAAGACTCCTTATATTGTTTTATTCTTACCTTAGAAACTGATTTTTGGTTAACACCTGCGAGCCTAGCAGTCGTTTTTTGTAAGCGGCGTGGTTTTTCATTGAATATTTCAATTATTTTTTTACGACATTCTTGTAGGGTGCCCATTTTCAAAAAACTAATTTTGCTATTCCAATGAGATTTTGCTCGTGGATTTTGAAACAGATGACTAACAAAAACAATGTAACGGTATTAATTTTTTTCAATTATGATAAAAGTTATAAGCTTAAAAGTAGGCCCATTTTTTTTGTGCGCACTCCTTACATAAATAAAATATGTCATAAATAATGGACCCATAAATATAGTAAAATGATTTTAAATACACTCTGGTTTAATTGTAGTTGGTATAATCATGGTAATGAAAACCTTCTTTTTAACAGCATTTTAGGCTCTATTGAATTTAAGCATGTAGGGGTTGTCGGTTTTTATAATATACATATTGTTAAGTTTTTACCATTTTAAAAACGTTTGAAATATGAGTTCGTAGATTGCAAATAAAATAAAAATAAATTTGTGTTTAGTTTTAGATAAATTCTTTATTGTTCGCACAATTCTGTGTGCCACTGTTCACAACTTGATGTAAACAGCAACAAATAAACGCCATCGTTACATCTTTACAACGGAGATTTTCAAACCACGATTATTCTCTTCACACGACTGAATTTTTACGAACTCTATTGCCTGCTTTGTTTTGCCTTTTATATCGCAGGGTAAACAGTCTGATGGATGCTCTTGAAGGAGAATGACTTCTAGAAATCTCTGTAAATGTTAACATCGTTGTTTTATTGTTGTTTATGTATTTTGTTTACATTTATTCTGGTAATGTTTGTTGTTGCATCTTGTTTACTTGTTTATCCCCTTTTTTATACTGATGTTGTTGCTATATTTTTGGTTATTTGTTAACCATGTAAACAAGTCCATTCTTTTTGTTTTTGTAGATTTTGTTTAATATTTTAATGTTAAACGATGTAACACCATTTCGATTTTCGTAACAATATTAACCTCTTCAGGGACGATTTTTTTATGGTGACAAAAAAATGATTAAATTTTGTTTTCTTTTTAAATTAATTATCTTTATTTTAATAGGAATTCAAAAAGCAAAAAAAATTAAAATTCACAAAAAGAGATAACGTCCACATTTGTGGCCACTGAGCGTTAATGGTAATATATGTGTGAAATGCTTTCATACATTCCGGGCATATCAGGCATATATATTCTTAATATTTCTCACAAATGTAGAGAGTCCGTCTTACACAATTTTTATCGTGACATCTGGGGGATTTTTCAGTTCCTTGTATTTAGGATAATGACTTATACCGTCCAGTCTGATTCAAGAGTTAACTTTAGTGCAGCTCTTAGATTTTTTAGGTAGTGATGGTAAAACTTATTATATTAAATATATCTGATATTATTTTTTTCAAATATTAACGATTTCTTGATATAACCAATAAAACAAATTGTCAAAGAATTATTTGACATTTTTTTTAAGTATCCAACTATACATCGGAAATAATATCATCAGTGCAGACAAACGGTAAAATGTTTACTTCTCTTGTTAGAAGATAATATCAAATTTTTGTTGTTTTTATTATTATTACAATAATAATTTAAAAAAATCAAACGTCCACATATGTGGACAAGGACGTGAAGAGGTTAAGGTTAATGAGAGACAAGCTTAATATGAGATTCAAAAGGATGCATCGGGGTCAATAAAATTTAATAACTGACACTTTCTTACTTAACTTTAACTGTCCTCTAGTTAGTACCAGTAAACGGATCTGTCCCTGTCTAAACATAAATTTACATCATCAAAAAATCTGTTCAATTCATCTTGGTAACGAAATACAAAGGATGGGACATAGCAAATCTATTCTACAGCCAGTTTGCCATCTATGGGATTGACTGTAGATAGAATAGAATGGAAAACTAGATCGGTCACGTATGTCAAGGTGCAGTTAGATCAGATTACGATGATAGTGGCTTTTACGCTTCTGTTAAGGTCACAACATAAGGAAGCATAAAGAGATGTTTGGAAGGATATAGTCGACAGAAGGAAAAATGACGAGAAGTGGACACTCTTTACCAGTCAAACGGTTTTCAAACAATATAAACTTTTGTTGGACAATTGCATTGAGCAGTATTTTAAGCTACTGATCTGGGTATCGAAAAGTAGTCTTACTAGGCGAAGTTGTAGACTCAAAGTCCAATGTTTTTTTAAATAGGGTGGTGCGACAATTTTCTTAAATCCAATAATTACGAAGAATGTATTTATTTCTTTTGTATTTACATTTTTGGTTAGAACTTTAAATTTGATTTATTTTAGATTTATACAAATCAATCGAAAAATTAAAAACATTAAAACAAATATTAATTATAGTGATTGGCACACAAATCAATGTTATTCTAAGCACACTAATCGAAATTATACCATAATCCATATGGACATTCTAAACTGAACGGTGCAAAAGAAAGGATAGATTTTTTAAGAAACAATTTGAATTTAATAATATCCAAGTATTTACCATGTTACCATGTGGTTATAATATTTCCACTTCCATTTATTTATTCGAAAAAGTTTTCCTTAAAAATACACGACTTTCATATTTACTTTCACTGGTTGTATATAGGTAGAGTGGTCGTCAAACAGAGAGGAGAAACCCACTTAGGACAGTATTTTGTAATACTAGTCCCGGAACCATTCTGAGCTTCTGATGAAACCACTTAGACTCTAGTCCCCATGTCCATACAAATCAGTGCGACAGTCTGTCTGATAGAAGCTGAAGTACTTCCTTCTCCTACGGGCATTATGTTTTCGCAACTTATAAATAATTGGCCGCGATATACAAAACCATGTGTATTGCGTGAGTATTTAGAATATACTTTCCAGTAATGAATCCAAAAATGACATAAAAAGAGTTGCTTTCAGGTTACCGTGGACCGTTTCCGTTTATTTAAACTTGAACGTATTTGAAGGTACGGCCTGGACGAAATCTGATCAATTAGGTTCTCAATTGGACTGCTAATTTATATTATTAACCCGAAAGCACTCTAATACAATGTTTAACCACTGGGAAATATTGCCGTTCTTGATAATTATCACTGTGTCTCATATGCCTAACACTTCTGCTTTGGAAACTCAGCAATAGTTCGATAGCCTATAAGTGTTCTGTTCTTTTCATCTAAAAACAGTCTTTAACAATGAGGTCCATTGCTGGATTAATAGGTTAGTAAACAAACAATATTCTCGAATTTGACTCGATGCCTATCCATATGAGATTCAAAAGCGTTCAATGCATCCCAAAAAAGTCACAGTTTTTGGACTGGTGGCATTTTATTTCACTGAGAATGACATTGGCCAACCGCCACTGGTTGCCGATGATTATTAACTTCTTCTGGCCTGAACAGTGATACGTGCCATACTGCTCATGCCACATTGAATATTCTAAACGAGCGTTTTGACGGTATGGTCGTCTCAAGTGGAGATGATATGAACTGGCCACTGAGACCGTGTGATTTCACTCCGTTAGACAAATTCTTTATAGGGCTTCTTTAATTCGCAGGTGTATGGCAATAACCTCCCAACTACACCGACCCTCAAAGTCAATGCAACTAATGTCATCGGTCAAATTCAGACTGCTATATGTGAAAGAGTCCATCCAGAGAAACCGTGGCGAACTTTTGAAAGTTACGGTTTAGACCATTAAGTATTTGATTTTGTGTTTTACTATTTTTGTAGTAATATAATCCATCTAAATAGATCGAATTTATGTTGTAACCACAGCTGCTAGATAAATACAAAAGCATTAAATCGTTAAATATTAGAAAAAAATCGTCAAAATCGTCCAAAAAAAGTCGAACCAATTACACTTGCCAAGTTTTAAATACTATTTTTATACAATATTGCTTCTCAGGAGTTTAGGTTAAGTTCTAAGGAATTTAGTTTAATTTAAATTCACTTGGCGTAATACTCTCTCTAAATTAGCTGAAGAATGTGATAATACTAATATTTCATAATAAATTTAGTCAAGGCTGGAAATTAAAAGGTACCATCATTTATTTTAATTTTTTGTTATTTTTTCCAAAAATGGAAAAGTTTTATATCATTATCAGGAAAAAATTTTCAAGGTTTAAACAATCTATTCCAGTGCCATTTATTGACACATAAGCGTAGAAATTGTATTGCATCATCTATATCTATGGGTCAGAAGCTCTTGACGTTCAGGGTATGAAAATTCAGTGGGATGTTCGCTAGAACCGACACATTATTCAATTGCCTTGGTTTCTTAAGACGGTGCAAGAAATATTTCACTTCATCTGCTTCCTATTTGAGACTTGTCGACCGCATACATGGGAGCTCGAAGGTTCTCGTTAATGACGTTAGACTATTTAACTCTATTGATTCATTAGAACATGTTGTGTTTCAATATTACTACAACGGATTTGGCTCGAGCGTAATAAGGGGACTTTTTCCCTGGAATCATGTATTCCTGCGTAATACTCGTTTTTCTCGGTGAGAACATCCGTTTGTGGTCGATTGACCAGTGGATCGCACACTGTTTTACAGACAAAGTTCGTTTGTTAGACGGACTATTCGTATGTGGAACTCACTTCCAGTAGAGATCTGTCCTGTCATTTATGGTATAAAAGATTTCAAATCTCCTTCCCATAACATATTTTCCTAGTTCCAACACAATGCACTGCATAAGTAGGAGCCATCCGCTGTTGTTCGTACGAAAAAAATAATTGCACATGGATTTAGTCTTCCTAGGGTAAAATTAGAAGCTATATTCGAATCTTTAGAAATAGTCTGCAACGGCAAATAGTAAATTATGCTCAGCTACGAAAAGTGCCAATCTTATTTCAAAATTCTTGATATTGATATTATTTGCTGGGTATTTGCAGATATTTGGAGAACTTACTATTTTCCTTTCAATATCTGATAATTTCCTTTTTAAGTTTCTTTACTAATTGGCGCTTTTATTTAGGTTATTTAGCATTTTGTAGTCGCCGTAGTCTAGTAGGTAGTGTGTTGGCTAATTAGACGTAAAGCCCGGGTTCGTATGCCAGGTCAGGCATCAAAATGAAATGTGAAAAAAAATATTTCTTCGGCGACTGCCTCTCAGCAGATTTCTGGCAAAAACTCTAAGAGTAAATAAAAAAAAAATCTCAAAAATCTGTCGTTTGCAATCGATTTTAAACTGTATGTTTATATATAAAATAAGCACACACAACATAAGTGGTGTGAGAAGCTAGGTCGAAATCCTGACTGAAGGGTTGTAATGACCAATTATGTATGTATGAATTTAGCATTTTATGTAGTGTCATCACAGGTGTTCGTAAATAATTTAAAAATATAATACTTTAGTCCTTGTTACTTGTTACTAACCTAAACTTGCAAAATTAAAAATTGCGAAGCAAATACACAGCTTAAAGAAGCTTTTAATGTACTAAAGTAAAGAAAATAATGACTGAATGAATGAATAATGAATGGTCAAGCCTGAAAAAATTAAAAAAAAGCACATTTTCGAATTTTACCCGATCAAAACTCATAACATCTAATTTCGAACAGTATATCATTTTCAAGAATTATCACTCCCCATTCTAAAACACTGAATTTTAAAAATCGGTTGACAAATTGGAGTCAAGAAATTCATGTGAAAAGCTTAAAATTATTTATTTTATTTTTTTTAACAAAAAAAAGTATTTTTGAGTTCTAATCAACTAAATGTAATTACTTGGTTGTATTTAATGATTTATTTTTTATATTGTTATTTATATTATATTATTATTATAATTTTATTTATTTATTTTATTCCATTTTAACGGTTTTAACTCACAAATTTTATATTATATCAAAGATGTAAAAAAAGTGTAAATAAATCAATACAATGAGTGCTTGGAACCCATAACAAAATTTTAAAGTAAAATGTCAAATGTGTAAATTTATTGAAAATATGACTGTCAAAAGGGATTACTTGCTTTATATACAAATTAGGTTTATGTTGAATTTTGTCTTCGAACTGAAACCTTTTTAATATCCTCAGACAGCTCTCGAAGGAATCATGAACATAAAAAACGTATAAAAACATAAAAAAGCTGTTTAATAAAAAAGTGAGTAGAAAATATGGCTCGACGCCTTAAATGCCATAACACGTCTTTTCGTTTTATTTTAAGGATATCTTTTTCATATTGATATATTAATATAATTTTGACGATTGTATGTACATACGATATGAATGTTTATATGGAAATATCTCTTTTGAGAAGGAATACACAATAAAATGTATTTTTTTATGCTTTTTATAATATCATCCATTTTAAAATATTTCTTGCTAGTTTGGCGGTTCGAACGGCCCAAATCTTATTACCATTTATGTAACTAATAGCATCAATTTTAAAGCTTTTCATTTTATTCGCGTTTCTTGGCAATTCCTTGTCAGAAGTCATGGTCATTTCTTCAACAAATTTTTTTTTATAATAAGTTATGTATATCCACATTTACATAATTGTTAGTTTTTTGCCTTAAATTTGTGTTTTAATTATTTTCATTTCAACGAATTTATTTTGGCCGGTTTACTCATTTCAGTTGTTGTTTTTATTTTATAGCCGTTTTTTACCAAAACAGCTTATGTTAAAATTATTGAAAAATTTTTTTATTATTACTATTTTTGTTATTGATATTTCTATCAAACACTGATTTATTTTCTAAACATTACATAGTTTAAAAAAAACACAGGTTCTCTCCTATTTGCCAAAGTTTGTAGTGTTCTTCAGACAGAGCACCTCTTTGTAGATGATTACGCGTAAACTTCACTAACCAAAACGCCTCTATTTGCGCTGGCTCAGCGTTTGACTTTATACACGAGAATTGATCAAATTTATCTCCAGGACTATCAAAATAGTATCTTAAAGTTTTTCACTATTTTATCCACATTATTTCCAAATAAAATTCAGGAACAGAAACACGAAACAAAAATTATATTTCTTTTTTGTCTGTTAAAATGTCGAGACCATTCGATCATTTATTTGTTTGTCTTAAGTTCTTATCATTATAAGCAAAGCAAACCCAAACCTGTAAAAAAAAGAACTATTTGTCAATAAACTCATATTCCTATTTCTGTACATTTTTATTCAAACTCATTCTTTGAAAAAAGAAAGTTTCTTATTACAGATTATATACAGGATTACAGGAATACATACATATTAATACATACCATATGGAGTTTTAGTATAAAGAAAGAAAAGAAAAACAATTCTGTCATGAAATCATGACACAGAAGTATTTGTTTGTCGGATGACTTTTTGTTGATTTGAATGTTACTTAATGTGTCACATGTGTAGACTCTAGATGTGGACTTAAAGCGCAAAAAGAAACAACCCACTAAAATGAAAACATTTCTGTTGAGAGTGTCTGTAAGTGACTCTTGTAATGTATATTTCCATTTAAAGATAATTTCTTTTAAACATTTCAAAAAATGCATTCCAATACACAGATATCCAAAGAGATATTATTGCAATATAAATGCTTAAATTTAAAACAAGTTAGTAAGTGATGAAAATTTCTGTTATTTTTTGAACTTATGATTTGGTCCTTTCTATGTATCGTCAAATGATGCGATGATACGGTGCGACAGTGAAAATACACCCGGATAACTACGAGGTGTGATCAAAAAATAACCGTTATTCACAAATTTCGTGAGTTACGTATGTTCGATTTTCGCATTTTTTTTCTGTTATGTTGGTACACATGTCTGTTATATATGTTGACAATATCAGCCATTTTGGATTGTCAGTTTGTTTTCGACAGATAAAACGGTTAGTCGTGTTTTGGTGTGCTCTTCGTCTTTTTACTATTCGAAAAAATGGATCAAAGAAACTGTATTAAATTTTGTGTAAAAAATGAAATTAAATGTGCAAGGACATTTAAGCCTTTACATAAACATTTTGTTCAAACTTATATGTTATGAGGTTTGATGGTGTAAACAAGGAAAATATTATTTTTTTCTCATTTTTTCAAGTTTATCTATTCTTAATTGTAAAATTTAATTAAAAGGTATAAAATAAGTGATGACTTTCTGAAAATGCATTATCTTTTGAAGAACTTAACACTTCATTTGACCAAATCGGACAAAAATTACTGTATTTGTTATATAAATAGTATAACAGTCGTTTTATATCTTTTATATATGTCATCTTATCAAAGGAACTTTCAGTTCAAAAATTTTCAAAAGTTTTGATGGATCTTGATTGTTTATCGCAAAATGTGTCAATTTCACCTTTGCACCACTACCAGAAGTTGGCTAATATTTGTGTTTTTTGCAAATATTATTATTTCTCTTTGCGCAAACATTGGCCGACATCTGAAGGTTGATCAAACGTGAAATTGGCACATTTTCCGATAAACAATGAAGATCTATCAAAAATTTAGAAAATTTTTCGAACTAAAAGTTCATTTGAAAAAATATATATAAAAAATATGACTCGACTGTCAGACTCTTTAAATAATAACTAAGATAATTTTTGTCCGATTTTATCAAACAAAGTATCAATCTCTTCACAAGATAGTGCGCTTTCAGAATGTCATCACTTATTTCATATTTTTTAAGTAAAGTTTGCTACTATTAACGGACAAACTTGAAAAAATATGAAAAAAATTCGCATTTGTTAAGTTTACCTCATCAAAACTCTTAGCATATTAAGTTAAATAATATATATATGTATACTGTTTTAAAGGCCCATCTCTCCCCTTTCCAACAAGATTTAAATTTTAGAAATCGGATCAGAAATGTTTGTGTAATCAATTAATTTGTGCGTAAAGTCCAAAAATCAGTGATTGTCAAATAAAACAAGTTTGGAGGGTTCAAGAAATATAAAAAAAAAATATTTTTAAGTTCTAAACAAAACTCATAACTTAGCCGGGTGTATTTAATTTTTGTATTTTGTCGCATAGTGTAATTTATGACCATGTAGGTATATTGCGTTTGTATAAGTATTTGTTAAGTTTTTAACGTCGATGCATCGAATAAAAAGCATCGATGTTGACCAATAGAAAAAAATAAATCGACTTGCTTTTTTAAAACTCTTCTAAACACTTCTTAAACTTTTCATGGCAGTTTTATTTACTCTCAGAGTTTTTGCATGAAATTTGGTGAGAGGAAGTTTCCAAAGAAATATTTGTTCATATTTCGTTTTGTTAAAGATGACTGACCTGGGGCTTGAACCGTGATCAGTGAACAAAGAGCAGTTACTTTTTTACATATACTTCTTTGTATAAGAGATTTAGGTAAACTTTTTGGAGCGTAGATGAATCTATTTTTTAACGTCACTGTATATCGTCTACAACTAGTAGAAAGCAAATGGAAATAAAATTGTCAAAAATAATCACACGAAAGCATATATTTTCTAATCCTAATAAAATGGTAAACTATGCGTACTGGCGTTTTAAGAATCGTTTTTAACTGTACATTCTGTTAACTTTTATCTTTTCTGTATAAAATGATTTGTTTGGTGTTGTATGTTCAGAAGTAAACTGTTAGCGACTGAATTTAAAGAGAAACTTTGGTGGCACGAAAAGTTTATTTCTTTTTCTATAAAAACTAAGAAATTTTTAGCAGTCTATTCGATGGCGTTTAAAAGTTTGTAAATAAATATTTTTTTTTGTATGAAAAAGATAAATTATACTTTGGAAAAGTTTGACAGTTAATTTGTTCTATAATACCTCAAGTGTTTGAGTTGTACGTTGGAAACAAAAAGAGAAAATAAAACAACAATCGAAGTGAGTTAAGCAAAGTATTTTAAAATTGTAAACCCGTTTATTTATTACTATTATAATATGTAAAGACGTATGAATGTATGTATGTTATAAGCTAGAATGAAAATATTTTCCAAATTTCATGATTTTCAATGCATGTATCAGGAAAAAATATTGTTACGAAACTAGAAATGGTGTTACATCGTTTAACATTAAAATGATAAACAAAAGCTACAAAAAACAATGTTCTTGTTTACATGATCAACGAATAAACAAAAATATAGTAACAACGTCATAATAAAAAAGGGAATAAACAAGTAAATCAAAAAGTGCAACAACAAGGCGTTTCGTTTTTAACTCAGTATCATTTGATTCTACTAACTGTGTAACATAGGTAGAAAATCTCAAAATCTTTCAAACGAATAAGAAATTACGATAATATTTCACTTTGTTTAATTTTAACTGGACGATAGAGCAATTATGTTAATAAAGTATTTGCAGAATATCAGCACTTCTATATATTGTTACGAAAATGGAAATGATGTTCCACCATTTAACATTAAAATAATAAACAAAAGCTACAAAAACAAAAAAATAATGGACTTGTTTACATGATCAACGAGTAAACAAAAATATATCAACAACATCAGGATAAAAAAGGGATAAACAAGTAAAACAACAGACAACAATAACACTGCAAGGACAAACGTAAACAAAATACACAAACAACAATAACGTAAACAACATGTTTACATTTATAAAGATTTCGCGAAGGCGAAGTCATTCTCCTTCAAGAGTATTCATCAGACTGTTTACGTCGCCATATAAAAGGCAAGGTAAAACAGGAAACGGGATCAGTAAAAATTCAGTCAGTCAGTCTTGTGTGAAGTCGCGTTGCGTGTGGAGAGAATAATTGTGGTTTGAAGATCTCCGCTATAAAGATCGCTCGAACAATTCTTATTGTCTACGCAAACGAGAGCAAAGCAGAATAAGAAACAAAGCAATTGTTGTTGTAACATCAAGTTGTGAATAGGGGCACACAGAATTGTGTGAACAATAAAGAATTTAATTAAAACTGAACACAAATTTATTTTTATTTTTATTGCAATCTACGAACTCATATTTCAAACGTTTTTCAAAGGCAAAAACGTAAAAATATATTCAACAATATAGACATAATAGAAAGAACCAGTCTATCCAACGATTTAATAAGAGTAACGATGTAGCTACAGATTTCTTTTATTGCTTTGGTGCTTGCAGTTATTAGTCTCGATTTAATTGAGGCTTTCACAAGGATTGCATTAGAAGGGCTAGGTTAGGTTAGGTTAGTGTGGTAGCTGGTAGCTTTATACCAAAAGCCCACTTGAGCAAGCATAGCGGCCCGTTATGGCGCCACAGGTGACCGCAGTCCCTGTACTGACCAAGTTCCTCCGAGCCAATGAGGGAGAAGTTGGTCAGCGCAAGGGCTGCTGTAGCACGACCCTACTGCCGTTTATGCCAACACAATGTTTTGTATGGCTAATGATCATTAACGACACAACATGTAAACAAACGAATATCAAGTAACATAAGTGACTGCGTCACTAACATAATTATGGGACATTGACTCTCGCTGCTTTTGTCGTGTGCTCAAGCAGTCAATGCATGTTGTTGTTGTTATTGTATTCTCCGCTGGCTAGCGTGGGAATTCTGCTTTGCTTGCATTACTGGTGTTGGACTGAAGGCTTGGTTAGTGTTACATACACACAACCCATATATTTAGAATATAGGTCACTAGAACATAATGTAATAAGTTAAGAATCATATAGAGTTAAGTGAGTTGATTCGGAATTGTCGAGTCAGCTCAAATATAGTATAAAAGAGGAAGTTATTCCCATATTCAAATCAATTGAATAAAATTAAATAAAGCACACAGAGCTCTTCACTTGAGCTCTCGAAACCTGCTAATATTCATTCTTTTATTCCAACATCTTACATGGCGATCCTGCCATAATCTTGGAGTGCTCATAACTAAAAAGCACCAAGATTGAAGGCACAGGAGTGCAACAAATATTGCACCAACTTCACATCAATTTTGTCCTGGCGGATCAGCCAAAACGATCCGCCAGCTGCGAGGAAGGAAGAAACTGTCTGGCCCATAGACAGTAGAGCTAAGAGAAGTCAGCACCACTATATATATATACTTCATTTACTGCAGATTATTTTACCACTGAAGGACGAATACCCCAAGAATGAAGAAGAGCCTCAGGAATAAGATCTGTTAAGCCATCAGCCAAAATGAAATTACAACTGTGCCAAGACAACCCAAATCCTCCAACAAAAAGGAATAAAATATTTTTTTTGGTATGGTATTAAAAAAAAAAAAAAGAAAAAGAAATAAAAATTCTAGTTTAGCTTAAAAAAGTGGAGCGTTCGAGCCGCACCCATAGGCCAGAAAGTGTAAACCGCTCTTGGCAAAAATATATTAAATATTAAACCTAAAAACAAAAAAAAAATATTTTTATTATGTACAAAAATTAAATAATTAGTTTTTAAATTCATGTTGTAATGAGAAGACAATAAATATAAAAAAGAATTTATTATAAATTTTGTTGGTAAAGATTAAGATATTTGGACCTTTATAATAGGAAAAATTGAGTTGTTAAGCAAACAAACATTATACACAATTTTTTTTTAAATTATGAATAGAAGAAATTAGGGAACAACATGTGCAAGACACAAACTAAACTAGATAGGCCAACGGCCAACGTTATAAATGAAGTAGAAGTACTTCAAGATAAAATAAATTTAAATAAGATTGAAATCTGCCTGATGGTAATAACTGTTTTGATGGTGTTGAGTTTTATGCTTCGAATTTATGCTTTACATAATAAAAAATTGAAGAAAAAGTACATGAGTAAGGCCAATGACTTAGACAAACTGTAAAGACATTGCTTTAATGGAATGGAAAGACATACAGTACAAAGTTAGATCAATAAAGGAACATTTTGACCGATCATACAAGTGTCTGAACCTTGACAGACCAACAAAGGACGAAACTATTCAACTTCACATACAGAACCTCGTAACTAGATTTGAACAAATAAGAGTCGTGCTTAACGTACACTACCATCGATTGACAAAGGCACATCAGGCGGCAGCCGAAGGATTCTTTTTAGACTTGAAAACCAGATTACTTAAAATAGCAGCCGTTCTTTCTTTCTAAAAATAGAATTACCAAATACACTGCATGAACAATTAAATTTTGACCTTACCGAAAATTTGACAATAAACAACAAAATGACGCAAACAATAGTGGAGTTTTTGAATACAGCTTCAAAGCTTATTCCAGATTTCGATGGGAAATCTGAAAACTTGCGTTCCTTTATAGACTCTTTAGAATTACTAAACACCATCAGGGGTAACCATGAGTCAACTGCTGTTTCTTTGATAAAAACAAAACTTAAGGGAAGCGCTAGGAACTTGATAAACCAAGAATCCACAATATTAGAAATCATAAATAAATTAAAGCTGACTGTTAAGGGTGAATCTGTCGAAGTTCTGTCCGCAAAAATTATGAATACCAAACAAAACAACAAGACTGCGAATACTTACTGTGCAGAGATTGAATCCCTTACAAAATCATTAGAAAAAGAATATATATCGGACGGACTAACAACTGATTTGGCGAACAAATATGCCATGCAGATAGCTGTGAAAGCACTTACCAAAAACTGCAACATTGACAAGGTAAAACTTGTCATGGAAGCGGGACAATTCCGTGACATGAACGAAGCCGTCAGTAAATTCATAAATAGTTGCACTGAAGCAACAGGCCAACAAAATTCTATATTATACTTTAGGCAAAAACCCACATATAGTGATTATCGTGGAAATAACAGAAGATTTCGCGGTAGAAACAATTATCCACGAAACAACAATAATAATAGCAATATTAATAGCTATACTAACAGTTACAATAATAGAAACAGGCAAAGATATGACAACAACCGTAGCAATAGACGCTACGTACGAGCAACAAGCTCAAATGAAAATGGTTCGGAAAACTCCGAACATCCCCTAAGAGAAGAACAGTAAATAAAAAAGTATATAACCTTAACCTCAACTTATGTTATTTCATTCAGGTTTATATAGATAACAAAAACACTAAAGTAAGACTGTTGGTTGACACAGGAGCCGACATTTCTCTCATAAAATCAAAGTTTTTCGATTTAACACAAATAGATACTAACAGAATAACAACCTTGAGTGGAATAGGACAGGGTGAAATTAAATCTATGGGTAGCATATTTTTTGATCTAAAATTTAAAAATTACCTAATACCGCATAACTTCCAGGTAGTAGACAATGATTTCCCGGTGCCAAGCGATGGAATCATTAGCATGGATTTCATTAAGAAATACAATTGTGTACTGGACTTCAATCAAAATTATGACTGCTTGGTCTTGCGACCATTCAATATACCACAACCTATAGAAATACCGATTGTCAGCAACAATAGTCTTATTTTACCACCGAGATCAGAAGTAATACGAAAAATTAACTTTATAGATTGCGATGATGAGATTCTGATACAAAATCAGGAACTCGAACCAGGTGTTTTTATCGCGAACACATTGGTAAAATCTAATCAAGCATATATTCGTGTTTTAAATACAAATAATACTATCACAGCAATAGATACGGGAAATATAAAAACTGAAAAACTTTCTGAATATGATATAATTGAGAGAGCTCCTACCGAAAATAGACATAGAACATTAGAAATATTAAAAATTTTACAGAACAATTTCCCTGATCAATTTAAAAATACATTAACTGAACTTTGTACATCATACAGCGATATTTTCGGTTTAGAATCAGAAACAATTACAACTAACAATTTCTATGAACAAAAGTTGAGAGTGAGGGATAAACAACCGGTGTACATTAAAAACTACCGTATACCGCAATCACATAAGGAAGAGATAGACAAACCGGTTAAAAAACTAGTGGATGATGGTATAATTGAACCGTCGTTTTCGGAATATAATAGCCCAATTCTATTGGCGCCAAAGAAGTCGCTTCCGGGTTCGGATAAAAAGAGATGGCGACTTGTTATTGACTATAGGCAAATAAATAAAAAATTAATATCGGATAAATTCCCATTGCCTAGAATAGATGATATTTTGGACCAACTTGGCAGAGCAAAATATTTTTCCTGCTTGGATTTAATGTCCGGTTTTCATCAGATCGGATTGGAGAAGAACTTCATAGATTAAACATCGATTTCCACAAACAATGGTTCTTATAGATTCACAAGACTACCCTTTGGTTTAAAGATAGCGCCGAAATCCTTTCAGAGAATGATGACGCTTGCTTTTAGCGGCTTAAAGCCAGATCAGGCATTCCTATACATGGATGACCTGGTCGTATTAGGATGCTCCGAGAAGCATATGCTTTCCAATTTGAAGGACGTTTTCAATCTGTGCCGCAAATTCAATCTGAAGCTGCACCCTGAAAAATGTTCATTCTTCATGCGAGAAGTGACCTACCTTGGTCATAAGTGCACTGATAAGGGAATACTTCCAGATGACAGCAAATATTTGGTAATCAAAAACTACCCGACGCCTTCTGACGCGGATAGTGCCAAGAGATTTATTGCCTTCTGTAATTACTACCGAAGGTTTATAAAAAATTTCTCTGAGTATTCCCGACACCTTACACGACTGTCCAGAAAAGGTGTGCCATTCGAATGGACAAAGGATTGTGAATTGGCGTTCGCATATTTAAAGAAGGCATTAATGAGTCCAACATTGCTTCAGTATCCTGATTTTAGCAAAGAATTTTGCATAACAACAGATGCAAGTAAACATGCATGTGGCGCTGTTTTGACTCAGGAACATGGAGGTAAGCACCTCCCGGTTGCTTATGCTTCAAAGGCGTTTACCAAGGGAGAAAGTAATAAGTCTACCATTGAACAGGAATTAACTGCCATACACTGGGCTATAACACACTTCAGACCATATATATATGGAAAACATTTTTTAATCCGAACCGACCACCGACCGCTTTCATACCTGTTTTCGATGAAGAATCCCAGTTCCAAATTGACAAGAATGAGACTGGATCTGGAGGAGTATGATTTTACGGTTGAGTATCTTAGGGGAAAGGATAACTATGTCGCGGATGCATTGTCGTGAATTACAATTGAGGACTTTAAAAATATAAATAAAAAGGTATCGTGCGTATTAAGAGTCTCGACAAGATCGATGACTAAACAAAATACCAGTAGTGAAATAAATAATCAGCATAAAAAAGATTACATAGATAAGCCCAAAATATATACACCAATTAAGAATAATGACGTCAGAAAGTTTTACAAATTAAAGATTTTTCCTAATAAATGCTACATAAAGAAAGGAAAATCAATATTAGCTAGCATAAAAATGAATGATACGCTTACTTCAGAGAATTTTGACTTAGGACAATTTTTCTCTAGGCTTGAAAAAGTGGCCGGTAACCTGAATATCAATAAATTACAAGTAGCACCTAGTGAGAAGATTTTCGAATTTATCTCAATAAATGATTTTAAAGATACGGGCAATAAAATATTGAAGAGAATTAGAATAGCGCTATTAAACAAAGTAACTGTAATTGAAAAGAAGAATGCCAAGGCAATTCTTGATATTATGCTGAAATATCATGATGATCCCATTGAAGGAGGTCATTGCGGGATATACAGAACCGCTGAAAAGATCAAAAGATATTATTACGGGAAAAACATGACAAAGGACATAGCTAAATACGTTAAAGCATGTTACAAATGTCAATTAGCAAAAACAAACAAGCACATTAAATGTCCAATGATTATCACAGAGACGCCCAATAAACCATTTGATACGGTCTATGTGGACACAATCGGACCATTTCCAAAATCACTTCATGGAAATGAATACGCAGTCACGATAGTATGTGACCTAACCAAATATTTGGTAACGATACCAATACCTGACAAATCTGCAAAAACTGTCGCAAAAGCGATATTCGCGAACTTTGTACTTACCTATGGTCCAATGAAGACGTTCATTTCGGACATGGGTACAGAATACAAGAATTCTATACTGACTGAACTATGCAACCTATTCAAAATTGAAAAACTAACGTCAACAGCACATCATCACCAGACTTTAGGTACGATAGAAAGAAGTCATAGAACTTTTAATGAATACGTACGCTCATACATATCAATAGATAAAGACGACTGGGATGAATGGCTTAAGTATTTTACGTATTGCTTTAATACAACACCATCAACTGTGCACAATTACTGTCCTTTTGAGTTGATCTTTAGTAAAATGCCAAATAGTTTTAAAGATTTTAGTGAAATAGATAGAGTTGCACCACTATACAATGTGGATAACTATGCCAAAGAGGCAAAATTTAGGTTAGAGATAGCACTTAAGAGAGCAAAACAATTATTAGATGTAAATAAAATTAAGCAGAAAAATAATTATGATAAGGACATATTAGACTACAATTTTAAAATAGGTGACTTAGTTTTAGTTAAAAATGAAGTAGGACACAAATTGGATAACCAATATAAAGGTCCATATAAAATTAAGAAATTAGATTTAAGAAATAATGTAACCATAGTTGATAAGAAAAACAATAAAGAACAAGTAGTTCATAAGAATAGACTTAAGCTATATAACAAATAGTTTTAATTATAACACTAAACTGGCCAGAAAAGTGAAATAATAATATCTAAAATAAAATTATTTTTTTTTAGTAACTAAGTAAAATTATCACTAAAAACAAAATAAATATTAAATTAATTAAGAAATTAAAAGATAGTAACAAATTTACTTTAAGAATTATTGTAAAAGAATGTCCATAGAACTCTCAGTTATATGAACATTCTTCTGAAAAAGGGAGGTGTAGCACGACCCTACTGCCGTTTATGCCAACACAATGTTTTGTATGGCTAATGATCATTAACGACACAACATGTAAACAAACGAATATCAAGTAACATAAGTGACTGCGTCACTAACATAATTATGGGACATTGACTCTCGCTGCTTTTGTCGTGTGCTCAAGCAGTCAATGCATGTTGTTGTTGTTATTGTATTCTCCGCTGGCTAGCGTGGGAATTCTGCTTTGCTTGCATTACTGGTGTTGGACTGAAGGCTTGGTTAGTGTTACATACACACAACCCATATATTTAGAATATAGGTCACTAGAACATAATGTAATAAGTTAAGAATCATATAGAGTTAAGTGAGTTGATTCGGAATTGTCGAGTCAGCTCAAATATAGTATAAAAGAGGAAGTTATTCCCACATTCAAATCAATTGAATAAAATTAAATAAAGCACACAGAGCTCTTCACTTGAGCTCTCGAAACCTGCTAATATTCATTCTTTTATTCCAACATCTTACACTGCACATTTAAAGCACGACTACCCCACGCTGGGAAACCAGCCAGAAAGTTTGATAAACGAGGCTATGTCCTTGACGTCAATAGACGATAGCTCCGTCAAGCTAACAAGGGTTGCAGAGCCAAATAACCTATATCTGCATCTCTCAAGAGATGGGCATTGACATAGAAAGTGGATAACAGTCTCCTCTTCCTCAGCGGATCTGCATTCATGGCAGAAATCGTTAAATGGGAGTCGCATTCTTTCCGCGTGTCTACCCATAACACAGTGACCTGTAAGCATGGCCACTGTGATCGAAATGATGTTACGAGCAAGTCCAAGTAACTGGTTGGTGCGCCTTCTATCCATTGAGGGCCAAGTGAGCCTAGCGGTGGAGCAGGTCTCCTCATTGATCCAGGATAGGTTGGCGTCCCGGGAGAATTTCCGCGCGATGGCCAGTTTGAACGAGGTAAGTATCATTCCCAAGTTGATTGAAGAGGATTCCGGAAGAAGTGCGCCAGCCCTGGCTAGCTCGTCTGCTCTGCAGTTTCCCGGAATGTCGCAGTGTCCGGGGACCCAGATAAGTGTCACACTGAATCACCCAGAAAGAAGGTTGAGGCAGCGGCGGCATTCCCTGACGATCCTAGATTTATCCGCAACGTTCGATAGAGACTTTATCGCAGCCTGGCTATCAGAAAAGATTGAGATTCGGGTGAAAGGAACTTCGTGTGCGAGATCCATTACCTCCGCCTGGAACACGCTGCAATAGTCCGGCAGCCGGAGTGAAATATTCAAGTCCAATCTCCCAGAGTAGACTCCGCTGCCCACCCCGCAATCGAATTTGGAGCCGTCGGTGTATACATCTAGGAGTTCCGGGGGGACGGTCATATCATGTGTCCAATCGCTTCTGCTCGGGATCAGGAAGTTGAAAGCCCTGTCAAAACAGTATTCCACAGGGAGATAATCGATAGCCGGTGGAGCCACCGGGTCAATCTCCAAAATAGAGGAGTGACCAGAGGGGACGAAGCGCCAACGAGACAGGGCATTAAGTCTTGTCGCAGTGAACTTAGCCACCTGCTTAGCGAGGAGCTCAGTAGGAAGCCAGTTAAGCATAGCGAACAGCCTTTGTGGGAGTGGTGCGTAGAGCACCAGTGATGCGAATAGCCGCGGACCTTCTGACTCCGTCCAGGAGTCTGACATTGTGCCGCTTGTCCAGAGCAGTCCACCAGAAGGCAACACCGTATAGGAGGTTGGGTTCGATGACTGCAAAGTAGATCCAGCGCATGACCCTTGGGCCAAGACCCCATCTAGATCCGACTGCTCTGCCGCAATAGTAGGCAGCACAGGCCGCTTTTCGAGCCCTGGCAGCCAGATTTGCCCTCCAGCTAAGTTTGGGATCGAGGATCAGGCCCAGATATTTAACCTCGGGACTCAGCGTGACCCTGGACCCGTTTATACTAGGGAGGGCGAAGGCCGGGACCTTGTATCTCCTAGTAAAAAGAATTGTATCTGTCTTGGAGGGATTAACGGATAATCCAAAAACTCCGCACCAGTCCAGTATAATTGATAGCGGCAAGTTTAGTTTATCAGACAGAGTCTGCGGACATATTCCCGATGAAGTTATGGCAATATCGTCAGTGTAGGCTATGGCGTTATTACCAGAGGATTCAAGTCTTCTCAGGAGTGAGTTCACTGCGAGATTCCAGAGAAGGGGAGATAGGACACCGCCTTGTGGTGTTCCTCTGCAGACAATTCTCTGACACTGTGAGGCCCCCACTATGGAGGTTATTATTCTTGATTTGAGGAGGAGCTCAGTAAACCTGACCAGATTCTGATCCAGGTTGAGAGAATTAAGAGCCCTAACTATAGCGTCCGGGTTGACGTTATTGAATGCACCGTCAATGTCCAGGAAAATGGCCAGAGTGTATTCTTTAACGTGCAAGGACTTTTCCACCCGAGAGATAAGGGAGTGCAGTGCAGTCTCCACTGATTTACCCCTCGTGTAGGCATGTTGGGATGGCCCAATGTGGCGGGGTCCAATGGGATAGGGTCTGACGAGGTCTGCAAGACTGCACGAGAGTCCGATTTGTAGACCCTGAGATCAATTGAGCCGAAGCCATAGTTTATCATATCATAGTTGATAAGCGGGAGAGTCCTCATTTAGGATAATTACCGCTTCGCGGTAGTCACCCCATTGGTCAGCAACTTTGGCCACCCTCCAATTATCGGTAGGAAGGTATTTGTTGCTGGCCTTGAGGATCCTCAGGATGGCTTCCGGATCCGAAGGTCCGGTTGGGACTTTCGCTCTCGATCGGGGCGATGGGGAATTTGGTCCGGAGAGACGGCCTGAAGACTGGCTCCCGGCGAGTTTTCACCAATCTTACTGATTGCCGCTTTATAGAGCTCCATTAAAGGAGGTCAGAGCCGGCTATCAGTTTAATGTGTCCCTGAAACCACCCTGCGTGAGGGACCAGAATTTGAGTCCATAACCTCGAGAAAGACATCGAGGAGGGCTCTTTCCACCAGCCTCCACCTGGTGGGGGCGATGGATCCATCGGGGTGACTCGATCAATAACCGCCCACGTGAGGCCATCCTTTATCACCTCGCTGAGAGGCCTGGAGGTGCTGCTGGATTCGGGGCGTCTAGGTTGGGTGGACCGCGTTGATGTGCGAGTCCTCGTAGGGGGTAAGATTGGGTTGGCCACCTTGGTGCGCTTGGATGGCTGGAGTGGAGCGTTAAACTCGCCTGATGGTTGCCTCTTAGGTGCCGTCTCTAACGTGACCGGAGAGGCGGGAGGTCGATCATGTTGGTGGGCCTTAGCCCACGCCAAGCGACCCTTGTCGTCTTCCGATAGAAGAGCTGGGTCGACAGAGCCTAATCGTGCAATTATGCGCATAGCCTATCTGCGGGTTCTATATGCCCTGATGCTTGCGCTCTTGACACCAGAAGGTGGATTGTTGTCGAGGGGCTGCACGCCAGACTTGTGTACCAATGTCTTAGCGGCATCCGAAGGGTGCACGGGCGCATTCACTTCGGATTTCGAGGTGGAAGGCGCTACGGCGACCAAGGTGGAGGATGTGGCGACACTCGAGACCAGCTTTGCTACTGGTTCCTTGTGTGCCAGACGGGGTGTAGCCAAAGTCGTAGGGACTTTGACAACTCTGGCGGGTGCAACTGCTTTTTCAGCAGGAACCTGCCTGGGCAGTATTGAGCGTCCGGCAAGAGCGGATGCTCTGGGTTTCTGTCCGATCGTCTGTTTGTCTGTCTGTTGTCGTTTGTTGTTGTTGCTGTTCATGTTAAAAGGGTCCCCACTCAAAGCCGCTATCCCTGCCCGCAATGCGTAGTTACCCATAAACGGTCCCGTGGTTATCTTTGCATGCAGGGAGGCCACGCGAGGGTTGGCACCAGCCCTTATGGGGACAGGTGCTCAGAGCCAGACCGGGTACTAATCGGGAGTCCTCTCAACCGAACCTACATCAGCAACTTAACGACGACGGGCAAGGAACGTACTTTGAGGCCTGCCAGGGTTTTAACGGGACGGGGGCGGTTACAGCCCTAGCCTGGAGCCGTTCACACTGCGGGTTTCACCCCGGTGCTACCGTGCATACACAACTTCGTCCAGAAAGCTACAACTAACAGCTCGGAGCAGTCGGTTCAAAAAAATGAGGGTAAGATGGTTCGTGGAAAACAGATAAATGGGTCCGTGCCAAAGGGGGTATAAAATATACGTGGTTCGACAATTTGAAAAGATTAAGAGCATGACATCAGTCCGAAGTAGAGTCTTCCCACGATATTTGGGTAACCTTTAGTCATGCACTTCAATCCACTCCGGGTGCCAGAGTGGACTTAAGCCCCCACATCGCAGCAAGATCGTTACCCAGGTGGGGGATTATAAGGGTTGCTAAAGATGGGACTCAGAAGTACCGCAAGGTTCTACTCTACCTGAAAATTATATTTCATTTTCATTAAAGATCTTGTCTCTCCTTCTTCTAATAATATCTAGTCTTTTAAATTTCATCGTAGAAATTGAGTTGAAACGACTAGAATGACTTACACCCACAACCTACAGTTAATCTCCGCACTGGGCCAAATGAATTGGGTAGATTTTTATGCGCTACTAAGTTACAAGTGTTTCATGCTCTTGCAAAGTTCGTTACAACTAGTGCTGTAACATTCTACTACTTTTCACTACTCGATACTACTCAATACTTTTCATTTGGGTACTCAATACTACTCGATACTTTTAACGGCTTTTTAAATTTAAAAAACGTGGTATTTTTCTGTTTATTTGCTTTTTATTATAGAAAATAAATAAATTAGAAAAGTTAACTTTTATTTCAACGTTAACGAATTAAAAAAATTAAATTAATTAAAAAATTTGTACTTTGAGTGTGTGCCACAAACGGGAGCAATTTACTCCAAAAAGTAAATTTTTGACATTTATAAGTTAATACAATTTCACCAGCTCATTGGGCGACATACATTTTTGACAAATGAAATGAAAATTTTGAAAACTAAAAAATAAAATATTTTACAAATTAAGTTACAAATTCAAAATTTGTTTTAGAATTATATGTAAAAAATCAATATAGCGTACACAAAGTGTTTCTTTTGTTAAAAATGCAAAAGTTCTTGATAATTAGTGGTATACATATGTCAAAATTTACTACAGGTAAGAAAGATTTCATTTGGCAAAGAAGAATTGAAAATTTTCCTCACAATAAGAAAAATTTGATTGAAAAAGCTTTGTGTTTGTTAGAAATCATTGAAATGCAAAAATAATAATTTTTCAACATTTTCACTTTTTAGTGAATTGCGACTTTCTGTCAGGATCTGACCAGCTTTTGAAAACACTCTTTCACTAGGGACTGACGTTGCCACAATAGCCAAATATTTGTTAGCAAGTTTAGCTAAAGAGGGATATTTATTTTCCTTCATATTCCACCATTCTAAAGGGCACTTCTTTCTTTCAAGTGTGTGCTCATTTATATATTGTTCCAATTCAGCAAATGATTTTTTGATATTATTCTTATTTGCATTTGATTCTTTGTCAAAGTCATCCCAAATAGATTTTTCACTTAGAACCTCCTCCAATAAATTGTCTAATTCAATTTCTTCATTTGTGTCCATCTCTTCCAAAAGGATATTAATTTTAGATTACAAATATTTAATAGGCCATTTACACTACACCGAAATCTAGTAGATTAGATTCCAAATCTAGCTCAAAATCTAGACCGTTTACACTTGATTTTTTTGACAGTAGCAAGATTTCATTTTAATAACAAAAACAGCTGACTGAAATTTAAAAGAAAATAATAATATTTCCAAATAATAATAATATTTCCAAATACAAAATAAAAATGAAAAATATGGGACATTTACTATTGTTTTCATCAAGAGCAAATAAGATTCAAACAGAAATAATGTTGGTGCAAAAAAAACGTCAGCATTTGTAGAATATAAGATTTAAAAAATAATGTAAATGTATTACTACATACAATTGCTAAATAAAGGGTCCGCCAAATAACTTTTTTTTTGAAAATGCTTTAAAAAAAAAGTACTGAATATTTTCTCAAATTTCTTTTTTTATTTGAAAGCAAAATCTTTCCGGTTAATAATGGAAAATAATTTCATTCAAATGGCTGCCTCGGCTGGCCATGCAGTAGCCTACATGATCGGTCCAATTTTTAAGCACATTATCGATTGTGTGCAGCTGTATTTCACTAATGGCTTCACGAATATTGTCTCTGGCTTGTCGGCGTAACACTTATCTTCGACGGCACCCCACAAATAATAGTCCAACGGTATCAAATCGCAGCTCCGAGGTGGCCCAATTATGCCTCTGGACCAAAATCCGCACCAAACAGTGACTCGTTTTAGGTGCGTCTGCTTTTCAATGTATGCATGCGGGTTTTCTGTGCCCCAAATACGACAATTTTGCTTGTTTACATACCCGCCAAGATCAAAATGAGCTTCATCTGGAAAGATGATTTTTTTTTGCCAAAATCGGCATCTTCTGTAAGTCGATCGCAGGCCCACTTAGCGAAGCGAAAACGCATAATCATTTATTTTCCATTATTAAGCGGAAGGATTGTACTTTCAAATAAAAAAAAATTGAGAAAATAAAAAATAAATAAAAAAAAAGTTATTTGGCGGACCCTTTAGCAGAATGAATGAATTTAAATTGAACTGTCATTTTTTTCCTGCGCAGCGTTGTATTTTTAAGTACTATTTGGCAAAACACATAGTTGCATTCCTATTTTTGCTAGATTTTGAGTAGATTTTGCCGAAATCTACTAGATTTGTAGATTTCGTTTTGTATGAGAAATCTAGTTGAAATCAACTAGATTTCGCTCGAAATCTCATAAGTACTAGATTTCGATGTAGTGTAAATGGCCTATAAAGCATTTTCATCACTAAATGATTTTAATTTGAATCGAGGATCTAGAAAGCTTGTTAAGAGTTGCATTTTTAACCTTCAGTTGAGTTGTATATTTAGCAGAGTTGCATTTTTTATACTATAGCCGTTAAATTTAAACAAATTATGTTGTGCTTATTTAACTCAAAAGTATTGAGTACTTACTTTTTAGTATTGAGTATTCAAAAAATTTGGTAAATACTCGATACTCGATACCCACTACTCAATACTTTAACAGCACTAGTTACAACCAGAAATATTCGCATGAAGACTAAAATCGAGGGGCTTGATTTCTAAAAATGGTGGAAGATATTCTACATATGTACGTACCATTTGATCTCTGTATTATTTACATGAATACATCCCTCATGTTTGGCCGGCGTTATGATTTCTATTTTGAAGCTTCCCGACTGCTTATAGAGAGAAGGTCCATATTGTAATATGATGTGCTGTTTTACCGCTATTTGAACAAAATGTGTTCGAGGGAAACTAAAGAGAAATTACCATTAAAAATTTCCCATATCTTTCGCTCGAAGTCAACACAAAAAAGGAGATCCCATTCATTCATGAATCAAATTAACACACACGACATGAATAGTATGAGAAGATAGGTTGTAATCCTGCCTAACGGGTTATAATAACTAATTTATTAAGTACGTTCAGGCGATGACACCACTTATTCACTGATTTGAAACAAATATATGACAGCATGAGAAGAGTCACACTTTTTGAAATTATGAGAGAGATTTGCTAGGACATTTATTTATTAATTTAATTCTAATTACAGTACAATTACAAATTATTACGAGCTGAATAACATAGACCATATGCTCGGTGTGGTGTAACAGACCAGCGTCTCTGGTGGGAACCCAGAACCCACGATCCTCTTACTAATCATCTAGCACACTACGCACAAAACTACCAGAGCAATCAGCTTGCGTGACTTATTTTTATTTTTTTGAAAACAAAGGTTGAAAACGGAAAATTACTATGGGGAATGAGTGGACTAATTTGTTTATAATATTCTTTTTATTTAGATTTTTCACTGTTTAACAAGCATGAAAGTGCATTTTACACAATAATCGTTCTATTTTCCTTTTATTATTCGTCATGGGAAGATAGGGTTTCAACGAAACTTTACCATCGAAGTTTTTTTAACGCAAATCCAGAATGGATCGTTTCCAAGTTGTACGTGGTTTGCCTGGACAATGTCAACCCTGAGGATATCAATCCACCGCTACTATACAAATACCTCGGTGATCTCTATATAGTGTGTGATCGATCCATCTGTATTTCCTTCTGCGAATTTCCACGTGATTCGGCACCTGATTTGACATCAATCAAATGTATTCGTTTCGGATGGTTGCTGTACAAAAAAAAAAAAACAATCGATAACCCGCAAATACTTATTGACAAAAACTTGCAACTTTTGAGTCAAGTTAGTTGGCCATGTTTCGGTTGCGTATAGAAGTGTTGATTTTACGATAGCATCGAATATTCTAATTTTTGTCTTTCATGATAGACTTGGACATGATTTTCTTAGCTGAGATAGCAGAAGCTGTGTGCGTAATTGATTGTTTAGCCCTGGATCTTTATGAAACCTGTGCGTCTGTACTTCAGTCGTATTGCCAGAGTTTTTTAATATTCGCCTACAGTCCTGCGCTTCATGCCAAACTGACCAAGTGGTTTGTCTTACTTTGCATATCAGTGAGATGAGAGGAGCTGAGGCAGATATCGTCCGCATAGTCTAAGTCTTCAGGATTGACCGAAGATCATTTTATCATTATTTTATGAAGGGTATACGGTGAGAGCCGACAACCTTGTTTCACGCCAGAGGAAGTTACAATGGGGTTGCTAAGGATCTTTTGTAACACGACAAGTTCCGTGTTGTGGTACATGTCGTTAATCACTCCGATAATTTTGGGGGAACTCCTTTCCGTTTTAGTGTATTCCAGATAGATGCCTGTTTCACTTTCATAAAGCCCTTGAAGATCATGTAAAGTTGAGTGTTTAGTAGGCCGAAATTCTGCTTGCTCATATGTTAGTTTTTCTTCGATATAGTGAAGTCTCGCTAAGATTATAACTAATAGAAAATTGTAGAAAGTGTTAAATGTGATGACATCCCTCCCCCTATTTTATACTCTCGAACTCTTGGGCAGTTTTATAATTACGGTTATGTTCGATTTTATTATTATTTCCAGGGGATTTCTTCACGTCCCCGTGATGCTTTCATATAGGGATGGAGGAAAATAACCATTTGATGCGGATCTGTTAAAAAGACCTGAGTTTATAGTGGGTCTTCGTGTTAAGTTAATAAAAAGAATGTATTCTCTCATGCTCTAAAAGCTCTACAAATATCTGTATATTTACAGTCGATTATAAACATTCTACCAAAGTTATACACAAAATCTGTATTTTGCCCGAACAACATGAGTGAATCAAGGGAATCTAACTTATACTGAATGATTAATAGATTTAAGGGCCATTATTACAACTTGCCGTTAACTAAAGGGAGGATTTTAACGGGCAGATAAATTGTTTTTCATTATTATGAGTACCCAATAAGATAGAAGTGATCGTGAGAAGTTTATGTTTGAAATTGTCATATCATATACTATTTTCGATATGGCAACTTCAAATTTAAACAAAATGAGCATATACAACAAAAAACGAAGTCCGCTGTTGCCACTGCGTTAAAAAAAACTTGTTTAATTGAGCAGTTTTATCGACTTTGCTCCGGCACTGCCATATTTTAATTTTATTTTATCTGTAAGTTGTAATAACGAAAATCAGTTAAAGGTAACTTTACCTAAACTAACTTTAACTAAATCCAAGTTTAACGGCAAGTTGTAATAATGGCCCTAAATGTAAAAAACAACCTGTTAAATTTTCTGTTTCCGCAGCAAGCTTAAATGAGTCAAATTTATTTGGTTGTAACTTTAAAAAACTTATTAAACAGAAAGGACTGCACTATTGGTATTTTTTTCCTGGATTAAGAAGATACTTTTGAACAAGCATAAAAGTTAAATGAACTGATAATGGATTGGACGAGGAAGGGGCTAAGAATCATTACTTGAACACGCAATCTAAACGAAGAGAATAAGTTTAAGACATTAAACACAACATGCGTACATACATAATTAGCTATTACTATCCCCCAGTTTGGATTACGAACTAGTTTTTCACATCACTTATGCAATGTGTGTTAATTTTATGCATGACTGGTAGGTCTCGCCAGTTTACAGTTTACAGTTTAACTCTCAGAAATCTGCTAAGAGAAATTCGGCGAAAAAATATTTTTTCTTATTTCGTTTTGTTGGAGATATTTGACCTGGTCTAATAAGTCAACGGCGACATTGAAGATAGCATTAATCGTTTAAAAAACTATCAATAACTTTCTGCAGTACAGCGCTGATAGATTCTCATTAGCGTAGTTATAATTACAGAGCTGGCTAAAGGGAATTTGAATTCTTAAACAAATCTTCTGTTTTTTTTTATGCAGATCACATATTCCATTTAGAGTGAGTTAAAACCAATAAATATTAATATCTTTGTAAATAGTCACAGTGCTTTTAACGTATTGAACTCTTTAACCATAAACTTAATACATTTTCACTCACACCACTACCAGTGGTGACAAAAGTATCATAACTTTTGTATACAAAAAAAAAGGCAGGAAGACACATTGAAAATGAAGAGAATAACACAATTTTTTTTTCCACAGAATTATTTATTGGATCTTTCCTTACGGAATTTACAATAAGTATTCAAATCTTAACCTAAAAAAAAGTTGTTATTGCCACTGCAACCGACAACTGTAAGTGCTCATCATACAGATAATTACCGGATCAGATCAGTTGTTTGAATCCTTTTGAGACGGGAGTGGCCCTCGAATAAAAGTAAGTCCCTTGCAAGACGGTTGGGATGGTCTGCAATCTTAGTGAGGTTATTGGTACTCGCTATTTTGATTTCCTCTCGAATTAAAGGTATTTTGAGATCCCTGTGGATGTTAAGGTTTCTGACGTACCATGGAGCTCGAGTAATTGTTCTAAGGATTTTAGACTGCCGTCTTTGAAGCTTTTCCACGTTGGAAGGTGAAGCTGTCCCCCACAACTGAATACCATATAGCCAAATATGTTTCAATACTGCCTTGTACAAAAGCAGCTTAAAAGATCTAAGGCAAGGGTTGACTTAGTTCCAATAAGCCAGTAAAGCTGAGCTGTTTTGAGTTTTAGCTGGGTTGTTTTTGCAGCTATATGTTGGGCCCACGTTAGGCGACGATCAAGTTGAATACCAAGATATTTCACACTATCGTGTTCTGGCACTCTAACGCCGTTAATTGTAATAGATGGGCAATTTCCCCTTCTCAATGTGAATGTTATGTGCATGCACTTAGTAGCGTTGACTTTTATTTTCCACTTCTCTAGCCAGTCCTCTAGCTCACTGACATGAGATTGAAGTCTTTGGGACGCAACAGCAGACTCTTTATGAATACTTAAAAATGCAGTATCGTCAGCAAATGTAGACGTGTGAGTTACTGCACTCGTAGGCATATCAGCAGTGTACAATAAGTACAGAAACGGTCCTAGGATACTCCCCTGAGGTACACCAGCATTTATTTCTCTACGTGGAGAGGTTACGGCTTTTGATTTTATTTGGAAATGCCTGTTCCATAAATAGCTTTTCAGCAATTTGTGCACGTTCACAGGCAACAATCGTGTGATCTTAAATAAAAGTCCTTCATGCCAGACCTTGTCGAAGGCTTGAGATACATATGTCAATAAATAGGGCTGAGAAGTACTGCTTCTTCTCAAAAGCACTTCTTATCAGATTTGTTATTCTGTGCACTTGTTGTGTGGTACTGTATTTCTGACTGAAGCCAAACTGATGGTCGGGAACTATAACGTTGGCATCAATATGAGTGATCAAACTGTCTAGCAGCATTCTCTCAAACATCTTAGAAAGTATGGGCAAAAGACTTATTGGACGATATGATGATACTTACGTAACGTCCTTACCCGGTTTAGGTATCATTACCAAATCTGATATTTTCCAAGAGGCAGGAAAATAACCTATTCTCAACATAGAGTTAAAAATAAATAAAATAAAACGCACAGCAGAAACAGGCAAATTTTTAATCATTGTTGCTAATATTCTGTCACAACCAGGTGATTTATTTGGCTTCAAGCTTTTAATGGCGGCAATCACTGCAGGAAGCTGGAACCTGATTGGACCTCGAACCACATCATCAATAATAACAGGAGGAATACTAGAACCAGTACTATTAGGCGTAAAAACATTCTCTATATGTGAGGCAAAAGCATCTACTTTCTGCTCTGGATTTTTTGCCCACTCGCCATTAGGCAGTCGTAAGGGGGGTTCATAAGTAATAGGTGGCTTCATTTTCCTTACCGTCTTCCACAAGCTGTAGTCTTACTCCTTCGTTGCGTCTAATTTTTCTAAACATATTTGCAGTCTCGACTCTTTTTCCTTCTTCAAAGCAGCACGGAAGAGCCTTAGACACTGGTTCAGTTGTGATTTGAGACCTGGAGATCGAAACTCTTGCCATTGACGTCTTAAGTTTCTTTTCTGGCGTAATAAAGCTTCTATGTTTTCAGTACAGTGAAACGTTCGCCTTTTTGCCAAGGGGGCAAAAGATGTTGACGTTCTAGCAGCTTCAGTCAAGATGTTGGTAAAGCGGTGGACTCCAGACTCAATTTCCTCTTCACACTTAAAAGAAATATTTTGCGGCAGATGCGAGCTTACAAACATTTTATATATATATGGGCAATTTCGTGTCAAGTGACCCAATTTTTAAAATCGATGTCTTCCGATTTGGATGAAATTTGCACCAAGGTTAGTACTATTGGATAGTTGGCCAGACACAAATTTTCAGCTCTATCAGTCAAGAACTGTCGGAGTTAGAGGGGGTCAAAGTTGGACATTTTGGTCATACAGGGTTTTTTTAAAATGTGTGTAACTTTTCACCTATTGGTCCTAGCAAAAATTTTCCAAAGGATATTAGATAGCTATTTCTTCAATCTTTCCAAAAATAATTTTTTTAATTTTAAAAAAATTTTTTTTTTATTTTTTTTTTTAAATTAATTTTTTTTTTTAATTTTTTTTCAATTTGGGCCCTTTTTTTTTTTTTTTTTTTTTTTTGCTTAAAAGAAAGCTTATAAAATTTCCGTTAAGGCCTTCATAATCGCTGAATGGGATGCGAGTGGGATATCTATCAAAAAAATTATTTTTTAACTCAAGAATAAGATTTTTCAATATTTGGCACATGTACCATTTTCATTTTCCCCCATTTTTTTTCGAAATGGAGTTTTTTTTTTATTTTTCCTCAAAAGAAAACTTAAACCATTTCCTTTAAGATCTTTGTGGGCACTTAGTAGCAAGAGCCATATCTATAAAAAAAATATTTTAACTCAAAATCCAAAGTTTTTAAATTTTACCATATGCACTATATTTTTTTTTTTAATGGATGTTTTTTTTTGCTCAAAGAAAGCTTAGTTCTTTTCCTTTAAGAGCTTTGTGGTTACTTAAAGAGATGCGAGTGGAAAAACTTTAGCGTGCGAAACTGAATCTCTAGTAGCACAATTTTATCAGCGAGATGATATGAGTCGAATGATGCCAGGAATGAAAGACTGGGTGTCTGTTCGAATCGATGGCCAGAAAGTCCAAATGCAGAAGAGGATGATGTTTTTCCACTCGCATCCCATTAAGTGACCACAAAGCTCTTAAAGGAAAAGAACTAGGCTTTCTTTGAGCAAAAAAAAAAACATCCATTAAAAAAAATATAGTGCATATGGTAAAAGTTGAAAACTTTGGTTTTGTGTTAAAATATTTTTTTTTATAGATATGCCTCTTGCTACTAAGTGCCCACAAAGACCTTAAAAGAAATGGTCTAAGTTTTCTTTTGAGGAAAAATAAAAAAAAAACTCCATTTCGAAAAAAAATGGGGGAAAATGAAAATGGTACATGTGCCAAATATTGAAAAATCTTATTCTTGAGTTAAAAAATAATTTTTTTGATAGATATCCCACTCGCATCCCATTCAGCGATTATGAAGGCCTTAAAGGAAATTTTATAAGCTTTCTTTTAAGCAAAAAAAAGGGCCCAAATTGAAAAAAAATTAAAAAAAAAATTAATTTAAAAAAAAAAAAAAAAAAAAAAAATTTTTTAAAATTAAAAAAATTATTTTTGGAAAGATTGAAGAAATAGCTATCTAATATCCTTTGGAAAATTTTTGCTAGGACTAATAGGTGAAAAGTTACACACATTTTAAAAAAACCTTGTATGACCAAAATGTCCAACTTTGACCCCCTCTAACTCCGACAGTTCTTGACTGATAAAGCTGAAAATTTGTGTCTGGCCAACTATCCAATAGTACTAACCTTGATGCAAATTTCATCCAAATCGGAAGACATCGATTTTAAAAATTGGGTCACTTGACACGAAATTGCCCATATATAATAAAATAACACAATAACAAACATAAATTTCAGTGGTTGGCTGTCCGGGTTTATGGTTGGTTTGGTGGTCATGACAATTTTATGTCTGTATTTACTGTGGCTTATAAGCTTAGCAAACCTAACACTCCAGAATTTGTTTCTGTTCTACCCCATTTTGTTGTAAACTAAATAAATATTTTTCTTATTTCTTATATTTTCTCTGTTACAATGAACAAAAAATTCTGAAGAAAGTTGTGGGAATTTTAAAACATTAGTAAATTTAGGGTCTGTTATTATTGATTTATTATTTGTTTTCTGTCCCAAAAGAGAAAACAAGAAAATTGATTTTTATACCTTCACAGGGTGCTAAATACTTGCACAAGTCACATTTTATACATAAGTTTCAGTATTTAAATACCCGGAAATTATATGAAGTAATTGCCGTTTTGATAAACAATTTTTTGTTTTGATTTATGTTGGCAATCAATATGTATTACAAATCTTATATATTTCGAAATACTTCTTATTTATTTCGAACTTGAAAGTGCCGTTAAAAATTAAGTATGTATGTATTCCTAATATAATTTTGGGGTTTCATAAATTGTGTGATAATATCATTAAAAAAGCGATTGTAATGAACAACCTTTGAATTAATTTAAAATATTTCTGAAAGTAAATATTTTCCTTAATAGTGTAAAAATATAAATAATTAATAGAATATAGAAGGTGTGAAAACATACTTAATTAAACAAACAATATTTTTTACTTGCTTGTGTACCTAATTATCACATTAATTTTGTTTGATAAACAAAACAGCAGCGTTCCAAGCCAATTAAATTCGATAATCCACACAGATTTCTTGAAGAAATTGACTGACTGTTTACGCTGCGATATAAAAGGCAAGACAAAGCAGGCAACGGGATCAGAAAGAACTCAGTCAGTCTTGTGTGAAGATGCGTTGCGTGTGAAGAGAATAATCGTGGTTTGAAGATCTCCGTTGTAAAGATTTAACGAACAATTGTTAGTGTGTACGCAGAAGAGTGTAAAGAAGAATAACAAATAAAGCAAATTGTTGTTGTTTAAATCAAGTTGCGAACAGTGGCACACGGAATTGTGCGAACAATAAAGAATTTATATAACACTAAACACACATTTATTTTTATTTTATTTGCAATCTACGAACTCATATTTCAAACGATTTTAAAAGGGTAAAAATGTAACAATACTTATAAAAACTTATAAAAACTACAATATCAGTTATTCAATATGACACCATAGTTCTATTATTTTCTACAATTTGTGAAGTTTACTGTTAAAATCCATCGAAAGTCTATCATATACGTCATCAATTCTTTTCTAAGACATTTGAGTGGCTATTTCTACATTTTTAAATTTAAAGGTAAGTACATCCCAATTTACTAAATTTACGATCTAGCTCCTTACATTGTCAAGATCTACAGTTCAAAACCGATTCCGAACACACTTCTGAGAAGCTTTTTATGATAATTTTTTTATTTATTGTCAGAGCTTTGGCCAGACGACTGCTGAGGGGAAGTCACCGACGAAATATTTTTCCAAATTTTATTTTGTTCGAGATTACTGACTTTGTCCAAAAGATCCTATTAATTTTATATACAAAAATGTTGCTTAATCAACAAAAATCTTTGCCCTTTAAAGATTTTAATAGAAATGATAACTTTTGAATATACCATTTTTTTAATTTTTAAGTAAATAGAAACTGTAAGAAGTAAAACTGCAAAATAAAAAAAGATTTTGGTTTTAATTGTGGCTACAGAAATGTCTAAACAAATTAAATAGTTCTACAAATACATACGTTTTTTTTTTGAAAATCTTCAATTAGTGGCTTAGTTTTGTGAATATTGATTAATTTATGGTTTTTAGAGAAAAGTTATCTTCAAATAAAATATTCCTTAAATTCTTAATAGTCTGGATTATGGATTATTTCCAATTCAATAATGTCTTTCGTATATACTCTACAGGACATTTTAGCACAGGCAACAAAGTTTTAACAATTTTGTTTTTGTTTGTTCTCTAGTTTGTAACAAAAAATAAAAAAGTTTTTGAGAAGAATTTTGTTTTCTTTCCCTATTTACTATTTATTCTATTTTTGTCGTGCCTTCTAACATCTTTCATGTGCATGCATAAGTTTTATGATTTATTTCATTTCATCTCATTTGTTTGATTGGAGAATTATGTGGTTTTATTCGTCTTATTTTGTTGGGTCTTTATAAAATATTCACACTAACCACAGCAATACAGTACTAGAGTTTGAAATGGAAACTGTTTTTATTTTCTTTAAGAGTTTATTGTCTTGTTATTATTAATAATATTTAATGATTAATTTAAAGTTTTCGTCTGGTATTGGGGGACAATATGCAGACTTTAATTGTGATTTCAATATTATTTTACTTGAGATTTTAGGAATCTTCATTGATAACATTGAGTCACTAAGTTAAAAAAAATATCCAAACTGTTAGTAAAGCTATAATCACAAAGATTTAAAGATTTTTTTTCCCAGAAAAAAAAAAAAGATTTAAAAAAATAATTACTGGCTACGCTGCTTACAACGGAGATCTTCAAACCATGACTGTTCTCTTCACACGCAACGCGTCTTCACAAAAGAAGACGGTCTTACGAACATTCTTGAAGTAGAATGTTCGTGTTTTCACCTTCGCGAGAACTCTCGTAGTTTTATTGTTGTTTGCGTATTTTGGTTGCATTCTTTGTTGTTGCATTCTCGCTTACTTGTCTATACCCTTTTCTTTCATACTCAAGGTTTTTGTTTTTGTAGCTCTTATTTATCATTTTAATGTTAAACGATGTTACACCGTTTCCCTTTTCGTAAAAATATGATTCTTAAGTTATGAAGCGTCTTTCTAGTTCAAATTCCTTTTTTTTCAAATTACATACTTTTGAATAGAAATTTATAATGACATATGTAAATATCAAGCATTTTTCATTCTTTGGTGGGTAGAGTGACATCGTTCTTTTGAAAACACATATCCTCAGTATATGGTGTATATCATCAACTGAACAAAAGTCCGTGACCATTTGCAAGTAGCGCCCCCCAAATCTAAATGATAATCACCTGTTTTTAATTACATTAAATGTGTTGTAGACGAATTTCACCATGCATCGGTTGCAGTTAGGTAAGTATAGTTGCTGTAAATGAAGTCAAATTGACAAATATTTGCACAATGGTTTCATTTAGTGTGTCGATATGTGCGATTAAACGTTTGGGAAAAATTTTAATTAGTGTTTTATACCTTCTAACGAGTTAGTCAACTTAAAATTTCCGGTTTACCTTCTTATTTCAGTTTGAGTTGGACGATTCTAACGATTAGAAATTTTCAATATTATGCGAATGATGTTTTTTACAGCTTTATAGGAAATTTTCATATATATATATATCATTTATATATATCCTCTGCAGAAATAATCCATCCAGTCCATCAATATCAACAATGAAAATACCTCCCCACTGCATCCAACACATGATGAAAAACTTATTACCTCAGAATCTGTAATCAGTAATCCAATTGTTCATATAGCTGAAAAACTTTCTTAATTAAACCGAAACAAAACAAAGACATAATTACAGTAACAAGAAGCACTACACAAAATAATTTGTTCAGATTATACATGATATTTACAAGATAAGAGAACAAAAAACTGAAATAAAATTATGTATATTATGCAATAAGAGAGAGTTGAATTTAGAAGACTTGCAGTCAAACATGTTATATTAAAAACATTCAGGACTTCAAGCTATCGTCTACAAACTATCAATGGCTCTGGCAGCAAATGTGACCAAATATTCAGACTGCTACGACAGGCGATACGTAATTTTGATATCTTGTATTATAAGCAATTTCTTTTTAACAGTGGTTTCACTAACATATTTGTTGTATGTATGTTGTATGAGTTACCGTAGTCTAGCAGGTAGTATGTTGGTTAACTAGCCGAGTGCTTGTATGTTTAAACCTCAGCTCTGACATTTCGAAAAACAGAAAGAATATAAAAAAATATGTATCCTGTTATATTTGGCGTCAACGTAGTATTTGGAGTCACCGTAGTCTAGCGGTAGTGTGTTGGCTTACTAAGCGAGTACCTGTAAGTTCAAATCTCAGCTCTGATATTTCGAAAAATAATAACATAATAAAATATGTTTCCTGTTATATTTGGAGTCACTGTAGTATTCGGGTTCACCGTAGTCTAGCAGGTAGTATGTTGGCTTACTAGACGAGTGCGCTTGTAAGTTCATACCACAGCTCTGACATTTCGAAAAAAGAAGAAATATAAAAGAATATGTATCCTGTCAGAAGTCGCCGTAGTCGTTGGCGTATTAGACGTAAGGCCAAGGTTCGAACCCCAGGTCAGACATCAAAACGAAATATGGAAAACTATTTCTTCGGAGACTTTCTCTCAGCAGACTTCTGGCAAAAAATCTGTCGTTCGGAGTCGACTTTAAACTGTAAGTCCCGCCACTCATGTATATAATTAACATACATAACATGAGTGGTGTGAGAAGCTAGGCCGCAATCCTGACTGAAGGGTTTTAATGGCCAAACAAAAAATTATGTATGTATCCTCTTAGCAGATTTCTAGCGAAGGAAATGAAAAATTCCCATGAAAGACCTTTTACCGTTACTAACTCGTGGATAAAATTAACACACATCATCATGGTAGGTGCGAGGAGCTGGGTTGTAAAACGTCACTAATGGCAGATTAAGTAAGTATTTCAGGCATTGTGTTCTTAAAAACTGTATTTTATGCATGTTATTGTATTGACAGGGTTAACCTATTTATTCCAGTCACCAAAATACCAATACAGATTAGCCTAAATGAACTACGTCTGTATCGGTGGTCGTATTGTAACCACTTATATAATTATTTTTATTATGTGACCGTGGTACTCTAGAATGTAATTTGTTTGAAATATAAGCTTTATCAGGTACAGCAACGCTTATTTTTTAATTTCTGCTTTGACTAATGGTATGTTAAGATCCTTGTATATGTTTGAGTTTTTAATGTACCACATTGAAGCCGTAATAATACGTAGTATTTTATTTTGTCATTTTTAAATTCTTTCAATAAGGGAAGCAAAGGCAGTTTGCCATAATTGTATTGCTTAACACCACACTGGTTTTAAGAGAAAATTATACAATATAAGTTTTCAGTACAACCTTAGTTGTGACTTTCTGGGAATTAACCAATAACGGGTTATCCATTTCGTGGTTTCAAAAGTAAACGTAAATAAAACACATATAAAATATTTTTTTCATGATATTTCTTTTTTATTGTAAAGTTTGAACGTTGGCATTATGTGTGAAACACTACATCATTTAAATGACCTCCACGCGAAGTGTTTCAAGCTTTGATTCTTTTGAGGTAATTTTCGACCACTTTTTGACACATATTGGGCGCTATCTCAGCCATAACTTGACGAATGTTGGTTTTTAAGTGCTCAAGAGTTGAAGGTTTATCTGCATAAACACGGTCTTTCGCGTAGCCCCACAAAAAAAGGCTAATGGTGTCAAATCGCATGATCTTGGTAGCCAGTTGATATCGCCACGACGAGAAATTACGCGGCCAGGAAATGTCTCTTGCAATAAAGCCATATTCGCTCGAGTTGTGTGGCATGTGGCACCGTCTTGTTGAAACCACATATTTTCAAAGTCGTATTCTTCAATAGCAGGCAAAAAAAAGTCGGTTATCATATGACCATAACGCACCGAATTGACGGTGACAGTCGTTCCATCGTCGTTTTCGAAGAAGTAAGGTCCAATCACACCTTCGGACCAAAGAGCGCACCAAGCAGTGACTTTTTCTGGATGTAATGGCCTCTCTTCAATTACTTGAGGTTTCTCATAACCCCAAATTCGACAATTTTGTTTATTAACATACCCACCGAGTGTGAAATGTGCTTCATCGCTGAAGAAAATTTTGGTCGAAAAATTGCCGATACGCACGATACGTGGCTGTGGCAGAATCACCATTTTTGTAGTAGGTTTTGATAATTTTTATGCGTTGTGTGATAGTTAAGCGATCCATTTTCGTCAATGTCAGACTTTCAACAGAAACTGAAAAGCAAAAAATTGGTTTCACAAGTTAGTTTGACAGATGTCGAATTCCAGTCCCATACTTTTGAAACCACGAAATGGATAGCCCTTTATATCCCTAAGATTTTTAATTTAATTTCCACTTATTTTGGTTCTGTATAGAGTTTTCAAGTTAGACATCTATCAAAATAAATGCCGCGACATTTTACGTTGTTGTTCGTTATGTGAATGTTACGTGGATACATTTTTTTTCCTAAGCTTCCATTCTCTATTGATTTAAACATGTAACCACTTGAAAAATTTCTTCTTGTAGTTGGCTCATAAAAGCATATCCGAAGTACGTACTAAATGTTAAACTAGATTCAATCCTGTGGCACACCGGCTGAGGAGCACTCAAAAAGCACTTTTCACGAACAATACATTTGTGCCCGGTAATATAATTTTCCGATAAGTAAAAAATATTTCGAAGTTATTGGAATAATATGCAGATACGCATCTATTCTATTTTTGATGGAGTCCTGTAGTCCTGTAGTCGTGTAGTTGTGAATGTGTTTCATGCAAAACACTGATACGCTGATACACTTATGGTAGTATGTATGTATGTATGTACGTGTACACAAGTACTTTCACTGATGATATATTCTTCTTTCTACTTTTCCTCTCCATTTTTCTGGCAATAATTCACATGCGAAGGACATGAAAGAAGAATAAAATGTTAATAAAAACTACTATGAAACTAAAAGTACTTTACACTTCCAGTTCTATGAACACTTCCATTTATATTCAGATGTTTAAGCAGAGTGAAAAATAGAGACAGATAATGTAGGTAAGAGATGTAAATCACATTTACTGTTTCTTATTTCTCTTGTGTTGAAATAATTTTACAACTTTTTGTAGTTTGTTGCTTTGTTTTTGTTCTTTCGCTGTTATAGAGAAAAATGAAACGGGAAAGGCAACATAGTTTTTTTTAACTTTTTACAATTGTTTGCATACTTCATATAACTTAAAATATTTTTGTTATTCCAGTATTTCTGTCGCGTTATACAAATATTTGTAAACACTTTACATATTTTGAATACGTCTTTTAACGCCCTAATTTTTTTCTAATATTTCTATAAATATTTTACCTCATTTTTTAGTGAATTTAGTTTTAGAAAAATACAATCAATTTTAATAATAATTTGAATTACCGGTGATAACACATTCTCATAATATATGTTGTCAATAATATACAAGAAAAAAATTAAATCATAGTTAACTTGAGATATCGAGATTCATAGCGACAGTTAACAGATTCGATTGGAAAATCTGTCTAAAACCAGTGTAAAAATATAGTCATCAAAGCAAATTTGTTTTCTTGAACACATTGATTTTTGTTTTTTATTTTAAAATAGAAATAAAGTAATAAAATAAATGTAAAAACAGTTAGTTTTACAAAATTTTGCTTAACAGTCATACAATTGTTTGCATAAATTTATTTATTATTTTTTTTTTTTTTTGTGAAACCAGCACTCAGGGGATGGCCCCTACTCATGCAGTGCATGTGAAGGTTTTTTTTAGGAAAATGGGTTATAGGAAGGTGGAAGAGAGGGAGTAGTGTTTGTGGACATCTCAAGATGCGAACGGCAAGGAAACGAGTTGCTGCTAGGTGCATAAATTAGGATGTTAGGGTAGGGATACCGATCGGGAAATCCCGAATACAAGGATTTTATAAAAATCATAGCGTAACTGAATACGTGATAATAATATATTCATATGTATGTATGGACTTTACATGTGCAAAATGGTATATAATGGTTGTAATGATCGTTTGTCAAAATTAATTAATTGATTTATTTATATTTTTTGTTGTGATTGGGCTACTATAAATTAGATTTTTATATGCAAAAGCTCGCAAATTTGATAATTTGGTTATCTAAACGAGTTAAATGTGTTCAGTGGTATAATTGACTTTTCGAGAGATTTTTATTTTGGCATTTCCGCCATCATCGGATATAAACACAACTGTTATACTATTTAAATCATAACTACGGTAATTTTTGTACGATTTGATCAAACGAAGTCATCTCTTCACAAGATAATGTACTTTCAGAATGTCATCGCTTATTTAATAGTTTTTAATTAAATTTTGAAATTAAGAATAGCTAAATTTGAAAAAATTAGAAAAATGTCATGTTTCCCAAGTTTACCCGATCAAAACTCATAACATGTAAGTTTGAGCCATATGTTTATGTATACCATTTCAAAGGCTCATCTGTCCCCTTTTCAAAACACTTTAGATTTTGAAAATAGGTTAAAAAATATTTGTATAATCACTAATTTTGTGTGAAAAGATCACAAACAAAAATATTTTTGAGTTCTACTCAACAAAACTCACAACCTACACTATTATTGTTAGCTGAGTGTATTTTGACTATAGCACCGTGTTATTAAAAGATATCTTTTCTTTCATGGCTTAATTTCGGTTAAATAGAATGTTATTATGGTTTCCTGTAAATCATTTATTCGCCAAAAGGATATACACTGAGCGCCAAAAATGAGTAAACACCACTGAAATAATTAATTTTTTTAGGATAGCGAGAAAAGTAAATGAGAATAGTCAAATAAACTTCCAAAAATAAAAAACGTTTATTTATTACTTATAAAATGTTAAAACTAAAAAATCGTAAAAATTATTGTTGTGCTACAAGTATATTTTTTATAATAAAAAATTTAAAATTATAGTGGGTGTTGACTCACTTATGGCGCTCACTGTATTCTTGGGTGGGTCAAGAGGCGTCAATAGGAATCTTCTTGCTGACCTTAATTAATCATTTTCATAGTTGTTTTTCTTTTTCTCATTTCCAAGGGTAACCAAATGGCGGATTTTCCAAAGTATGGTTATCTGATTAAGTTATTTCCATAAATACCAGGGAGTCTATAGTAATTTTTATGTAACTTCAAGTTAGATGTACATAAGTAGACAAGAACGACCCACCCGACTGAAGCTAGTGCTCAATGGCTCCCGCAGTCTCCTTTGTCTAACTTCGATACATGGGAACTTTCCACCCATGTAGTCCTGTGAACTATCGCTTGTAAAAATCCTTAGGCAATAACAACAGCCTAATATGTACTCCAATGTGTTTTGATTTGAGAAAAAATCATAAGCCACAGGCGAGTGTGTTACATGGTATCTAATTGTTTAATTACTTGGTTCCCCAAATATGGTCGTGTGTATAATTAAATCTTAAATAAATAAATTTTTGATTGAAGTTTATTGCTTATTCAGAAATTATAATAAATGAAATATAAAAAAAGGCAATTAATAAACGAAAATTCTATCTTCATCCTTAAGTATGTAAAGACAAGGTATAAAAAGCTTTTGACCTCCAGATGCCTATCATTAAAAATAATTTCGTGAAATTTAATAATAAAAATAAATCAATTAAAGCTAAATGAAATAATTATTGACAAGTTAACAAATTGACGATAAAAAATAAAATATTTAATTTATTCACAACGAATCTTTTAACTTCAATTAAATCATGAATACATGTTATGACAGGAATTATGTCGAGAATGCATGACTTATAAAATTGAAATACAAAAATTTTTGTTTTCTCTCGATTTTTTTTTTATCGATTTAGGTCAATAAAATCAATCTTTTTTATCTTTCAATCAATATGTCTGACCTATAAAACATTGAAGCACAGATGCAACACACAAACATTCCAAATATGAATATAATAAATATTGAAATGGCATTTACATACATACATGTGTACATGTATAAATGCATCAATCAATGCCTGATATTGTATATAATGGTTTAATAGCCAAACAAACTGTTAATATTTAATTAATTTATTTATTATTCAACCTTTTTAGAATCGAATTTCTATGTATGGAAAGGAGAGAGATAATGTACGGGTACATAAGGTACGTTTAAAATAATATACGTATTCCTTTAAAGTAATATGTTATAAGTTTTGATCAAGTAAATTTCGAAAATTGGCTTCTTTCCTTATATTTTTTGGGTTTGTCCATTCTTAATTACCAAATTTAATAAATATTGTTACGTTTTAACCTTTTAAAATCGTTTGAAATATAAGTTCGTAGATTGCAATAAAAATAAATTTGTGTTCAGTTATAATAAATTTCTTTATTATTCGCACAATTCTGTGTGCCACTGTTCACAACTTGATGTAACAAACAACAATTGTTTTATTGGTTATTCTTCTTTTCACTCTTTCTCGTAAACAATAGCAATTGTTCAATAGATCTTTATAACGGAGATTTTCAAACCACGATTATTGTCTTCACACACAACGTGTCTTCACACTAGACTGATTGAATTCGTTCTGAACTGCGTTGCCTGCTCTGTCTTGCCTTTTATATCGCTGGGTAAAGAGTCTGATGAGTGCTCTTGAAGGGGAATAACTTTGACTTCGCGAAATCTCTATAAATGTAAACACGTTGTTTGCGTTATTGTTGTTTGTATATTTTGTTTACGTTTGTCCTTGCAGTGTTATTGTTGTCTGTTGGTTTACTTGTTTATTCCTTTTTTATCCTGATGTTGTTGATATATTTTTGTTTACTTGTTGATCGTGTAAACAAGTCCATTGTGTTTTTGTTTTTGTAGCTCTTGTTTATTATTTTAATGTTAAATGATGGTGTCCATTTTCGTAACAATATATAGAAGTGCTGATATTCTACAAATACTTTATTAACATAAGTGCTCTATCGTCCAGTTAAAATTAAATAAAGTGAAATATTATCGGAATTTCTTATTCGTTTGAAAGATTTTGAGATTTTCTACCTATGTTACTAGTTATTTATAAAGCGCAGTTAGTAGAATCAAATGACACTGAGCTAAAAACGAAACGCCTAGAGGCTATTTTGCGAACTTATCAAGATTAAGAAATTCCTATCAAAAACCCACATTCAGATTGAAACATGATTCAGATGATTTGGGCAAACGGCAGAGGAATCCCCCCGTCTGTTGAAGACCACCTAATTTGCCGCCACGCCGAGCCATTCATCGTCGGGAAAAAGGGGAACATCCGAGTGAGGCATTTTCTTACATATTAATTTAATCTCAAATATTCACACTCTCTTGAGGATACTAACCGACGAAGGACTTTAATCAGAATGTCACTCGAATGACGTGCTAATATATCCGAAGGGTAAGAATCCAAACCATCTATGCAAGAGCGGAAAGCGCTCTGAACATAGTATTTAATTGGGAACGCTCAAGTGGTCTGAATGTGAAACAGTCAGTGATTGTGCGTCATTTTTCGCCATCTCGTAAGACTGAAAGATGTTCGCACTTTTGAGAGGTTTCTGCTAGGCACACAATTTTTACCCTGCACATGCGTTTTTGCCGGTAACATTTTTTAATAAAATCTGGATTTATCTTTATTAGATACTGTTTAATGTAAGGTCACGTTTCTTTTTAATATCAGCAAATTTATTGAGAAATGGAGCTAAAAGTTCTTTAAAAGCAGACAGCTTTTGTGAGCGACCTTGTAACATTAGGTTTTTGGATTTTTGGGAGCCAGCCATTACTGACAATAAAGTAGCCATTGTAATACGAAATATAAAAACGTTACAATTTTGTAATTTTTATAGACTAAAAACCATTTTTTATTACTTTTTATAAAAAAAAAATATTTGCAAAAACATAAAAGCGTCAATCGAAACTAGAAGAAGAACAACGGGGTTAGCACCAGAGATTCGAGGCAAGTGGTTTATTTTCTCGCCTTGACAAAATATTGACATGGAAAAATTACATTGTGGCGAAGATACCCCTTCGGATCAAGAAAATCTACTTATTACTTAAAGCTGATTCCGAACTTCGTTAAGAACATAAAACAAAAATTCTAAAAGCTGTATTAACATATATATAACACTACTGCTATAAAAATTACTTTTTAATTCCAGATATTGTTGTTGCACTTGCATTGCTCATTATGATAATTATTCAACAATGATGCAATAAAAGTCCAAACCACTAACACGTCTGAATATCGCCATGTAATGGCTGACGTGCGAATAGTCCCTAAAGACTAATATATTTAATATTGTGTGTACCACATACATTTTTAATTCTCCAATCTTAATTTGTTACTTTATTATCTGTATCTTTTGCAATTTAAACAGTTTCGACAGCTGGCAGGCATTAAATGGCGTTTTATTATTTATTTATTGCAGGTGTGTTTTACTTTACATTAATCTTCATCTACTTAACATACATTCGAGCACATTCATATTTTTTTAAGACTACGTTTTTATGGAATTTTCCGGTATAAACCAGTATTTTGTATATTTAAAACATAAAATCAAAAGTTATTGCATTGAAGACAGTGCTTAATTCCGGCGTTTTACTATGGAAGCAATATATTCATTGATCAATGTGGTTATTTCTCATAGAGTTTGAAGAACTTATAATCAAGTTTAATGTCACAGGTTAAAAGAAAATTATTTAGTATAAGATAAATCATCGTTAAGGAAATGTTTTGACATAGAAAAAATGTTTTCGGTTTTGACTATTTTATCTCATTAAAAACATATTTTGTTAAAACAAACATGATAAGTGATAATTATTATAAGCGATAAAACTATAGATTATATTCCTATCAAAACATTTTCCTGTCAGACTGTGTACATTTGTATTAGATACTTTTAAGCACTACCTATCATTAAAAATATAGCAAAATGTGTATGAGATGTCATAGAAATTTGTTAATCGTTTTAAAGATCTATAATGCCATTATGTATGGAATATCACTTCCTCTAAGCTGATCACATAAATCAGGCAGAATTATGTGTTATGTTGGCCTCGAGGGTCGCTGTGGTTTATAGTTTATTCGCATATTCCAGTATAGAGACCTATAATACAGTAATCCCTCGATTTACGTCGCAGTTGGTTCCAAAAAAGGCGACGTAAATCGATTTTCATATTGCTCATACTACAAAGTAGTTTGTTTCTAAAATGGAACTTAAAAAAGTTATATGAATTTACAGTAATCCCTCGATTTACGTCGCAGTTGATTTCAAAAAAAGGCGCCGTAGTCTAGTAGGTAGTGTGTTGGCTTATTAGACGTAAAGCCAAGGTTCGGGCCCCAGGTCAGACATCAAAACAAAATACAAAAAGTATTTCTTCGGCGATTTCCCCTCAGCAGATTTCTGGCAAAAACTCTGAGAGTAAATAAAAATTGCCATGAAAAACTAGGTCAATAATCCTGACTGAAGGGTTGTAATGACCAATTATGTATGTAAATAATTGAAGTTAGAGGGAACAAAAAATTTGACGACGTAATTCGAAACAACGTTAATCGAGGCGACGTAAATCGGCTGTTCTCTTCACGCGTCTTCACACAAGACTGACTGAATTCTTACTACTCGTCGTCTGCTTTGTCTTGCCTTTTATAGGCCCACATAAACAGTCTGACGAACATTCTTGAAGTAGAATGTTCGCCTTTTCGAGAGCTTTCGTTGTTTCATTGTAGTTTTTCGTATTTTGTTGCGTTTCCTTGTTGTTGCGTTATCGCTTACTTGTGTCTATCTCCTGCTCTTTATACTCATGGTTTTCTTTTGTTTTTGTAGTCTTTGTTTATTATCTTAATGTTACACGATGTTACACCCTTTCCCTTTTCGTAACAATATGATTGTTTGGCAACTACAAATTTTTACTAACCAATTGGCCAAGCAACCAAAGTGGAGTTAAAAACAGATCTGGCAGTAAACGAATCCAAAATGGGGCTGATGGTTATTACAGACGAAAAGTCTACAAGAATTGGACAACATGTGAACGTTGATAGCTTTGAAGTAGTTGATGAAGTAGTTTTTTCGATATAAGCGCGGAATTTTCATTTCGTTGATCCTACAAGCGAAATAAGAAATTTATACTCTATAAAACGCTTACATTTCCTCTGTTTTTATAAAAAGCTGACTCAACGTAGCTTGTATTCTATTCTTGGGGTGTTTAAGAGAAGAATCCCGTCTTAAGTATACTTTTATTATCCTCAAGTTTTAATCTCCCTTCATTAATTTTTCAGTGTGCAAAAAGACTTTTATCTATTGTTCCATAATATTGCTTCAAGTTAGTTTTGAAATAATATGAATGCGTGCACACAGTATAGAAATTGAAAAAAGTTTCTACGTTTTTAGTTTCATTTGAACTCTCTCTCTCTCTATTTGCGTTAGCTGTTAAAGTTCATTGTGATATCAAGTTGTTTTTGTATTTAGCCAAATTTCGGTTGTATGTTTGAACGCAATATCAACTGTTATTAAAACTAAAAATAAAAAAGTTCATTTTATGATTGCGTTCCACACTCATGCAGTGCATAAAATGCAGAAAAATTTGGTGAACATTTTTGTTAAAAGTTAGCAACTTTAAAAAGACAAAAGAACTTTTGTCTCTTTTAATATGCATGGTGTGACGATTGAGACCTTTAAAATTTCATACAAAATAATTGTGTATTTAGAAAAATAAAATTTTGTTATTTTTTAAATTAATAAATTCTAAATTTAATAGTAAAACCCCCATTTGTTATATGATTTAACCTCTTCACGCCCTTGTCCACATATATGGACGTTTGATTTTTTTAATTATAATTGTAATAATAATAAAAACAACAAAAATTATCAAATTTTATTGACTACCATATCTTCTAACAAGAGAAGTAAACATTTTACCGTTTGTCTGCACTGATGATATTATTTCCGGTGCATAGTTGGATACTTAAAAAAATGTGAAATAATTCATTGGCTATCTGTTTTATTGGATTATATCAAGAAATCGTTAATATTTGAAAAAAATAATATCAGATATATTTAATATAATAAGTTTTACCATCACTACCTAAAAAATCTAACAGCTGCACTAAAGTTAACCCTGGAATCAGACTGGACGGTATAAGTCATTATCCTAAATTCAAGGAACTGAAAAATCCCCCCAGATGTCACGATAAAAATTGTGTAAGACGAACTCTCTACATTTGTGAGAAATGTTAAGAATATATATGCTTGATATGCCCGTAATGTATGAAAGCATTTCACACATATATTACCATTAACGCTCAGTGGCCACAAATGTGGACGTTATCCCTTTTTGTGAATTTTAATTTTTTTTGCTTTTTGAATTCCTATTAAAATAAAGTTAATTAATTTAAAAAGAAAACAAAATTTAATCATTTTTTTGTCACCATAAAAAAATCGTCCCTGAAGAGGTTAATAATTTCTCATTTTTTACATTTTTTATTAATTTTAAATATATTAAACACATACAAAAAACAGCAAAATGTGGGCACCCCAATATATTTTAAGTAATAATACGGTGCGACAGTCAAAATACACCCAGCTAATAACCTAGTGCCGATTGTGAGTTTTGTTGGGTAAAACTCAAAAATATTTTTTTTTTAAACATATATCTCGAACCCTCCCAACTTGTTTTATTTGACAAAAACAGTATTTTTGATCTCTTCACACAGAATTATTGATTGCCCAAATATTTTTTAAACTCTTTTCAAAATCAAAAGTTTTTTGAAAAGGGATCAGATGAGCCTTTAAAATGAAACGTATGGTTCAAACTTACATGTTATGAGTTATGATCGGGTAAACTTGGAAAATATGATTTTTTTCTAATTTTTTCAAGTTTAGCTATTCTTAATTGCAAAATTTAATTAAAAAGTATGAAATAAGTGATGACATGCATTATCTTGTGAAGAGATTGACACTTCGTTTGACCAAATAAGACACAAATTACCGTAGTTATTATTTAAATAGTATAACAGTCGTGTTATATTGCTTATATATGTATGTGTCATCTTATCAAATGAACTTTCAGTTCTAAAATTTTCAAAAGTTTTGGTGGATCTTGATTGTTTATCGCAAAATGTGTCAATTGCACTTTTGCACGACTGCCAGAAGTCGGCATATATTTGTGTTTTTTGCAAATATTATTATTTCTCTTTGCGCAAACATCATTTGTAAGAACGGTTACGTAATCGCTAAACCTCAAGCAAAAGTCAACCGAAAAACTTGTCCAAGGTACCACCAGAAAATACTAAACAAAACTTGTACACTCAATTCCAAATGGGTTAAATGGAGTGCTTGACCTTAAGGGATATTCTACTAAATACAAGGGATAACGTTTTCATATATAAGGCCTTTAAATTTTAAACCGACTCGGGATTCTCCTTGGGGTACCTATGGAGTCATCTGAAACTTTTGTTTATTTTTCTCTTGTTTTATGAAAAACATTAAAAAAATTTTTATTTTATAATAACTCCTTTATTAATAATAAAATTAATAAAATAAATATATAAACTATAAATTTTTACACAAACTTTTGGATAAAATTCATGAAATTGCTAAAATATATTTCCGTACTATGACCACTGTACAAATTTTTTGTTTATTTCATGCCATTATAGAAAAAGTCAATTAAACCAGAAGAAAAACAACAGCATAAAAAAGGTCATAATTCTCTTAATTTAACGTATTCAATTATTATTTTATGGTTACTCTATTATTTAGTGTAATTTCTACTGAAAAAATTGTCGTTAATACATATTTTAAAATTATTTTAAAGCACTAGGTATGGTTAAATAAATTATAAAATTTAAGCAATTAATTTTCAAAATTAAATCCAATTTGACTATATATAAAATCCAATTTGCGATATACTTTAATATTAACATTTTATTTTTTGATTCGATTTATTGATTTATTATCCCTTTCATGTATTTCGTATTAATTCGAATTTTGAATTTTACGTTTTTAATGTAAAGCTTTTAAATTTTTAAAAATAAATATATCCTGTGGCTTCAAATTTTAATAGTTCACCCATTCTGATCGAACTTACAAACGCACGATTATAGTCAGCTGCAATAAAGAAATTAATTCTAAAAGAGAAGTCTTTGTTTTATTTTTTTCCGTTTCTTTTAAAATTCAAAACATGTAATTTGATGTAACTTCTTAAAAAATAAAAATAATTCATGCTATCATTTGGTTATTTATCCGAAAGGGGAACTTGTTCTCTTCGTAACGTGAATGTTATGTGAACATACTTGTTCAATAGCACAATATACTACCGTGCTGGAGATCGATTTCAATCAGTTGGGGGCACTCATAACTTACCTTCATAAACCACAAACTTTCGACCTATAACATAATTTTCCAAAAATATTTGAGTAAAGTATGTATGTGCAGCAAAAGCATATATTTACCGAAATTTGGTAGTCGTTCAAACGTTACAATGGGCAGTTCATTAAAAAAAAAATCATATATAGAAAATATGATACCACTGTTATGGTCTTTAAATAGTAATTACGGTAATTTTTGTCCGACTTTGTCCAGAGAAGTGTCAATCTCTTCACTTTGAGCATCTCACCACTTTCTTATATTGTTTAATTAAATTTTGCAATTATGAATAGACAAACTTGAAAACAGCGTTTGCGCTATCAAAAATATGCACTGAACCAAAAATTTCCGTAAATACTGTAAAAAGGGGTGTAGATTTAAATAAATTTCTTTATATATCAGCTAACAAAAATGTGTATTCATATCTACGTATTTTTTTAGTAAAAATTTGCAACTTTAGTAAATTATTCATATTGAAAAAATTTCTTCATTTATTCATATTAAAGAAATTTCTTCGATATGAATGAAATGCGTTTGTTATTTTGCGGGATGTAAATCTGACCACATTTAGTTAAATTTAATAAAGAAAGCAGTAAATTTAAATAAATTTAAATTTTAGTAAATTTCACTATGCGACAAAATAAAAAATTAAATACACCTGGTTAATGACATAGTGTAAGTTGTGAGTTTTGTTGACTAGAAATCAAAAATATTTTTTTTATATTTCTTGAACCCTCCAAACTTGTTTTATTTTCAAAAAGTGTTTTGTTGGACTTTACGCACAAATTTATTGATTACACAAACATTTCTGAACCGATGTCCAAAATTTAAACCCTATTAGAAAGGAGAGGGATGGTCCCCCTCATAACATATAATATTATTACAATTATACACACAATATTATTATTATTATTAAATACATCTTTCGAGATATTCTTATATTTACGAAAAAACAAAGCTAATGCAACGATGAATATTATATTATTATGTTAGAAGTATATTTTGCACTTGCTACTTCCGATAGCCGGTAATTTTTAGAAGCTCTGCCCAATAGTGTTCAAATTGCAAACTTCCCCAAATACAGTCGAGACGGATTGATTCTATGCTTTCCTCAGTGTTTTTTTCAGGAGGATCTAGTTAGACAAATCACTTAATTCTTTAAATAAGTTTGTATGGCTCTTACCTAAATTTACAGCCCTGTTCTTCAACCCAACAGAGGTTTTTGATGAGCAAGTGGCCTTTTGCACAACGCCAGTTCGCTTGAGCTTTCTCACTATATTATAATATTTGTCATATAGTTTGACTTGGGACTTCTTTCCGTGTTGTTTTTAATAGTTGTATTCCTCGAAATATTTATATTAAAACTACAATATAGACAAAAGAAATAGTCATACTTACTAAAGGCTCAGTTTTAGAAACTTCAATTATATTGGGTGCTATATTTTAAGCTAATTTCACACTTTTATTCTGATATCATTTTGAATTAAATAATTCATTATCCTTCGTGAAGAAGATTCTTTACAACAGTGGAATGCATCAGAATCGGAAATTAAATGACAAACTTTTAAATGCAAAATTAAAGCATTTATTGAAGAAAATAATTTTTTGTAATTACTAATTACTATAATTACACTTTATATTTATTAAATTACACTATGCGACAAAATACAAAAAATTAAATACACCCGAGTAACTACCTATTTTAAGTTGTTTAGTTAGTTGAGTAGAACTCAAAAATAGTTTTTTTATTTTTCTCGAATCCTCCAAACTTGTTTTATTTGACAAAAACTGTTTTTTTTTGACTTTACGCACAAATTTATTGATTACACAAACACTTCTGAACCGATGTCCAAAATTTAAAACTTATGTATTAGAAAGGAAAGCGATGGGCCTTTAAAACGATGCACATGTAAATAATATTTGACTTGATATAATAGGGGTTTGTTGAGGTAAACTTGACAAATGCGAATTTTTTTTCATATTTTTTCAAGTTTCTCCGTTCATAATAGCAAACTTTAATTAAAAAATATGAAATAAGTGTTGACATTCTGAAAATCCATATTCATATATATGTTGTTTTCAAATGAACTTTTAGTTCAAAAATTTTCAGAATTTTTGATGGATCTTGATTGTTTATCGGAAAATGTGTCAATTTCAGGTTTGGGCGACCACCAGAAGTTTCTACTACAAAAAATAATTTATCAATATGACTAAAAAGCAACTAAATTTTTTTGTTATTTTTATTCTAGTAGATTAATTTAATTTTAGATATAACGAGCCATAACCGCAAAAATATCTCAAGCGACAAAAACGAAATTTTACAGGGGAAGGTTTTTATTATTTAATTCTTGTGCAAATTATTTATTTACATATTTATTTATTTAAGAAAGTTAAACTTTTTTTATAAATTCATAACGGTACAGAGTGTGACCCTGAAATCTTTATATGTAGATAATGCAAATGATGCCAATGAATTTATTTATTACAAAAAACGATATATGAAAAATATGTCGCTTGAGATATTTTTGCGGTTATGGCACGATATTTTTTTTATAAATTTAATAAAATTTATGTGGATTTGAAGAAAACTTGTGTAGAGTTGAATAAAAATTCTATAGATTTGAATATCTTTTTCGTTGAAGATTTACAAATTTTTTTTTGTTAATATTACCTACGATATTTTTTTCAGTGTGGTAAGTTACCTGAGCAAATATGTAACTTTTATTTCCTTTGTAATAATAATAAAAAGAAAAAACGAAAATAGTGTTTAAACATTTATCCATCGAAATTTTTCTATAAATCATTTTGCATGAAAAGAACTACGTACATATAAATAAAATATATTCAATCCATTTTCCTTTTTATTGTTGTTTCTGTTTCCCGCATTTTTTATTAAAACTATTTTTCTATATTAAAAGCCACAAACAAATTTTTGTAAATGGCAGGTGATTTATGATAAAACAATTTTGTCCAATTTATTGCAAAAGCGTTGTATAAAAATCTAGAGGATCCCTAATAAAACAACATGAATGGTTAGTAGGGAGTACAATAAATTCAGCTTAGCAAGTTACTTGGATCGCCAATATACGTATGAAGAATTAATTAGTATAGATTCGTTTAATATTGTATTAATTTCAGAAAAATGTTTTATTTTATGTGATTATTATAGGTGATATTCGAATTCTTTTCTTACATTTTTATTAATAAAAATCATGCAGCACTACTAATACCCGTTGAAGATGTACGTTTTATGTCCAGGGTTTGAACAAATAATGGGGACTCGCCTGAAATATAATAAAAAATAAATAAAACCCAAATTCTGTGAACTTTTATTAACCGAACTCAAATTGAAAAATAATATGAACTCTTCTTGTACTATAATGATCTGATTTACATTATCTATTTTCGTTAGGGCAATCATATTTCTTGCAAGCACTGTTAAATTACTAAATACGTACATACAAAATTGGTCATTACAACCATTCAGTTAGGATTTCGACCTAGCTTCTCACACCACTTATGCTGTTTGTTAATTTTATACACGAATGGCGGGACCTACAGTTTAAAGTCGACTCCTATCACTAGATTTTTGAGAAACTTTTCGTGGGAATTTTATTTACTCTCAAAGTTTTTGACAGAAACCTGCTTTAGTGATGCACTAAAGATGGGTTTAAACTACCCCAAGCCCCGGACGAAGGCGATTAGTTCCCTTAGTGGCACGTTCACTACTAAGCTCACATTTTCACTCAAAAACTTATGACGCCTGTATTTAAGTGTAAGGCATTCACATAAAATGTGTTTTACAGAGCTTGCTAGTGAAACTGTCAATTGCGCAGTGTCCCGCTCTAATTAGTTTTAGTGTACAAACCGTTCTCTTACCGAACTCAAGTAGTTCCGTGGTTTTACTGCTGTCCACTGGATACAGCAGTTTTGAAATTTGGCAACCGGGTAAGTGATTTGTTGAATTCCATGCTGCTTTTTCCAATTTGAAGGAGTATTCATATAGACATATAGACACACATATCCCCTCTATCATATCTTCCTCAAGAATCATCAATCCCATCCGCGCCAGTTTGTCTCCCACTTTGTTTTCCCCTATGCCACAGTTGCCCTGTAGAGGCGGGTGTTGTTATACAGTCTGGTGAAGGTTCTTGAAGTGGAACGTTCTGGGTTTCGCCTTCTCGAGAATTCTATCGCGACACATTGCTTGTTGTTGCGTTTTCTTACTTGTCTATCTCCTTTTCTCATACTGATGTTGTTGTTGGTTTACTTATAATATGTTCGATGTATGTGTTAGTGTAGCTGGTAGCTTTTGTTTATTGTTTTCATGTGAAATGATATTATTGCAATGAAATTATTGCAATTCAAAATGATATTAATGCAATTATTGATTTCACATCAGTTCGAATATTCTTTTTACTCCGATTATTTATTTTTCATTCCTTCTCCACTCCATTTAACAATTTTATTACAATTTGAGTTCTTTCTCTCTTTCTTTTTTGGACGTATGTATGTGTGTGTGTGTGTGTGTATAGTGGACAAATTTCTTCAATACCATGCAAATGATTCCATGAGAATATAAAATTCCAAATTTTCACTTTTACGTTGCATACAAACCTTAAAAACATACAGCAACGTTTGTTATCGTTTGAACTGGTAAAAAGAATAAAATTTAATTTAAAAATATAAAGTGCTTTTCATAATTATAGCACCACCCTAATTTTTTGAATTTCTAAAAAGTACATTTATAATAACAAAAAAAAAACATTTCATTATGTGTAGTGTTAACGTAAAAGAAAAAATAACACTAAATTTTTCAAATTGTTACCGCAATTTTTACTTCAGTATAAAAATTAAGGTTTTTGGTCTTTGCATAATTATAGCACCAGTCTCAGTTTTGTTAAATAAGAAGCTTTATTTACCAAAAATGTTGATAGTTAAAACTTAGTAATCCCTCCCTTAGAGCTTATTAAATAAAATATTCGATCTTTCATACTCGTATAAAGATTATTCAATATTTCTCCGTCTATTTTCCCCCATTCTTCGATTATTTTTAATTTCAAATCTTCAACACTGGTAAATTGTCTGTTATTTGAATATACCCTTCGGACAAGAATTCCCCAAACGTTTTCAATAACATTCATGTCTGGAGAGCAAGCTGGCCACGATAAAACCTCAATAGATTGGTTACGAAATCATTCCATACTCAGTCTGCTGGCATGAATTCTGGCATTGTCCTGTTGGAAAACATAATTTTTTTCATTATTTTCTCTCAAGAAGGGGAGCAAACTACAGCTAAGAACAGTATGTACTCTGTACTATTCATGTACATGGATGGAAACTGAAGTTCGGGGCAACCACTTGAAGAAATAGCCCCCAAACCATGAGACTACCTCCCCCAAAATTTCTTTTAGTAAAATACTTTGGTTCCTGTCTAAGGTCACGCCAGTAGTATCGATAGGCATCTGGTCCATCTAAGTTCACTTTTTTTTTATCAGAGAATATGATCTGAAGACAAAAAATTTTATATTCATTGTTTGTTATTATTGGAAATTACTCTTACATTCTCCCAATTCCTATCCATGTTAAGTTCTGCAAATTCGCATCTTTCTTTTTTGTGCATAGGAAGTAAATGTGGAGAAACTTCCAATTTTGTCTTTCGATGTTAAGATTACGTTTAACTTTTCACCAGACGGTTAAAATGCTGACGGCCTGGTCAAGAACTTGAGAAATTTTACAGCAACTTTTTGATGTACCGGAAATCTCTCTTGCGATTTTAGGTGCGCTGCGCACCGAAAGCTTTCTTGGGCGACCCGTATGTTTCGTCTTACCATATCCGTCTGCGTTTTACAGAAAATTTATGACCACCTTGTAAGATCTTCCAATTTTTCTTGTGAAGGCACGTACTGAAAGAGATTGGTCTTTTAAAACTAAAATCTGCCCCTTTCCAAAACCACTCAACATTTTCTTGGGCGGAATGTGTAATTAAATATTACTTTTATTATTAGAAACAACAAAACAATAAAAAAAATCAATAATTTTTCTTCCACCGCTTTTCAGAACTGATGGTGCTTAATTATGCAAAGACCAAAAACCTTAATTTTTATACTGAAGTAAAAATTGCGGTAACAATTTGAAAAATTTAGTGTTATTTTTTATCGTAAAGAGCCACCTTAGTGCTGTGACCATGCAGTATATTGTACTCCGCTCATACTTTATAGGGTATTTCTATCCAAGCTTATTGCCCTGACAATTGCCAATATGATACTCAATATCAACAATCACAGTTCCCTTCCTAATATTTCATATGAGTTTGCTCCTGGTATTTGTTAATGCTTCACAGTTTTCATGATAGTGATAGACGATATACAACGATGTTTTAAAACACTCGATACTTGAAACAATTAGATGTTTTTTCATTGATTAACAGCCGTGCTTTTTTATTCGATGCATTGAGGAGAAAACTTAATACGAAAACTGGTTAGAGAACTGTCTTTGCTTCTCATTATCTTTAGCTCGTTATGGGTTCGTAATATGTATTTCATTCTGAAATTAAATCCTCTGCTGCTGTTCCAATAAATAATGACCCATCTTTATATTACAAATCGAATCTGGGTGGATCTGGGAGCGTGCGACCAGGGGTACACCACAGGGGGGTGTCCTATCCCCTCTATTGTGGCTCTTGGTAGCAAATGTTGGTCGGAAAAAGCCACTGATTACATTGTGCCCGAGGCTATATTCCTACCTGGTTTAAGGACACTTATACCGGATAGGGCACAATGGAATGGTGGGGTACTCCGGGGGCAGAGTGGTATACCCATTTTCACAGATGGGTCTAAGTTAGGTGGATGTACAGGTGCTGGGGTTTTCTGTAGGGAAATCGGTCTTGAACTCCACTTCAGGTTGAATGATGACTGCAGCGTTTTTCAGGCGGAGATTTTCGCAATACTGAAGGCTATTAAGGCCATAGCTGGTGGCCCATCTTCGGATTCGGAATCTTACATGATCTTCGTTGACAGTCAGGCTGCCCTTAAGGCCATTGCGTCGGTCTGGTGCAAATCACGACTGGTTCGCGAGTGCAAAGAGTCGTTGAGGTCTTTTGGACCGGACCGTATCCGTCTATGCTGGGTTCCGGGTCATAGCGGAATACTGGGCAATGAGACGGCGGATGCCCTCGCTAGGTTAGGTTCCCTTTCGGGGGGCGATTTAATAGTTGGTCCTGAACCCCCAGTCTGCCACCTCTATGGCCTCATCGATGGATGGGTCAGGGAGGAAGAGCAGAGGCGTTGGAGGAACGGATCAGGTTGTTCTGTCTCTAGACGTCTATGGCCTGCTGTGGACAGTAAGAGAACAGATTGGCTGCTGGGCTTGGTTAAGGCCAGCGTAAGGTTGGTTGTCGGTTTTATCACAGGGCACTGCGAGATTAGGTCGCTGACGGGGATCTGGAACAGATCCCAGCCGGACTATTGCAGGGTATGTTGCGATGAGGAGGAGTTAGAGACTATCGAACACCTCCTCTGTAACTGCCCAGCCCTTGGTAGGTTGAGGTTGAGGACCCTTGGCAGAGCCTTCTTTGAGAGCTTGAGTTCTGTGTCGAGAGCCGACATCAAGGCTCTCCACAGATTCATTAGCAGTTTGAGCTGGTTGAGAGGTGCTAGGGCTTCATAAGTGTAGTCGCGCGCTCAACCCTTGTTTTGTGTCTGTTTCTTTCTGTGTGATTCCCATCCTCCCCTTACCCTTATGCCCTCCTTTCATCCTATTCCCTCTATTTCCTTCCCTCTCCAAGGACGTTGTACAATGGGTCAATTTCGACCTCCGGGTATTGTACTTGTCTTAACGGACAAGTACACGTCCTCTAACCTAACCTAACCAGGTCCTTTTTTAATTGAGGTCTTATTAGACGTGAGGCCTCGAAATTTTAATACTTCTTCGGCGGCTTCCTCTAAGAAGATTTCTGGCAAAAACTCTAAGAGTAAATAAAATTGCCATGAAAAGTTTCTCAAAAAATCTATCGTTCGCAGTCGACTAGTCCCGCCACTCATGTATAAAAATTAACGCACACAACATAGGTGGTGTGAGAAACTAGGTTGTAAATGTTACAGCATACGCCGTTCATTTTTATTACTAGGTCTCGGTATAATACACTTCCCAAAATTATAGGTTCTCTCCAGGAGATAGGTAAGCGGGGACTCTTAATCAATCGATTCCTTACGTCCTGAAATCCCCTAATAGATCTCATGTTAAAACTAATCTCCCACCTGCCTATCCATAGACCCTTAAGCTTTGGTTTTCACTACCATGTACAGTAGACTTAAATCCAAAAGAGCTTCCAGCGCTGTTGTAGGAGTGGTTGTCCCTGTTATGCCAACACAAACTAGTGTCTGTATGTTGTTCAACTCCGCTTGAGGGGCTGCATTCCTAGGATTTATCTGCAAACCTTTGGTATAACATTATGACATGTTTGGCGTTTCCAGAGATGGTCTCTATATGAGCTCTCCATATCAATTTACTATCCCGCGTTATTCTTAGATATAATCTTCTGTGACATTGCGTATTCTTTGTATTCTCAACGTGTCTTTGTATTGTTGTTAGATGTGGCATTAGAGTTTGTATGTACAGATCAGGTGCAAATTTATTACCCTGGGATAGCATTAACTTTGAATTTTCTTTTAGTCCAATATCTTTTACCAGACAGTATGGGCGAATGTCTCTGTTTACGTTGGTCACCCTAATTTTAAGTTAATATAATTAAGTAGTGTAAGTACGCTTAAGATGTGGATTGTAAGGAAGAAAGAAAAAATAGAAGAAATAAAAGAAACAATTTGTTCATTCTCGGTCAACCCCCCAAACCCGAAGGTACGTGTAATTAATTATTTGATTAATTATTATGTATTATTTCTAATACATTTGTTTATTTTTCTTCTCGACTTAAATTAAAATATTTTGTTTTTAACTACCCCAATTCCCTCCGAAACATTTGGTCCTTATCGAACCGGATTTAACCAAATAAAATATTTTAATTTGAGCTATCTCATTGCAGATTTAAAGAGACAGCCATATTGGCCCGACAGAACAAATTAAAGAAATATTTTTTTTGGAATCATCCAAAACTCAACATCACCAACTCAACAAAACCCCCCTTCCCCCATTTAAAAATATTATTTTAAAGAAAGGTATGTTTTATGAATTCAAAAAAAAAGAAGTGCAAAGTGGAAAATAAAATAAATTGAAAGTAATAAATAAAATAAGTGTAAGTGTAAGAATATATGTAAGTGCTGAATTACGGGACTATAAAGTGAGTTGTTGTTGCAATAACAATAAAGTGCGTTTTGTTGTTGGTGAAAGCAATAAGTAGACAAGTGCTGTTGGTTGTTTACTTCTTTTGCAAAGTGAACAGTTTTATTGCTTTCTGCGTGTGTTGTCAATCGTCTTTATTGACATCATATTACATATTGCGTTTTTTTGCGGCAATTCAGCAGTGATAAAATTATATTCTTACACTTAACCAAATATATTCGTAATTTCTTTGGAAATTTTTAATAATTTTATTATATTATATTATCATATATTTTGAAATATTTACAAATTAATTTATTTATTTATTTTATATTTAAATATCTTATTTTCGCGTGAACTTTTCTGTTTGATTTTTTGCACGATTAAAGTTTCGCGTCTCGAATTTTTTTTTATAATTCATTTTCGTAAACATTCGTCTTTAAATATTGCGAGATTCTGGGGATTACGCTTCTTGGCCTACCTTTCGGGACATGTTTTCGGCCCTTTACGGGACTAACCCCCATATTAGTAATATTCAGAATATGTATTATCTTCTACAGAAAACTCAAGGTAAGGCAAGGGATATAATCCGAACTTGCCCTATTACCAATGACGGTTTTGATATGGCGTGGAAAAATCTGGTGGACCGGTACGAAAACAAGCGAGTACTGGTAAATTCCCAATTGAAAACTATGTTCAATCTTTCTGTTATTGAAAGAGAATCGGGACCTGCAATTAAACAATTGCAGAGGACAATCAATGATTGTATTACTAACTTATCCTTGCTCGGAATTGAAACGCAAAATTGGGATATCATATTCGTTTATATTTGTTCCACTCGATTACCTGAGAACACTCTTGATCTTTGGGAACAATCCCAGAGCCCTAACTCGTGCTTGGCCAAATGGAGCAGCATGGACGAATTCTTAACCGCTAGATATCGGACTTTAGAGTCTGTTTCTGATATTATTGGCAGTCACAATCCGAACCAAGCGAGTAATCGTACTCGAAGTTCTCCTCAGGAGAATCGAAAGTTTAGGAGTTTTTGGACAACGATCACTCCCACTATACCCCCGACTGTGTTCGGATAATCATCCCCTTCGATTGTGCTCCAAGTTTCTCAGGATGACAATCAGCGAAAGGATAAATGTTGCCAAAAGGAATAAGATTTGTACGAATTGTTTGGCAACCCCCCACGAATTCAAAAGATGCCAGATCACTAATGTTTGTTATATGGTACAATGGGTCAGTTCGACCTCCGGGTACTGTACTTGTCATAGTTGACAAGTACACGTCCTCTAACCTATATGTGCAAACAAGGGCATCATTCGCTGCTTCATCGCACTGAAGCCCCTAATCATTCTCGACCCAAACCCGAAAGTCATTCAATAACCCCCGCGACATCGAGTCACTCTACTCCTATTCCGGAGCAACCTTCCCGTGTTGAGCAAAATTTGGTGGAGAAACCATCAACCTCTGCCGAAGGACTCTCGTTTAAAAACTTCTCTACACAAATACAGTCCACCCCGTATTCTACAGTCTTGCTGGCCACGAATGTAGTAGATATCATGCCCAACGACGTAAGATATTCTGCTAGAACATTGATTGACCCTGCCTCTCAGGCTACTTTTGTCTCGAGGAGGCTTCAGAGAAAGCTGGACCTTCCAACATTCTCTGCCTCTCTACGATACTCGGCTTGAACGGAGCAGCTAATTCCACTAAAATCTGCTCGATTTCCTTGGGTTCATCTATTGACCCAGAGTTTCACTTGGAAACAGATGCATATGTGGTCGATCAACTTACTGGTCGTCTACCCACCTGCCCACTGAAGGACGCAATTGATTTCGATTTGTCCGAAATCCCTGCTACGGATCTCAAATGCCGTCATATGGACCTACTATTGGGAGCAGACGTATATTCTCAAATCATGTTGACCGACGTGAAAAGAGACCCTAAAGGTCTCTGGGTCCTTACTGGGAGAATTCCCCAACCGCACTCCTTGAACTCTATAGTGTCATTCTTCACTCATTTGGATTTGAACGACCAAATCATTCGGTTTTGGGAAGTTGATGAAGTTCCCAAATTTAAGAAAGTCTCCGCTGAGGACAAATTTTGTGAGGATTTGTACCGTCGTACCACCACTAGAAATAGGGAGGGACGTTATGTGGTTACCCTACCCTTTAGGTCCGAATTTCCGACCAGTTTAAACCTTGGGTTCTCCCGAAGAATAGCTCTCTCGCAGTTCATAAGGAATGAAGCGAAATTACTGAAATCCCCGGAGGTTAAGAGTCATTATGACTCGGTTATTGAGGAATATTCTACCTTGGGTCATATGACAAAGGTCAGCGCCGATTTAGCTCATTCTCCCAACTCTAATTATACTGTGCTAGAATTTTTTTTTTTTATTATTATTATTGAATCTTTCTTAATGAAATTTACAATAGTTTTCAAATCTTAAATCTAGTTTTGAAGGTTAATAGTTAGCACCAGCGTGTTAACTATATATTGTATTCAAATCTTATAATAATACTATACTACATTAGAAATTATGGTCAGTGCAGACGTCGAGCGAGGCTCAATGTGTTTCTTCGTTTTAGCCTCTGTTGGCCGTCGAAATGAAGCAGGTCCCTTGCCAATGCGTTGGGGTGAATCGTCAGTTTATCGACGTATTTTATGGTGAATTTTTTAATTTCTTCCTGAATTGTAGGAATGTTGAGATTTCTATGGATATTGTCGTTACGAATATACCATGGAGCGCAGACAATTTGTCGTAAAAGCTTGGACTGTCTTCTTTGTAATTTCGAAACGTTAGACGCGCAAGCGCTGCCCCAAAGCTGAATGCCGTAGGTCCATATTGGCTTTATAATGCATTTGTATAAGAGAACCTTGTATTCAAGGTCTAATGTTGAATTAGGACCGATAATCCAGTGCATTTGAGCGGATTTCAGTTTAATGGCCGCTAATTTGGCCTCGATGTGACGGGACCATGTTAGACGCCGGTCTAAGTGGACTCCCAGGTATTTGAAGTGGTTTTCAACAGGGACATCAATATTATTTATTTTTATTTTTGGGCAATCCTGTCTTCTGAGTGTGAAGGTTACATGGGCACACTTGGATGGATTCACCTTTATTCTCCACTTTTCAAACCATTTTTCTAAGTCACATATGTGCGACTGCAGTTGTGTTGATGCTACTTTCGGATCCTTGTTGACGCTTATAAACGCGGTGTCGTCTGCATAAGTTGATGTGTATGTGTTAGGATTTGTGGGCATGTCCGAAGTATAAATTAAATATAGAATAGGGCCTAGTATGCTACCCTGGGGGACACCTGCGGAGATCTTTTTTGTTGTAGACATTTCGTCCTTCAATTTGACCTTAAAAGTTCTGTCAGTTAAATAGCTTTTAAGAAGTTTGTGTGTATTCTCGGGGAGCAATCGAGTTATTTTACTGAGTAGACCATCATGCCAAACCTTATCGAATGCTTGTGAGATGTCGATAAAAAGAGCTGAACAATATTGTTTCCTTTCAAATGCCGATCTAATTATAGTGACGATTCTATGGACCTGCTCAATGGTACCGTGATTAGCTCGAAATCCAAACTGATGTTCAGGGATAATTTGCCGCTCGTCGAGGAACGTGGCTAAACTTTGGAGAAGAATTTTTTCGAACACTTTTGATAATACTGACAGCAAGCTAATAGGTCTATATGATGTTATCTGACTAGCATCTTTTCCCGGCTTGAGAATCATAACGATTGTAGATATTCTCCAAGATGATGGGAAGTAGCCAATTCTTAACATTGCGTTAAATATGAATAGTACAATTCTTATAGCACAAGTGGGTAAGTTGATTAACATTGAGCCTGTAATACCATCGGGCCCTGGCGACTTTTTCACGTCAAGGCTTTTAAAAGCGGCCTGTACGTGAGAAAGCCGGTGTTTTATAGGTGCGTTAACAGTATTACTTATGTTTGGTGGGCAGATATGAGCATTAATGTCGTCTGGTGTGAAGACTTTCTCCAGGTGGTTTGCAAAAGCGTTAACTTTTTCACTAGAAGTCTTTGCCCAAGTATGGTTCTCCAATCTTAGCGGTGATTCTAGAGTAATAGGACACCTCATATGCCTTACAGCTTTCCATAGACTATGATTTGTGTTTTTTGTTTGGTCCAGATTCTGGAGATAACTAGCAAGTTTAGATTTTTGTGTATACATCAAGTTACTCCGCAGTAGGGCAATGCATCTGTTGAGTTGCGCTTTTAGAATGGGAGAGCGACTAATTTGCCACTGCCTTCTAAGTCTTCGTTTTTCTCTAACGAGATTCAGAATTTCTGTACTATATTGATAACATTTATTTTTCAAAACACGCTTCACAGGCGTTGCCACTTTCGCTGCCGAAGCCATGGTTTCACTGAGATGATTTACTGCTGTCTGGATGTTTTCTGCGTTTCTCAGAGGAATATTCCGAGAGAGATGAGAACTTACATACATTTTATATTTTAACCAGTTTGTTCATTTTACAGCTGCCTTCCTCTAGGGCTAATGAGTCTTGACCCCCAAAAGTTATGTTTGGCGTTGTAGTCGCCAGATGCAATAAATTTTTGGCCAAGCGAAGCAAAAAACGTCTGAAACTTGTCGACCTCAATTTTGTGTCTAGGAGGGCAGTAAACTGAGGAAATTGTTAATTTAAAATCTGTGAAATTTATGGTTGTGGCCTGAATAAATTCTTCTTTAAATTCTGGCATTGGAGAATGCCTCACATTTTTCTAACAATAATGGCACTGCCACCACAGTGGCATTGCGGAATTTCGGTTTTTTAGTTTATTCAATAAACTAAACCGTTTTTGAGTTACGCGAATATATGTTGTGCAACCTCCTCCATTTTCGAAATAACGGTATATTTCGAAAACAAGAGCTAACCTAAAAAAACGGTTAGCACCACTGGGTTCAGCGTACCCGAATTAGGTTAACCCGCCAGGTGCCCCGCTTGTCAATTTTTCCAACTAGCACAGTGTTATTACTTGCCACATCATGCTGTTTTTAAACCCGATAGTACTGCCACTAAGCTTCGGGTAGTCCTTAATGCCTCAAGCCCATCTTCAAACGGTGTTAGTCTCAACAATGTTAGTCTCCTGGACCAATTTTGCAGTCTAACCTGATTTTACTTATTTTGCGTTGGAGACTGTTCAGATAGGTTTTTAATTCTGACATAGAGAAGATGTATAGGCAGATATTGATCAGACCGGATCAGTCACGTTTTCAACGAATACTATTTCGTCGAAACCCCGAGGGAGATGTAGAGGATTATGAATTGAGAACAGTGACATTCGGAGTGAACTGTGTCTCTTATTTGGCAATTAGAACGTTCCACCAATTAGCTAGTGACTTTGAGTCGAGCTACTCTTCTGCGTCCACCATTTTACGTACTCAAATATACGTGGACGATATTTTGTCGGGTGCACACTCCATTGAAGAGGCTATTCATAATCGCGATGAATTAATTCACGTTTTGAAGTCGGCTGGCTTCTCGTTGCGGAAATGGACTTCGAACGAACAAAGTCTTATTCGAGACTTACCCCCCGAACATTTATTGCATTCCAATTTTTTGAAATTTTCAGATGCCAGTACTGCTAAAACGTTGGGTTTACGTTGGAACGCGAGCTTGGACACATTCTTCTTCAAGCCATCTTCAACGCCCGATGTTACCCAAGTCACCAAACGTTCTGTCCTTTCTCAAATAGCCAAGCTATTTGACCCTGTTGGGTGGCTAGCACCCAAAATAATTGTCGCTAAAATACTTATGCAACAAATTTGGAAGGACAGAACCGAATGGGACGATTGTTTGAAACCCATGACGTTACACAGGTGGCGCGAATTTGTCGATGATTACTCGCTCATCGACAGGATTAACATCCCCCACTGGGTTAATTTTAACCCTGAGTATGAAGTACAGCTTCATGCATTTTGTGATGCTTCTGAGAAAGCATATGCTGCCACCCTTTATAGTAGAATCAAAACCCCGTCAGGTGAAATATTCACTCATTTGCTCGCTGCCAAGACAAAAGTTGCGCCAGTAAAGGTGCAAACCTTACCCCGTTTAGAGCTCTGCGGTGCAACTCTATTGGCAAAAATGGTACATTCACTCCTCACAGAGTTGAATTTTACCAATTCGAAAGTTTTTTATTGGACAGACTCGACAATAGTTCTGTCTTCAGAAACTCCCGTGCCATTGGCCAACTTTTGTGGCGAATAGAGTTTCGTTTGTTTTGGATACTATTGGCATCGATAATTGGAATCATGTCGAATCACATCATAACCCTGCTGATCTGGGTAGTCGAGGTATGACAGCCAGGGAACTTGTCAATTCTGAAATCTGGTGGAAGGGCCATACTTGGCGAATGGCCGAAATCATCATTCAAGCACTGTACCCAGCTTGAAACACGTGTGGTTCGAGTGAACGTCAACACGACAACGTTCACTGAGGAAATTTTAGACCGATTTTCTGACTTGTCTCGCGCATTGCGAGTATTGTCTTACGTTTTCCGGTTTTACCATTCCGCTAATAAAACCCATAAGTTATCTCGGAAATACTTGTCAATAGGACTTACTCAGGACGAGATCAGTTTCGTGAAGCATCGATTAATTATTTTGTGTCAAAGTTCACACTTCCCCGAATACTCAATTTTGAAGGAGAGAGCTACTTTGCCTGGTAAGAGCTCCCTATTCACCTTCAACCCCTTTATCGACCCGAATGGTTTCTTGAGAGTCAATGTGAGACTCTCTCGGTCACCGACTTTGACATACAGCGAACGCATATTTGGAGCATCTTCATAAGTGCTCAGTACATGCGGAGTCGTCCTTAATGCTGCGCCTCATGCGGCAAGAGTTTTGGGTCCCTAGACTTAAGACCCTAATTCGAACAGTTATTCATAACTGTAAGATCTGTACGATTTACCGGAAGAATTTGGGTCAGCAAATTATGGCTGCGCTACCCCCAGAAAGAACGACATTGACTCGTCCTTTCACCCATACGGGTCTAGATTTCGCTGGACCATTTGAAATTAAATCCTATATTGGACGTGGTTGCCGAATCACAAGTGGATATGTGTTTGTATGCTTTGCTACAAAAGCAATTCATTTGGAAGCAACCAATGAAATATCGACAGACTGTTTTCTGGCCGCATTTACTCGTTTTTCCTTCAGACGAGGTTGCCCCGCACATATATATTCGGATAATGAAACCGTGTTCGTTGGCGCAGCTAATGTAATGAAAAAGGACCAGGCTAAGTTCTTTACTGAACTGAAGCATAAGATTGTATCGGAAAACGTTTTTCAATCAGTCGAATGGCACCTCATTCCTCCTGGAGCCCCGCATATGGGCGGCCTCTGGAAAGCTGGTGTGAAGAGTTTTAAAACTCATCTGCGGAAAGTATCTAATGCTCAGAAGTTTACTTTTGAGGAATTCACTACCATGCTGGCAAGAATCGAAGCTTGCTTGAACTCTCGTCCTCTTTGTCCCATGACGGATAACCCTTCACATATTAACCCCTTAACCACTGGTCATTTCCTTGTGGGAAGTGCCATCCTTTCACCCCCTGAACCTGATTTATCATTGGAATCTCTCAACTACGCCAATAGGTGGCGAAAATTAAAGGTTCTGCACCATTTGTTTGCGCGTCACTGGAAGGACGAGTACTTGGTTGGACTCTATAAGCGCAACAAATGGAAATGTCCCCAACGCGATTTCGCGATTGATGATTTCGTCGTGATTCGACACGACAACTTGCCTCCAAGCGAATGGAAACTCGGGCGTATCTCGCGCGTTTATGTAGGATCGGATTCGAAAGTACGAGTGGCTGACGTTCGAACTGCCAATGGCGTTCTAACACGGCCTATTGTTAAGCTCGTATTACTCCCTAACCCTAGTCAGAACTAGTTCGTTCTTTCTTTTTTTTCCCTGTTTGTTTTGTCCTTTTATTTATAGATGTCCGAAGCCGCACCCAGGAGATTTACCGTTGAACGATCGGAAAATCAAAGTTTGGATGTAGTAGCCAAATGAACCATCGCGAAGTGTCCATTATGTAAAGGCCAACACACACTTCAAAAATGCGAAACATTCCGCCGCCTAAACCCCTACAGGCGACTGGGCGTAGTAAAAAAACACAAATACTGCGCTAACTGTTTGGCCCAGTCGCACTTATCCAGGAATTGTCGTAATAGAGAGCGGTGTATGGAGTGTCGTGGAAAACACCACACGATGTTGCACTTCCACCCAAGAGACGGTAGGAAGCCAGTCAACAACAACAAAAGGGTTGGTCAACGTAAAAGCAACAAAAAGAGCGCAACCCGCAGCCAGGCTCATGAGTGTTCCTGCCAGCCTCGTAACAACAAGGACAACAATAATGTGGTTGCGACACCCAATTCGACTGGGTGACAATTGTGATAAACGTGTTAAGCAAATAACCAATTTGCTTTTTCTTTTTTTTCCCCTTTTTTAAAATGAATTGTTTTTCTTTGAATTTTTGAGTTTCTTTGAATTATTGTACTGAATGCATTTTTATTTGAAATGATTGTTACCCTAATTGAATTTTTTATTTTTTTATTGTTACTCTAAATGAGTTAGTTATTTTTATTCCTATTTGGCCAGGTAACTCCCGTTTCTCCTTGTGAGGGCAGGATGTTTACGTTGGTCACCCTAATTTTAAGTTAATAGAATTAAGTAGTGTAAGTACGCTTAAGATGTGGATTGTAAGGAAGAAAGAAAAAAGAGAAGAAATAAAAGAAACAATTTGTTCATTCTCGGTCAACCGCCCAAACCCGAAGGTACGTGTAATTAATTATTTGATTAATTACACGGTGCGACAGTGAAAATACACTCGAGTAACTACATAGTCCACGTTGTTCAGTTAGTTGAGTAGAACTCAAAAATACCTTTTTTATATTTGTCGAACCCTCCAAACTTGTTTTATTTGACAAAAACTATTTTTTTTACTTTACGTACAAATTTCTGCATTACTCAAATATTTCTGACGCGATTTCCAAAATTTAAATCTTGTTGGAAAGGAGAAAGATGGACCTTTAAAACAGTATACATATATATATTATTCGACTTAATACGCTATCAGATTTAATGAGGTAAACTTGGAAAATTCGAAATTTTTTTCATATTTTTTCAAGTGTGTCTATTCATAGTAGCAAACTTTAATAAAAAAAAATATAGGATAAGTGATAATATTCTTAAAGCCTGTTTTCTTGTGAAGAATTATCATTTGATCAAATCGGACAAAAATTACCGTAGTTATTATTTAAAGGGTCTAACAGTCGAGTGAAATTTTTTATATATATCATTTCATCAAATGAACTTTTAGTTCAAAAATTTTCAGAATTTTTGATGGATCTTGATTGTTTATCGGAAAATGTGTCAATTTCACGTTTGAGCGACCACCAGAAGTTGGCCAATGTTTGCGCAAAGGGAAATAATAATATTTGCAAACAACACAAATATTAGCCGACTTCTGGAAGTCTTTAAGAATTTTATCACTTATCCTATATTTTTTTATTAAAGTTTTCTACTATGAATGGACAAACGTGGAAAAGTATGAAAAAAATTCGAATTTTCTAAGTTTACCTCATCAAATCTCATAGCATATTAAGTCGAATAATAGATATACATATGTATACCGTTTTGAAGGTCCATCTCTCTCCTTTCCAACAAGATTTAAATTTTAGAAATCGGGTTAGAAATGTTTGAGTAGTCCAGAAATTTGTGCGTAAAGTAAAGAAAAAACAGTTTTTGTCAAATAAAAAAAGTTTGGAGGGTTCGAGAAATATAAAAAAATATTTTTGAGATCTACTCAACAAAACTCACAACCTACGCTGTGTCATTAGCCGGGTGTATTTAATTTTTTTTATTTTGTCGTATAGTGTTATTATGTATTATTTCTAATAATTTTGTTTATTTTTCTTCTCGACTTGAATTAAAATATTTTGTTTTTAACTACCCCAATTCCCCCCAAAACAGTCTCCAATTCGGTTATAACATCCGTACAAGCTTTTTTTTTAGCCTTTTGGCTTGGTATAATCAATTCATTTGCTTTTTAATTTTTTAAGAATTCGTAGCTCTTGCGCTTATTTAAATTTGATAGAGTTTTTATTATAAGTATTTGTATACATTTTGCATGCAACTAAATTAACGAGTTCAATATCATTTTCGCATTTAATACATTTTTCTATAATTTTCTACACATCAAAGACAATTTTTTATTTTATTTCACTATTATTCGTTTTTCCAATATTAATATTTTTGAAAATATTTGGTCGCAGAGAAGGGACAACACTGTCCGGTATACGCAAGTTTCAATGTTTATGCGCCAAGACGTGTGAGTACTCGTCCAGTGCGCCCGAACGAAAATATTTAAGCTGTGACTTAGAGTGTCACCATCAACTGTTCATCGTTCTCAAGAATTGAATTTTGCGAAAAGATCTCGGTATGACGCCTTAAAAAGTTCAATTGTTTGAAGAGTTGAAGTCACATGATCATCCGTTTCGTTTTCGGTTCTCTAGATGGGCCAATGAGAAACTGCACGATGATATCAATTTTGCAAAAAAAAAAAAATCATCTTTTCGGATGAAACTCATTTTGATCTTGGTGGATACGTTAATAAGCAAAATTGCCGTGTTTGGGGTTCAGTAAACCCACGAGCAACTGTTTGGAGTGGCTTGTAGATCGGAGGCATCATTGGGCCATATTTCTTTGAAAATGAGGATGACGTAGTCATTACGTTCAATGGAGACTTCTATCGCACGATGAGAAACGATTTTTTTGCACCCGCTCTTTATGGTATAGATGTGAACGATGTTTGGTTTCAACAGGATTGTGCAACTTGCCAAACATCTCATGCCACAATCGATCTATTGCGTCAAAGGTTTTATGGCCCTTTAATTAGTAGAAATGGTGATGTCAATTGGCCGCCAAGAAGCTGTGATTTAACATCCTTGGACTATTTTCCGTTAAAGAAAAGTGTTATGTCGACAAACCAGAGACAATTGACTATTTGTAAGCCAACATTTGTAATGCCATTGCCGAGATACGACAACATACACTCAAAAAAGCGCACTTAAATTGGTCCAATCGAATGAGCTAATGTGAAGCCAGGCGCGGTATTCCATTTCTAACCGGAACAATTGTACTTCACAACAAAAAATTAATATTGTATTTTTAACTTTAAACTAATTAATGACTTACTCTTTATATATGTATGAATATCGGGAAAAAAAATTGCTTGAAATAACTAAAAATTACCGCTGCCCGGTTTGAAATTGTGGTTCAAAAACGTGTGAAACAAATTGGGGGATGATTAATCTTTAAAGAGAAAGATCTTTAAGGAGATGTGGATTGTAATTACTCGGGAGTAATTACAATCGTTGGGATGCATGTGGAGAGAAAAAGAGAAAGAAATAGAATTATTTCAGTTTCTTAAGAGAATTAAGAGTGAGTTGATATTCTTACCTTTTTTCCAGGTATGAATTAAACCCTTTTTCTTGTTTTTCTTCCAATTGTGAATTTACAATATATTTATGCAATTATGCAATCCATCAATAGTTCAATATGGGCACAAATTTTCGATAACTATAATTTCATATGGGTTAAGTATAATCTCAGATAGGTAATCCAGGTAAGTACTATCCGTTATAAATTTAGGTAAATATAATTTTAATATATGTAGGTAATTCAGGTAAGTATAATTTATGTAGTGGTACATTTGGAATATAAAAATTTGTTTTAGTTTTATTAAATAGATTTAATAGTAAGTTGGTTTTCTTATTTCACTGCACTTTTCTAGATTTTTCTTGCATTAAGTTAATCAAAAGTTTATTTCACATTTGGTTTTCCTTTAATATTAGAGATATATTTTCATTTATTAATTATAAACTTCATTTAATTTTAAGTACTTTTATTTTGGTTTGAGTATTTTTTATATTTGAGCACAGTTAAATATTTTTAAACAATTTTTTGGTCTGTTAATTTTATTAAATATGGTTTCACAAATTTTAATTTTACACAATGTTTTTATTAAAAATTCAATATAATGGTATAATTATGTAGTTGCTATGATAAGCACAAGATGAGAAGTAAATTTGGTGTGCCATTTCATCTTCCATCAAACGTCTGTTTTGCTTAATTCTTAACGGTAAACGATGGAGACATTCCCTTTATCGATGGAAATTATAAATGGAATTGGAAATAAAAACGATGGAGACATTCCTTTTGTTTATGGAATTTTGTGCATGGAAATGTTTAGGCTCAACCTATGTTAATTAACATAGAATTATCAAATAAAAGATAATGTTTTATGAGATAATTTTAATGTTCAAACCTAGTTTGAACAACGTGCAATCATAATATTGGAATCTCAAAAATTATTATTTTTTTAATTAAAACTAATGCAGTCAATAAGATGTTTAAATAAACTGTATTGGCTTACTAATACTTTTTCAAAATCTTTTGATTCCACCTGGTTTTTTCTTACATAAATTTGCTAAAGCAACACAATGTAAATTTGGGGGCAATATGATTGAACTGTTTGTGTGAGTTTGTGAAATATTTAGGATTTAAAGTGCTTATTATACAATAAGGAAGAGTCTCTCAGTTCTTCAGAATATATACATATTCGAATTGCATATGCAAATAAATAAATATTTTGTAGGAGTCTTGTGTCCTAAAATTATTATGTTAACAAATCGTACACTTCTTGAAAATACATGCATATAAACTCCTTATCCTACTTTTTTTAGGACTTCTTGGTCTTAGGGCCATTATTACAATTTGCCGTTGACTAAAGGAATGATTTTAACGGGCAGATAAATTGTTTTTCATTATTATAAGTGGACAATATGGTAGAAGTGAGCGTTAAGCTAAAGGGAGGATCATCCAACCGGTAACTTTTAAAGTTAAGTTTATGTTTGAACTTGCCATATTATATATTATTTTCAATATGGCAACTTCAAATATAAACAAAACGAGCATATACAACAAAAAAAAAAACGAAGCCCGTCGTTGCCACTGCATTTAAAAAAAATTTGTTTAATTGAGCTGTATTATCGACATTGCTCCAGCACTGCCATATTTTTGAAAGAGTTAACTTTATTTTATCTTTAAGTTGTAATAACGAAAAGAAGTTAAGTTAAATGTAAATTTAGCCTACCTTTAGCTAAAGGTAGGCTGCCTTCTAAAATGTTAGTTGCTTTGTGTTTGAACAAAGTATCGTGTTTCATAATGCCGCTGTACAAAATATATACAATGTATTCTATTTCAAAACGTCGTCAATGTGTATTTTTAACGCAGTCAAAAAGCAATCAGGCATCGGATTTATAATTGATGCATTGTTTGGTTACTTTACATATCTACATAGTTTATATACAGTAGTAGAACTGCATACAAACTTTGTATTGATACATTTTGGAAGGCAGCCGTACATACCTTTAACTAAGCCCAAATTAAACGGCAAGTTGTAATAATGCCCCTTAAAATTTTTTGTAGTCGCCGTAGTCTAGTAGGTAGTTTGTTGGCTTATTAAACGTAAAGCCCGGGTTCGTATCCCAGGTCAGGCATCAAAACGAAATATGAAAAAAAATATTTCTTTGGCGACTGCCTCTCAGCAGATTTCTGGCAAAAACTCTGAGAGTAAATAAAATTGCCATGAAGAGCTTCTCAAAAATATGTCGTTCGGAGTCGTCTTTAAACTGTAGGTCCTGCCACTCATGTATAAAATTATCGCATACAACATAATTGGTGTGAGAAGCTAGGTCGAAATCCTGACTGAAGGGTTGTAATGACCAATTATGTATGTATGTATGTAAAATTTTTTATCAATCAAGCTTTAATGGAATACACTCCGAAATGAATTAGAATTTAAACCGCGTCGAAACCTGACACAGTCTTGTTTTGGAAACATTTTTTATAATTCTTTAGTTTTGCCAATCACGAAATAACTTTTCAAAAAATCGAAACAATTTTGAAAACTTGAATATTGAAGCTACAAAAAAGAAAATCGTGACACATGCAAAATTGCAAAAGTTTAGTGTTAAATTGTACATTTCAATACAAAATGAGTATATTACACAATTTTGCATAACAACAGATCAATGAGAAGAAAAGTTTTTGGAGATTCTTTTCGAAAGTAGACAACATCTGATATCTAGTAAAAAAAAGTTTTGCAGAACTGTCGCACACAAATTTTCTTATTTCTTAAACGTATACATGTACTTGATAAGGAAGAAAAAATTCGCAATGCGCTTTGATAGACAATTTAAAAACGCGAATGTTTTTATTGTTTTCAACAGCACTGAGGGTATTTAAATGTATTTTGCGAACAATATTGTGAGTTTCGAAATAATTTGTTTAATCACTGCTCACAATGTCTGTAATTGAAAGTGGGTGAGATTCTTAGACCTAGTTTGACTCATTGAAACAATATTATCGGCGGTGGGGATATTTCTGCATCTTGTTCCTCAGAACCTTTAATATACATATGTATGTAAGTGCTCAGTAGTTAATATTAGTTAAGGTTAATGGGCGACTGAAAATTCCATGAATTTATCACTGAAAGATGAGATGGCGTTACTTTCTTTTGTCTTTTGCTGTCGTTCATATTAATACTTATTTTTAATGAGAAATACGGTGTTAAAATTTTAATTCTTCTTCAAACGAGAATTTGCATGGCAAGTAATAGTAAAGGACGAATTTTTTAGGTGGTTGCTGTATTACAACGATGCAACTATTTTTCTTTTGTAGCAAAAACTATCTAGTCTTTCATTAAGCACTTCATATCGTAAAAATTTAAAAAGCATAAAATTATGTATTTGTATTTAGAGACCAGCTGTCATTACTTGTGGAATATTACATCATTTAAATGTCCTCTACAGTTTGCGTGGAGAGCATCCTTAATGTCCAATTCTCTGGCGGATAAATCAGCAAAATTTTACTGATGGCATGGGTTATTTTGGCTTTAAGAATCGCTGTGATTTGTAGTTCATTCGCTTCCATTTGCGACAAAATTTTAAGGGGTCACATCATTCGACTTCGGCGGCCAGTTCATATCACCTCCATGTTAGATGACCATGCCCTTATATGGGCCACCAGCCCAAAATCTACACCAAACAGTGACCTCTTCAGGACTCAGTGAGTTAGTATGATTAAAAACTCAAACATTTTATTTGTCTACGTAGCCAGTCATCTGGAAGTCTCATCGCTGAAGATTATATTTCTGCACGAACAGAAAATTAATTTTGATAAAACAACTTTATTATTTTCAAGTGTTGTTGAATGCCGTATCCGTCCATGCTTTGTCATAACAGACGAAATAAATTACAACTAATTTGACAGACGTAGATTATAAACTGCCACAGTTCGGAATTCTTTGTTGGAAGACCTGACACATGCATATATTTGTTGTTTTCTTTATGCCCGCCTTCCATCAAAAAAAATTACGTTAATTTTTATTTGCGTTTAAATAAGAATAAGTATTTGAATGCCTTTGCACTTTTCAGGGAAGAAATTTGTTTCATAGACAAAGAACGGAGCTGAAAATGGAGTCATTGGTTGGGGCTGGAATGAACAAGATTATGGTTTTGAACTTCAGACAATAAAGATCGTTGTTTGATTTTCACTACAATTTTCATGCACTTCTTATGACATAAGTCAATCTGCAGGCTTATTCAACAGTAATGAGTTTCCTTACGAAGCCAAAATCATTGTACAAAGTACATCTACTCATTAAAAATTAACATCAATTTAGAAATCAGATCTCTTTCATAGAATTTTAAAATTAATCAATAGTTCATATACAATTTCAATTATCTATTGTGCAATAAATACAAAAAAATTTATAAATTGAGCAAAACTTAAAATGCAACGCTGCAATAAGTGTGTTCAGTGAGCACATTATAATTATGCGAACAATTTTATTGATATTTGATAACACAAATGTTAACAACAACGTCGTACAAAACACGGCGAGTCAGGTGGAAGGTAAATTTATTTATATTGTAACGGTTTTACCTTTTAAAAACGTTAAAAATATGAGTTCGTAGATTGCAAATAAAATAAAAATAAATATGTGTTTAATTTTAAGTCAATTCTTTATTATCTGCTCAACTTTTGTGCCACTGTTCGAACTTATTCCATGTATACAATAATAACTTTCACAATATGTGCTTGTTCGTGATATTTCTCTGCTTACAACCTTTTTTTTGTAAGCAACAACACTTGTTAGTTATTCTTCTTTGCTCACAACCTTTTTGCAAGCACAACACTAACAACTGTTTTTTCCACGCAACTTGTCTGCACACCAGTCTGACTGAGTTATAACTCGATCTCGTTTCTTCACACGCCACTGGTTGAATTCTCACTCAATTCAACGCGACGTCGTTACACGACTAACTTAACTCGAACTCCGAGAATCACGTGTCTTCATACACGACTGACTGAACTCTAACTGAATCTCCGTTGCTCGCTTTATCTTGCCTTTTATATCACTGGATCAACAGTGTGATGAATGCCCTTGAAGGATGATGACGGCCTTCGGGAACAATCCAAAAATGTAAACATCTCGTCATCATTGTTGTTCGTGTATCTTGTTTACTTTCGTCCAGGCAGAATTGTTGTTGTTTTGTTTATTTGTCTTTCCGCTATATTTTTTTATACACGGACGTTGTTGCTATATTTTTGTTTATTCATCGATCTTGTAAACAAGCCCGTTGTTTTTGTTGCTATATATACTTATTCGTTGATCACGTGATCAAATCCATTATTTTGTTTTTGGAGCTTTTGTTTATCATTTTATGCGTGATCAAGTCCATTGTGTTGTTTTTGGAGCTTTCGCTTATTATTTTAATAACACCATTTCCATTTTCGTAACAATATTAACACTAAATCTACCCGAAACTGAAGTATTTCTAATCTTATAAAGTTCTATTTCTATATTATTTAAAATTTCTAATTGTTTCAAATATTTTGAATATTTCGGAATTTTAGGGCCCAGAACTATTAGCAAAACAATAAAACATGATTTTTTGATAACAAAAAAGCACTAAACTTGAAATTTTTACTGTAATTCTCGCTTGGAGCAGAGTGAGTAGCCATGCGTCGGCCAACAAAAATTTAGCTCAATGTAGCGAAATATACCTGGCAAAACTGATGATGTGTTTAGTTAGCATAATTATAATGTTATAGTCAGTAGCATGTAAACGCATCCTGACGCGTCTACTGAGCCGAACATTTTCTAGTCACTACTAAGACAATTAGATTATGCGAAGTCTACGACTTGAAGTCGCCGTAGTCTAGTAGGTAGTGTGTTGGCTTATTAGACTGAAGGCCCGAGTTCGAATCCCAGGTCAGACATCAAAACGAAAATATGAAAATATTTCTTCGGCGACTTCCTCTCAGCAGATTTCTGGCAAAAACTCTGAGAGTAAATAAAATTGCCATGAAAAAGCTTCTCAAAAAACTGTCGTTCGGAGTCGACTTTTAACTGTAGGTCCCGCCACTCATGTATAAAATTAACGCACACAACATAAGTGGTCTGAGAAGCTAGGTCGTAATCCTGACTGAAGGGTTGTAATGACCAATTATGTATGTATGTGAAGTGTACTCGTATTAGGTCGAACTTATCAAATTATTATTTCTTTTCAATTCGAGCTGTTCGACGGACAAGATAGAAGAAAAAATATCATATAACAAAATAATAAATTTTGATTTTTAAATAAATTCTAAAAAAGTTAAAGTTAAAAAACTTTTTAAACTGATCTAGTGATTATTTCAATTTTATGGTGTATTTTCTTTATTTTTATAAAAAAAGGTAAGATTTCATATAATTTATGTGAAGATTTAGTGGTGTGAGGAAATTTTCTTATTTTTTCTAGTACAAGTATGAAGCGTTATCCCGTTGGTCCATCACCCCAAATTTAAATCGTGTTTTTTTCCTTATGAAGTCAGACACTACATATAATTTTCTTTCTAAAAGTTCATAAAGAAAAAGGTAACGTCGTATTCTTTTTGCTGTCTAAATATACTTTATTTTATTAAAGGAAATTTATCTTTAGCATTCGAATATATAGTGGTGTTGAAAATTTTGTTGCACCGTGTACAGTACACTGTTCGGGCAGTGATATTAGGAACAAAAGAAGGTGGCAAAGAAGTGGAGAATTGGATTTAACCAGTCGCCAGTCTGATTGACTGACAGCCTCCCAAACACCACTGAAAGATCAATCCCCAAAAGACAGAAAAGATAGAGACCCAAATTTCGTAATTTATTTAATTTATTTTCATAATTTATTGTATTATTTTGTTTTAAATCTCTAATATTAAAGATAAATAGTTTAAAAATTTATTATTTATTTATTATAGAGTAAGTTCGATTAAATATGCATGGAAATGCCCATACATATGTCTAGACGTATGCTAGACATATTCTTTTAATTAAATAACCTAAAATCCTCAGCAACAACATTACCTACAGCCTCATCAACATGCTGCAGAAACATTAATATCGGTAAGTGATAGGTTTCTTTAATTGTTCCTTATTTTATTTTCAATCTTATTTCGTATATTTCTTGTTATACATATACAGTGGGACCTCGATTTTCCGTGATGGTCGGGACCGGAAGCATTCTGTATAATCGATTTTCCCGATTAATTGAGTACCAATTTTGGCTAGTTTTTTAATAGATATTTTTATTAATTAATAAATGAATATGTACATATTTATATAAAAACTAAATAATTCAAGGATTTTATATGAATACATGTTTCAAAAATATAAAAAAAAATAATTTTGTCAGAAAACAGTGAAGAGTAGATAAGGTTTACATGTATGCTTCCGACTCATCGTATACTAAAGAGGGAATTCCCCTTTTTCGCTTGTTTGTCCAAAATAATAGAAACAATTTTTTGCTTATAATCACGGATAATGGTGGTAATCACGGTTAAACGATGCAGAAAAATTTGAGTCGATCCAAAATAAAATTAAGTCGATGCAAAAAATTTTCTTTTTCCATCCCGGATAATTGATGTTGCCGAATAATCGAATCACGGATAATCAAGGTCCTACTGTATATGTAGAAGATCATGCATATTTAGCTTAAACAGACCTAGAAACAGTAAGATCCCTAGCAACATGTTTAGCAACATATTTGTTTATAAAGGAAAAGCATTATGTTATTATTTTAGTACCCTACTTGAATCAATAGGTCACATTAGTTCGATAAATTATTATTATTAATTTAATTCATAATGTAAACTAAAACTTAAAATTTAAATTTATTAATTATTTAGTTTAACAGTTATAGTTTTAAGTCAATTTCTTTTTATTTTAGTTATCATGAATTATAAATTTATTATTACTTTTATTATTAATTACTTACTAATATATTACTTATTAATATTACTTACTAATATATATGAATGAAAACACTGTTTATAACACAATGAGGAAATAGAACATTTAGGGCAGTTTTCTTACTGATGTGAGCAGATTGGTTAGGTCATGCATTTGGGATCTTACCAAAGGACTGGCGCGAGTTAAGATCATAGGAAGGATGGGTGAAGATGAGCTTTATTCTCCAATACCATCGTGGGGAGAAGTATTAACAATTGATTAGTCTGGTTGACCGCTTTTTTTCGTTTAGTTAATCCTTAAATAGTGTTTTGTATTTCCATCTTCTAGCATCAAGGATTAACACCCGGATTAGGTATTTTTTAGTTAGTACCGCTTTCTATTCGCGCAACTAATGGAAATATGGGGCAACTCCATATATTTTGATTATAGAAATTTTTATGCTTTTAAGCTTTAAAAAATCTATAAAAAACATAAAAAAAACCAAGGATTTTCTCAATGATAGTAATGATCGAAAGTCATTGTTATTGTAAAATGTGTAGACAAGGAATATTAAAAATTTCTTTTTGGCCTTAAGTCTTACGTACGTTGCTTTACAAGAAATATTGAATCTTACTTTTAAGATGGTGAAAGGCGTTTGCGTTTCGGAAACAGATCTCAAATTGTTTATCGGCTCTACATCGTAGCTTGGCATGCCTTTTTTCACTCCAAACAGCATTTTAGCTAACCATTGACAGTGCAATTTATTATTTTTCTATTTCCTCGCTTTTCATCGCTTATCCAAATTTTTTTAGTTTTTTTTTTATAAATTTTAAAACTCACATGGTTAAAAAATCAAACGTTGTCAATGTTAATCTGAAAAGTAATAAAAAATAACTAAAAGTTTTTTTTTCATTTTTCACAATTTTTCACGAATGCAAAAGCAATAACGGCCGATAACTGAATGCAAAATTGGTTATGGTTTATAAAATGCCGTAAAACTCGCCGCACATCTACACATCTAACTCAATCGTATGGAATGAAAGTGCCAAACAATACAAAATGAGATTTTATTTGCACATACACTAGGTATAAAAAGTCTGTGTACACATCTTTACACATTGTTTTATCATCGAATTAATAATATTAGAATGCTTTAAAAACTATGTTTTTTAAATAAAATCACTTTCTCTAATATATGTATGTACGAGTATGTACATACATAATTGGCTATTACAACCCTTTAGTCAGGATTATGACCTAGTTTCTCCCACTACTTATGTTGTGTGTGTGTTCATTTTATACATGAGTGGCGCGACCTACAGTTTAAAGTCGATTCCGAGCGACAGATTTTTGAGATACTTTTCATGACAATTCTATTTTACTCTCACAGTTTTTGCCAGAAATCTGCTGAGAAGAAGTCGTCGAAGAAATATTTTTTTTATATTTTCGTTTTGATGTCTGACCTGGTGTTTGAACCGAGACTCAAGTCTAATAAGCCAACACATTACCTACTAGACAACGGCGTCTTCTTTTACTGACATCAAATAAAAATAAAATCTGTCTTAGACTCAGAAATCGTTTGTGTGTATTAAATATAACGCCATTTTGCGAACTGTTGTTACTGTTAAAACTTTGTTTTGTACAATTTTTAGTACTTTGTTTAAACTATTATATCTTAATATGACTGCTTCCAAAATACCAAAGGATATCGAAATAGTCCTCTAAAAACAGTTTGCGGTGACTATGCCCATTAAAAGCAAAAGAGAACACGATCATGATCTTCATGACCACGATCTGAAATATACCGCTAATCTAGTGAAACAGCGGTCTCTTTATAATATCACGAAACAATTACTGACACCTCCTCAACCAACCGACTTCAATTCCATTAAGTATCTGTGGAATTTATTTGAAAAGAAAATTAGGATTCATCAAGTAACTTCAAAAGCTAATGGAGGTGGTAAGGCTGAAATGCAGCAAGAAATTTGTTCATACTATGCCGCCAAGAATGGCAGAGAATTTGAAATACAAAAGATACCCTACCAACAATTAGAAAAGCGAGATGGGGATATCTAATTTAGTTTTATTTTTAAATTTGTATGCAGACTTTCTTGTGTATTTTTTATTAAATATTTTTGTCTTTTTTTATTACCACGTATATACATAGATTATTACCAGCAACTGTTTTAAAATTAAAACGATAAACAAAAGCTACACACACACAAATACAACGAACTTGTTACAAGCGAACGCAACAACAAGCAATATGAACAAAATACACACAAACAACAATGAAGTCGCGATAGAGTTCTCGAGAAAGCGAGAACACGAACATCCTACTTCATGAACGTTCGTCAGACTGTTTGCGTAGGCCTATAAAAAGGTAAGACAAAGCAGACGACGAGTAGTAAGAATTCAGTCAGTCTTGTGTGAAGTCGCGTTGCGTGTGAAGACAACAGTCGTGGTTTGAAGATCGCTGCTATACAGATCTAACGAACAAGTGTTTTTGTTTACAAAAAGGTTGTAAGCAAAGAAGAATAACGAGCAAACCAAACTATTGTTGTATTATCAATTTGAAAACAGTGGCACACAAACATAATTGTGCGAGCAATAAAGAATTTAATAGAAACCAAATACAAATTTATTTTTATTTTGTTTGCAGTCAAAGAACTCATATTTTAAACGTTTTTAAAAAGGTAAAAATGTAACAATATTTTCGAGTTGGTATCATTAACGTAGGTTGATGTATGCAGACTTTTTATTCCCAGTATATAATTTAGTTACGGAGTTTGCAAAAATCGATTGACTTGTTTATTCACGCCATTGACTCTCTGTCTTTTTGCCAACATAAGCTGGCTCTTGTTTTCTACAGCAGCCAAGAGGCATAACGTAGAATATACATTCCTATTTTCGTTCTCGAAATTGATAGTTCTTTGGGAAAATGTTTTCATTAAGATGAATAAATCAGTCGGTTGCTTGGAGCAATTGTTGCGTATATGATTTCTTTGTACTACGGTTTTATTGTTGATTTAATAAGATATCACTATCTGGCAAAAGTGTGCAGAATGTAAGCACTAAGGATCTCTAAAATTCTAAATACTAAAATGAATAAAGTATAAATAAAACGAAAGTAATGTCAACATAGAAGTGGTTGTAAAAAACGCTACGTTAAAACAATATAGTATTATACACTGGGATATTTAATCATAGTAGTCAAAGGATCGTGAAATAAAATTAGTAGCTCAGTATACTCCCTTAAAATATACAAAATTTAAATAAATGAATGATTTATTTCAACAAAGAACTAATAATGTAATATCTGTCCATAGTGGCAGCAAAACAGACTAAAAAAATTACAACTAAATTTACAGACGTGAGTTCAACAGAATAGCTATTATGTATTTTAAGGATTTGATAGTGCCTATTGGAAAACTTAGAATCCAATTTCTTGTCAAATGCGTATTTAGCCAGTCAAATATAAGATACAGTTTGAGACCTTACAAACTAAAATTTTATTGAATCGTCATGGTTCTGACACCTAAAGAATTGAACAGAATTTTATCATTATGTTGTTCCTCTCGTTAATTATTTTTTCCTTTAAATGTTTTACTAATTTTATAGTGGATTTATAGAGCTTACGGTTTCACACTGAGATCTTTGATGGGACTTAAATTGATTTTAGTTGAAGCAACAGTCATTATAACCCAATTTAGATGCCTTCCATGAATTAAAACCATCCAAAAATGAACATGAGCATAAAGGAAAAATACCAAGTCATAAATTTCTAAATTACCATTTCATAGCCCAATTGTGCAGAGAGAATGCACACATATTGCTTATGCTCTTTTATTTAGTTGTCAATCAGACTGCGGCAAGCACACATGTCAGCGGATGTTATATTTTTTTTTCAGGTTTACACTCAAAAAATGTTTTATGTTAAAAAATATTTGATTTGAGATTGTTATTAGTATGTGACGAAATTTATCAACCAAAATTAGACCCTAGTAAATAAATATCAAAAAACATTCCTTAATTATTAAGTCAAAGATGTATAACTTTATGTATGTTGATTAGATATAAATCAAAATAGCGTATATTACTAACACTTTTCTACGACTGTAAATAAATAAATTCCCCCAACTTAATTTTTCTTTCTCACTCACTAATACACAACCAAAAAAAATTTAGTAACCCCTGTTTTAAATGTACCTGATCACATTATGTTCACATTTAATATGTTTAATTCGTAATGCCAAACATGTGATGTATGAGCAGTGTTGCCAAAATTTTTTCAAATTTTCCCGTCAAATTGGGCTTTAAAAATCGCCAGAAACCGCCAAATTAAATTCTTACAAAACCGTCAGAAACCCGTCAAATGAATAGTTTAAAAATTTTAAATTAACGTTAAATAAAATAAAATGTAAATAATTAAAATAAAATGTAAATAATTACATATATTTTTTATTGAATTGTGTTTTCAATTATGTTTAATGATTTACAAACAAAATTAGGTATTTTCAAAAATATAGTGCCAGTCTTCTGCATTTTGTTTATAAGTGGTCATTGTACCTACTTCTCTTATAACAGATTTTGGAAATTCATCATCAAAACATCATTTGTTATCAAGTTTGAGACCGTATCTGTAATTAAAATTGAATTCGTTTACAAAAAATTACATTTCAAAAATGTATTAAAGCAATATTCAAAAATTTAATTGAATTTACAACTTTTTAAAGTAATTATGTAATTGATTTAATTTTTCCATTTTCCTTTAATCATTAAAGCGCTGTAAAAAACTCCAGATTTCACGCTAACCGCTAAAAAGCATTTTTTCCCGTAATTGGCATTGCAAAAACGTCAGATTTGGCGGGAAAAACGTCAAATTGGCAAGAATGCGTATGATTGATATTCAATTCCATTAGTTTCATACACGCCAAAATCAAAAAGATTTGTATTGCATACTTTTCAGCGTAATTATACCAGCATATGTAATATGATGCGTATAAGTAATATATTTCAAATTCAATTAAATAAAAAGTATACCGTCAATTTGAAATTAAACATTTACAAGCTAAAATGACAATTCTAGTGGATTTTATTTTAAAATTTATAGGGGTAATGTTTTACAGAAGAGGACTTAAATTGCTGGATCGTTAGAGTTGTTCGTATTTTTGGTTCCATTATGTTTCATCATTTACCTTAAGTACTGAAGTATCAACGTGTGAGATAGTTTCTGCTCATTTTTTTAAGATTAAATAAACGCACCATGTAGGTAATTTGACGAATAGATTATTGTAATGAATTTAAATGTACTCCTTTGGCATTGACGTTTTGCTTATTGTTAAACCACTCAAAAGGTAATGACGTTTCGTCTGTGTACGACAGTAGTGCGATTCCATACAATTTCAAGAACGTATAAAACTAAGTACAAATGATTTTTTTCTTCTCATATTTGTGACTCCGATGACCTCCACCACGAGTCTCAACAGTCGGCTTTCCATGTTTATGAAAAACTTTCATAGCATAGTTCAATTTAGATCTTGTAATGTTAAGAATTGCAAGAAAACTTTTTTGGCAAAGGGGCACCAAACATTTGCTCTTTATTTTACGAACAAAGCATTTTGTGTTGAGGGTCTTTGGAGTTCTGTTAGATTTTGTGGGTTTTCTTCTTTAAATTGATGATATCAAACAGTATTTTAGAATAAACGCATCTCGGTAAGCCTTAGATTTCCTCGCATAAAAAATATTATGAAACCTTTCTATGTCTTTTTCGTCTAATGATTTGCAATTATAGGTTACACATTTGTGATCACAAACAATTTTCGGTGATTGTTTTGGTGAATATCTGAAAACGGATTTATCCAATATAGTATATATAGGCACTGCCATTATATTACATACATACCTTTTTACTTTTTCTACATTTTTCTTCCAATTTTTTAATTTTTACCCTTTTTTCGGGCTTGACAAGGAGGTAGACTGCAAGAATTGAACTCCATAATTAATAATAACTTCATGTTATTCTAATCGTTATTTTTATTTTGGCAAAAAAATTCAAAAACAAAAACAAAACGTATTAAATTTTTCGAAAATTCTTCTTCTTCGAAAATGAGTATCATATAAAGCGAGCGTAACAAAGACAGCAATCTCCATGCTTCTGATTTTTACCATATATTTTGATTAGATGAAAACGAGTTAGACACTGCCATATTGACTGATAGCAAGCATTCAACAGATGTAACAAGATGGCATCATTAACTCATTTCATGAAAAAAGTAGAGATTGCTGCCTTTGTTTCCACATCCCTCATATATTGTTACGTTTTTATCTTTTTAAAAACGTTTAAAAAATGAGTTTGTTGATTGCAAACAAAATAAAAATAAATTTGTGTTTAGTTTCAATTAAATTCTTTATTGTTCGCACTATTTTTGTGTGCCATTGTTTATAACTTGTCGTATACAACAATAATTACTTGTTCGCTATTCTTCTTTGCTTACAAAGCAGATCTTTTCAACGGCGATCTTCAAACCACGACTGTTGTCTTCACACGCAACGCGACTTCCCACAATACTGACTGAATTCTTACTACTACTTGTCGTCTGTTTTGTCTTGCCTTTTTCGTTGTTGTTTGCGTATTTTGGTTGCATTCTGTGTTGTTGCGTTCTGGCTTATTTGTGTCTATCTCCTTCTCTTTCATACTCATGGTTTTATTTATCGTCTTAATGTTAAACGTTGTTACACCGTTTCCCTTTTCGTAACAATATTATACAATATTATTATAATTATCATAGTATTCGGGGCGATGCCAATGATGGAACATTTTCAATGTCATTGTCAGCATTTGTAAGCCCGATATCCCAATATTTTATGGTTTATACCAGACTGGAAAAAAGAAAGAAATTTGCATAATTCAGGCTTCTTACAGAAAGTATGGTTGGAATCCTTTAATGTCGAATTTTTTTGTTCGCTGTTTGATGGCTTACGTGTATGTTGATAGGCATGAAGCTTCTGTTGGTGTTTTCGTCTGCAACTTATCTACCTGTCTAGCTGGATTGCTAGTTCTAAATATTAGTTTTTCTCGCTAAGAAATTATACCTACATTAAAGGATCTCACATCTGGGTGTAAAAATTAATTTCTTTTTTTCATTTTTTTAATAATATTGTTACGCAGATCGAAACGACCTAATATCGTTCCACATAAAAACAAGAGACAATGTTTACACAATACACACGACATAAAAACACACTACACTAACACATACAACATGATGATTAATAGTAGCTACACCAACAACTACAACGAACATGTTACAAGCAGTGTTGCCACGAAAAAAAAAATATTGTAACCAACATTTGTGAAAAAAATCACCAAATAAGAAAAAATATAACCAAAATTAAATTCGCAGTTTTTTATTTTATTTTTTTCAAATTTAAATTACAATTAATACAACAGAGTAAGAAAAGAAACAAAAAGTAACAAAATAAAATTTTAGTCTTACTAATTAATTCATTTCTACAAACAAAACAAAAGCTCTTTTTATAAGAAAAATAAATAACCAAAACCGGAAAAAACTACACATCTACACATTGAACAAAAAAATAACCAATTTTGGTTAGAAATAACCAAAAACGGCAACACTGGTTACAAGCAAAGCATCAACATCGGTATAAGAGAGAAGGAGATAGACAAGTAAGCGAACGCAACAACAAGCAATGAGAGCGAAGTACACAAACAACAATGCAGTCGCTATAGAATTCTCGAGACTGCGAGGCCGCGAACATTCCACTTCGAGAACCATCATTAGACTGAAGAGGTTCGCATATAAAAGGGCAAGACAAATCAGGCAACGAGTCAGTAGTAATTCAGTCAGTCTTGTGTGAAGAGCGTTGCGTGTGAAGTAAACAGTTGCGGTTTGATGCTTACAAAAGGGTTGTAAGCAGAGAAATATAATGAACAATCACATATTGTTATAGTTATTGTTGTGTGTGTGAATAATAGCGAACAAGCAATTATTGTTGTATCGGTTAAGTGTGAACAGTGACACAAAAGTAGTGTGAACAATAAAGAGAGTTTAATTGAAATAAAACACATATTTGTTTTTACTTGGTTTGCAATCAACGAACTCATATTTAAACGTTTTTAAAAAGGTAAAAACGTAACAATATGGTCGAAGAGAGGTGAAATTATTAATAGTTCACTCAAACAATGAATAAATTTATATATAAAAGAAATATTTATTATATGTTAAATTCCTCATTTTACTAGTAATCTCCTTCAAATATAAGACAAAAAAAAATTGCATAGAAGTAGACATATAAATTGATCTTCTTGTTTAGAAGTCAGAAAAAAAATTTGATAGCAAAAGGTAATTGATACGAAATCGAAGCTCTATAAAAATCAATACTTTATTTATTAGTTGACCTACATCTTCTGATAGCGACTTATATGCTCTACGACTAGAGATTAACGTACTTTTCCTACGTACGCGATGTCTCAGAAACATTTTTTGCTTGATGACATACAAATATTGACTTCATTTTAAACGTAACATTCAAATTTTAAAGTTCAGTTTAAAAGGACAGATTCTGCTGGTATACATGTCTGTAAATAATTGCGAATATTAGGCCGCACGAACTCAGTTGAATGGTATGAATGTAAATAAGTCGAATGTTTGACCTTTTTTAAAGGTAATGTGTATTTATCGTTTTATACAAACACATACACATTTTTAAATATTGGCACATTAATATTTTTCCTTTCTCATAGCACTTTATGAGTTACTAAGTTTATAAAAAAAAACCTTAAATTGTTGAAACATGTTCAATTTTTATTCGTTTTTTATTTCGAATGTCAATAAAACGTGTGTGTATAATGCGGCTTATTTTCGGGGTATTTTGTCACAGATTTATCTGTGCGTAAATAAAGAAAAAATAAAAATTTTCGTTAAATATTCAATTCATTTTTTAAAGGTAAAATCTTTTACAAAAGAATTATCATTGTTTTGTTACGCGTTCAAAAACAAAATTATTACACAAGACAAAATTACTCGTATAAACCAGACAAGCCACACAAACAATAATAAATTTAAAACGAAATAGATACACCATTAAATCTGATATTACGTTTGTCTATTGCCCATTATATAGTACTATCGGCAAGAATTAGATTAAATTCTTACTTTCCACTTTGGAACCGAAATTTGTAGAGCTCACGGCCTACACATGGAGTGATGAGCAACCAATCATTAGAAATTATCAAAAAAATATGAAAAGATCAAATGTACATATAAATTATCACTGTATCGAAAAAACGAAGTATACACAAGCTATGCAACACTAATAGATGAAAACCTAGCTAATGCTTTGCAACTAATATTTAGAGACAGCCATTACTCAATCAGAGGACACAGACCAATATTAGGAGGTGGAATAAGTTCGAAAATGTTCAACGAACTTCTTCACTCAGATTTCAAAACCTTATCCGTTATATTTAAAAGCAATTTAAATGTTAATTATCATTGTCATGGATAAAGTCTAAAGCAGTTAAAGTTACATCAAATTGGTCGATTAGCTTGCTGTCGATTATATTGAAAATGTTTAACAAAAAATTATCATCATCGAACAAGTCTATCGTACAACAAATTTTTATAAATAAATATTGCAACAATAAACAAACTATCGTTTAAACAAAATTTTAATACAATCTTCTGCTAATGTTCCTCCAGAAAGTAAATTAGGTTCCTTCCTTTATATTATTTGCATTGCAGGTTTAACTCAAATGTTAACATTTACATATGGGCAATTTCGTGACAAGTGACCCAATTTTTAAAATCGATGTCTACCGATTTGGATGACATTTGCACCAAGGTTAGCACTATCGGATAGTAGGCCAGACACAAATTTTCAGCTCCATCAGTCAACTGCCGGAGTTAGAGGGGGTCAAAGTTCATCCAAATCGGACCCATCGATTTTAAAAATTGGGTCACTTGATACGAAATTGCCCATATGTTAACCCTTTTAGTCAGCACCGATCAGGACCTGACTGCTATATTATATCATCGAGTACACACATAATTCGTCATTACAACCCTTACTCAGGATTACGACCTAACTTCTCACACCACTAATGTTGTGTGCGTTAATTTTATATATGAGTTCGAAGTCAACTCCAAACGACATACTTTTGAGACACTTTTCATGGCATTTTTATTTACTCTCAGTGTTTTGCCAGAAATCTTCAACGTGGCAGTCGCCTATGAAGAATTTTTTTCATATTTCCCGTTGTTCGGGATATCTGTCCTGGGGTTTGAACCCAGGGCAACACACTGCTTACTGGACTACGGTGACCATAAAAAATGGCTAACAACTCAACCAAATGCACCCATGCACTTTTGTTCATTTAAAAAGGCTCCTATATACATATTCATAATTTATCATATTATTTTCTTTTTAAAGACACATGATATGAAAGACAGTCTCTTCCTCCCACTCAGCATACAGTTTTGCAAAACTCATTTTCCGGAATGCCGATCCTTTCGACATGTCTACCAAAAGAGTAGCGGTACGATTTAAGAACAGAAGTGAGCCAGTTCTCTTCTAATCCATACGAGCCCAGCACGTGTCCACCAGTGCAAATTTAAAGGCCCCATTAGGGTCCTCGGTATCATCAGGCCAAAAGTTCCTAGTTGAAATTCTAAAGTCCAATGTTCTATACAGAAAGTTTAAGGAATTATATAATCGACCCTAATAAGTCTATGTCTTCCCAGAGTCGCATTGAGTCTTAATGCCACCAACGCAGTCATTTGTCTTAAGTGTAGGAAATAATGACCTGGTTGGAGTGGAACATAAGGTACTGGTTATCAGAATAGTTGACTACCACCGTACTCTGGCTAACAGTCTGCAGTGACGGTGGTGTTTGTACACCCATCCACCAAACATGTATCCCATAGCTCCACGCATGTCCGATATAACCAGTAAGTTATTGTTGGTCTGAGACTCCAGACCTTGCCTATGGTTCGTTTGGAGGTGTAGAGCGCTATTGTCGTCTTCTTAGCCCTGTCAATAATGTTGTCCTTCCATTAAAGCTTAGGAACAAAAATGACCCCCAAACAGTTAACTCTCTTGGTTAACGAAAGTTGAACCCTATTCAGGATCGGTAATTTAAAAATATGTACTCCATATCGCCTGGTAAAAAGTATCACTTAAAGCACATGATAAGCACCATTCAGTCGCAAGCTTTAGAATCCAGTTGCATCGCAAAGAGAGTGTGGGCAGACCGAAAAAGATTGCCAACCTAACTATAAATCTTAAAACCATGTCGTTGCACTTCTTTTAACACGTTCTCTAATATGATATTCCAAAGAAGGTGTGAGAGAACACTACCTTGCGGTGAGCTTCTAATCACTTCCCTTGCCATATGAAACTCACCTGAAGAGAAATTAATCATTCCTTTGATTATAAGTACAGTAACGAACTTCGTAATAGGTCGACTAACACTGCTCTTATCAAAGGTCCTAGCAACATATTCGAATAAACATTGTTGAATCTGCGCTGTCTGTTAGTAAACGCTGCCAGAGAATAACGTTAGTAGGTCAGAGCTTTCTCAATCCTTAATTGAAAATTGGAAGTCGCTCCAGACTAGTAAGTAGTGTGTAGGCTTATTAGACATAAGGCCACGGTTCAAATCCCAGGTCAGATATCTCCAACAAAACGAAATGCGAAAAAAAATATTTCTTCGGCGACTTCTTCTCAGAAGATTTCTGACAAACACTTTGAGAGTAAGTAAAATTGGCATGTAAAGTTTCGCCAAAAGTTTCTAAACTGTAGGTGGCGCCTCTCACGTATAAAATTAACACACACAACATTAGTGGTGTGAGAAACTAGGTCGTAATCCTGACTGAAGTGTTGTAATGGCCATAACTGTATGTAATTATAAAATTGAAATTAAATTTTCTTTTTTCCACATTACTTAAAGAGTATTCCACAATTCTTAAATAGTACTTTAATCAAATTTTTCATTCTTTTAAAATAATTGAAAATTGTAAGCGTTCTTATGCATGACTTTGTAGATCCTTTGGTGCAAATCATTGAACATTTAAAAAATAATTTTTAACATTTCGTAATAAAATTTTCTAAAACTTTAAAATTAATTTCTTAATGAAAATATAATGAATAAATCGAATATACGAGTAGTTACAAAAAAAATATTGTAGTTCAAAAAATGTTTAACAAAAATATAAAAATCTTTGTTATTTTAAATTTAACCCTTTCGTTACCACAATCCATTCAGCCAAAGCTGTGCTACTGAATCGGGCAGCAGTCCGCGAGTTTGCACATTCCATGATGGCTAGTTGATGTTTGAATTTTCTCATTTAAGTGTTACATATTTAAATATTTTGCTGGTATATTAAATAAAAATTTAAATTAAGATAGTTCTTAGTAATTTATTCGGCTGTGATATATCTTAAAACAGGGATCTACACATAAGCCAATATTAAAATTTTTACATTCATTTCTTTATTCAATTTTTGGCATTCCTTTCCTACTTTTTCTTACGGTTTCGCATACATTTGTGCATTTATTATGTAGAAAATTAAATAAAGATGGACTGGAATACCAATTATATACATATAGGATATGACCTTTTCCTATATAAGGCTTCATAAGTGTTACAACAATTGCTCACGATTTTCCATAGTCCATATTTTCGCTATCTATTATGGTAGAAGATCCGGGATAAACAATTAAATCTTGTACATATCCTCTCCGACAGTCACAAAGAACAAATGATTTTATTCCACTATAAGAGGAATTAATTCAATAACACTACAATATAATGAACGGCAAATGGATGCCGTACACACAAAACGGAAAATGAATGCCGGCGCTGGTACATACGGGGCGTTTTATGTATGTCGGCTGAATCCGGCGCTAGTACCCACGGGGCGTTTTGTGTATACCGGTTAAATCCGGCGCTGGTAACGAAAGGGTTAAAACCAAATATGACTGTTTCCTTTTACATTTTGAACCAGATTTTGTTAAAATCATTTTGTTTTTGTTCTGTTTCTGGTTTTTCCTTTTAACAGTTTTTGTTATTACAAGATGTAACATTTAATTGACATTTCAACGTAATGCTCGAGATAAAATGAACCCTTTTACGAGTATTTACGAGATGTGAAAGAAATTGTGTCATACAATAAAGTAAAGGAAATGTATGTGAAAGCATATTTTGATATTTCTAAAACGTGACTAGACTTGTTTAACATAGTTTGCTTGCCATTTTCGCAGTACGACAAAAAGAGAAAAAAAAAATATCGGGAACCTTCCTTTAGGCAAAAAAGTTTTCAAATACGCGTACATACAGAATTCGTGAGCGAAATCCGCCACAAAGTCTAACATTAAACAAAAGCAAAAAAATTAGTTCCACTAATACTACTGTATCCAGTTCATATTGGACAAATGATAACTTGAATAAAAATTATTTTATGATACTTAGAAAGAGTAAGGGCCATTATTACAACTTGCCGTTAAACTTGGGTTTATCTAAAGGTACCTTTAGCTAAAGGGAACTGTAAAGTCACCTTTAACTTCTTTTCTTTATTACAACTTTTTCCAAAAATATGGCAGAGCCGAAGCAATGTCGATAAAACTGCTCAATTAAACAAGTTTTTTTAAACGCAGCGGCAACGACGGGCTTCATTTTTTTGTAATATATGCTCATTTTGTTTATATTTCAAGTTGCCATATTGAAAATAATATATAATGTGGCAAGTTCAAACATAAATTTAACTTTACAAGTTACCGGTAGGATGATCCTCCCTTTAGCTTAACGCTCACTTCTACCATATTGTCCACTTATAATAATGAAAAACAATTTATCTCCGTGTTAAAATCCTCCCTTTGGTTAACGGCAAGTTGTAATAATGGCCCTAAATGAATTAATATTCAAAAATCATACATTTCAATTTTTGAAACCATAAACTTTAATTCAGAAAAAGCTAGACGCCTGATATTTTTTAATTCGTTAGTATTGTTATCGTCATTATTTTAAACCAAATAAAAAAAGTAAATTTTATAAAGGACTTAAAAAATTCCTAAAACTTCATAATTCTGGCTTATGTATCATTTTTGATACTTAGGCCTTTCCGAGGGATTCTTTGGTGTACTCTAAGTAATTTGTTTAAGTTTTTAAAGATTTTGTGAAGTTTTAACGTAAATAATACATTATTTATGGTATTTGAGAAGGAATTGAAATTTGATTATCGAAGTATTTCTTTTCTTAATGGTTTGTGTTGTAATATACTGGAACAGAACTTCGTCCTTCGTTTATTCGTCTTTAATTCTTCATATCTTAAATTATTAAAATTCTTATCTGTACTAGACACCAATTAGAATACAATTAGTGATTTTTTTTTTTGTTCATATCATAGATATATTTCTATGGCATATGTATGTATATGCCACAGGTGTTTTGACAATACAGAATTCTGGTAAATATTCTTTATAGGCAATGTGTATTATTTTCTACCTTTAGATATCATAATACAGTTTTGTATAAGGGCAATTTCGTGTCAAGCGACCCAATTTTTAAAATCGATGTCTTCCGATTTGGATGAAATTTGCACCAAGGTTAGTACTATTGGATAGTTGGCCAGACACAAATTTTCAGCTCTATCAGTCAAGAACTGCCGGAGTTAGAGGGGGTCAAAGTTGGACATTTGGGTCATACAGGGTTTTTTTAAAATGTGTGTAACTTTTCACCTATTGGTCCTAGCAAAAATTTTCCAAAGGATATAGATAGCTATTTCTTCAATCTTTCCAAAAATAATTTTTTTAATTTTTAAAATTTTTTTTTATTTTTTTTTTAAAGTTAATTTTTTTTAATTTTTTTCAATTTGGGCCCTTTTTTTTTTTTTTTTTTGCTTAAAAGAAAGCTTATAAAATTTCCTTTAAGGCCTTCATAATCGCTTAATGGGATGCGAGTTTTTCTGAAATTTAATGAATTTAAGAGGACAAATTGAAAAAAATTTACAAATGTTTGCCAGACAGTCACACGCAAATGACAATAGGTTGAGTCGGTAAAAAGATTATTTTTAAAACTTTGTTCAAACATTACCTTCCTTTATTAATCAATTTGATGATTTTGGTTGTTCTTTACCAGTTTCATTTGTTGTATTATATTACAATAAGCTTTAATGAACCATTAATTTCCTTATTTGCGGTTACTAGTAGATTGTTACCGAATTTGTTTTATAATATTGCTACGAAAATGGAAACGGTGTACCATCGTTTAACATTAAAACGATAAACAAAAGCTACACAAACAAATACAACAAACTTATTAAAAGTAAACCAACAACATCAGTATGAGATAGATAAGTAAGCAAACGCAACAACAAGCAATGTGAACAAAATACACGACAACAATGAAGTCGCAATCGAGTTCTCGAGAAATCGAAAATTCTACATTCTACTTCAAAAATGTTCGTCAGACTGTTTACGTGGGCATATAAAAAAGCAAGACAAAGCAGGCAACCAGTAGTAAGAATTCAGTCAGCCTTGTGTGAAGACGTATTGCGTGTGAAGAGAACAGTCGTGGTTTGTAGATCGTCGTTGAAAAGATCTGCGTTGTAAGCAAAGGAGAATAGCGAATAAGCAATTATTGTTGTATTCGTTAAGTTTTAAATGGTGGCACACAAAAGTAGTTGCCGTAGTCTAGTAGGAAGTGTGTTGGCTTGCTAGGCCTGAGGCCACGGTTCAAACTGCAGGTCTGACATCTCGATCAAAACGAAATATGAAGAAAATATTTCTTCGGCGACTTCCTCTCAGAGTATTTGCCAGAAAACTTGGGAAATTGTCTAATTAACATCAAAAGTTTTTAAAAGAAATCTGTCGTTCAGGGTCGACTTTAAGTCGCACCACTTATGGATAAAGTTAATACACACAACATAAGTGGTGTGAGAAAATAGGTCTTAATCCTGACAGAAGCGTTATAGTAACCAATTATGTAACTTTTTTTTTGTCTTGGGCCGGAGGTGGGAATCTACGAAAGATACTTTTGTTTCAACAAAAGCACGAATTCACCTACGTACTAAACCCACCCCCTACATTCTTCAACCACTCTCCCCCCGCGGGACTGCCGTAAGGTATTACTTCACGGAGGCCTGGTTTTAAAGCTTCATCACGTTATCTCAAATTTCGCCTTCGTTTATCCAACCTTCGGAGTTCCATCTTGGCAATTTTCTGGCTGTATCGGCTCCATAGAATCCTGGAATTCAACAGCTCCTCCATAAGCCGGTTTGGTCCTAAACTCGTTTCTCCGGGCCATCTAAATCTGGGGCAACACTGCACTGAAAGCACTGACCTCAAATATATTCAGTAAAATTACGGTTCGAGAAATATAAAAAAAAATGTTTGTGTTCTACTTAACCAAATGTACAAGTTAGACTATTCAGACCGGGTGTATTTTTGTGGCATAGTGTTATTAAGTAATAGTTTTAAAAATATTGCGACAATAATCTTCGCGAGTATGGTGTAAGACAGTGTATAAAGTGAAATATGTCAATATTTCTACATTTTACTGCTACACTCGTCATGCGACTAAAGTTACTGTTGAATATGATAATTAATTTAAAAACCTACTAAGAGGTGCCGTGTGTGTTACAAAAAAAATTAGAAGTGAGACAGACTCCCTGGCAGTGTAAACAATGCAGGATTCCTTTGCACTTACCAGTGTGTTCTGAAATGTACCACACGCTTAAAGACTGTTGAATATATACCTTATTAAGGTTTTGCTTTGATTTTTTCCTAACTCTACCGTTTTTGATATTACATACATAATTGGTCATTACAACCCTTCAGTCAGGATTACGACCTAGCTTCTCACACCACTTATGTTGTGTGCGTTAATTTTATACATGAGTGGCGGGACCTACAGTTTAAAGTCGACTCCGAGCGACAGATTTTTGAAAAGCTTTTTCATGGCAATTTTATTTACTCTCAGAGTTTTGCCAGAAATCTGCTGAGAGGAAATCGCCGAAGAAATATTGTTTTTTCATATTTCGTTTTGACTAGCCAACACACTACCTACTAGACAACGGCGTTTGTTTTTGATATTAACAATGTGTAAAAATTGATATTAATTAAGAATATGTAAGAATTATAAAATGAAACAAGTTTTTTTTTAATAAAAATCAAAGGGTTATTTCATGCACAATTTTTCATTATTAAATCGTATCGGTAGGGTTTAACAGTAATTGTGCGTATTTATGAAGTTGCGTCTTAATCTCTTCCATAAAACTTTAGTCCATGAAAAGATTAAAATAGTAAATTAAAGTTTTTAGGAGCATTTTTATTTTTATCATCACATCGTCAAAATAAGGTTTCAAAATAACAAAGTAGAACATAATAACAGGATTTGTTTTATTTTTTACGCTTTAGCTTTCCTTTTTAATCAAAACCAGTTTCTACTTCGTGACTTAATTGCTTTGTTTTCTTATTGTATTCTTTCCATATTTTTTTGAAGGACGTATAAAAGAGTGGAATATAAATATCGTAAATAAAAGGAATGATGAATTTGAATTCATCCACTCCATTTAAGGCAGTTACCGTTGCTTGACATATATTTTCTGTTTTGCGGTTTTGAGTTTTTTTATTTCTTCCCTGTAAACACAATAAAAGCATTATCACTGCTATAAGTACTACTGCCATACACCACCGTTTCTATAAGTATTACTGCTATACACCACCGTTGCTATAAGTACATACAACTGTTGTACACCACTGTTGCCAGTTTAAAACAGCTTGACAATGCAAGTAAGTCATGCGTTGTTGCACATTTTTTTTGTTCCATTTTTAAAGATTTTGTTTTTTCTTTTCCTTTCTATAAAGCAGTGAAGAAATTTAAAGAGTTTGTAGTGTAATGAAATACATTATATATTTTAATCCACTACACCGTAGATTCGATCCAATGAATTTGACCCATAAATATCAAAATGTGCTCAACTTACACTATTGTGTTAATTGCTTGGCCCGGAATCATTTGATTCAAAAGTGCACCAGTTCCCCAAGATGCAATAAGTGTGGCGGTAAACATCATACTACCTTGCACCGGCCTGAGCGAATTATAAAAGACTTAGCTAGAGCACAATCTCCAACGGTCACCGTGAAAAGATATGCAGTGCCAATACCCCCACCACGGACAACGTTAACCAGATCAACATTGATCATCCCAACCTCGGAAAAAACATTTATACCAACGGCTATGGTCAATATTGATGGTAGACAGATGAGGGTCGTCCTCAACCCCATTATAAGCACGTCTACCATCGCTGCATCAGTGGTTCGAGACAGAAGTTTGGTCTCATTCAAGATTGAAACTCAGATCTACGTTAAAGTGAAAATGGAACCGAACATGAGTTCCTCCTACTGTTACGAAGTATGTATGAGATTTGTGTCTGATTTGAATAAGTTGCTATACCCCATGGAAATGAATCCAGCCATTAAAGAGAATTTTTGCCGAATATCGCTGGCTGACCCTGAGTTTTACACCAATATCCCTGTGTTTATCGAGATTGGCGGCGACTTCTATACCACCATATTACAGCCCAATGTTATCCATATGGGAAAGGGTTCATTGATAGCACAGGACTCAGCGCTTGGTTGGTTGGTCATGGGATTATTTAGGTTAAAACCTTTATCCAAATATTTGTTTACTTTTTTTACCCAACACTACCCTTACTCCTCAATCGAACACATAACAATAATTGTCTTTTTATTCACAGATTGCCGGCCCGGAAGGATGTTCACACGAGTGAACAAATATTAAATTTAAAAAACTTGAATTTTGTGATAAATTGTAAAATAAACATATTGTTACGAAAATGGAAATGGTGTTATTAAAATGATAAACAAAAGCTCTAAAAACAAAACAATAGACTTGTGTACATAATCAACGAATAAACAAAAATATAGCAACAACATCAATATAAAAAAGGGGGATAAACAAGTAAACGGCAACAACAACACTGCAAGGACAACGTAAACAAAATACACAAATAACATTAAACAACTTGTTGACATTTATAGAGATTTCGCGAAGGCGAAGATATTCTCCTTCAAGTACATTCATCAGACTGCTTACCCTACGATATAAAAGGCAAAACAGAGCAAGCAACGGCGATTCAGAAAGAATTCAGTCAGTCTTGAGTGAAGACACGTTGCGTGTGAAGAGAATAATTGTGGTTTGAAGATATCTGTTATAAAAATCGCTCGTGCAGAATATCACTGATGTGACGTTGTCAAAAATCTAAATTTTGACCATATCTTGCAAATTTTCGAATTCTTGGTGTGCGTTGGTTATGTTTTCAGCATACATAAAACCTTGTTTTGGCGTCGTTTTTTCTTTTGCAAACAGAACAGGAAAATAGCAAAATACTCAATTGGTTTTAGGAGTAAAAGTGAAGTAGAAATTTGCAATTTAACATCGATTGGGAGTTCCTACCAGTTATACAATGTATGAAGAAGAGTTACCATTTTATTTAATGTAGCTTTGCTATTTTAACAGGCGTCCTGTTAAATGTAAAAGTATGAGAATGTGAAAGTATTTTAAGTGTGAGCGTTGAGGAACAACTTCTCTTATTTATTTGAACGAAAGCATTTGTTTCTCGACATAACGTGAATTTTACGTGGACACAACTTTGTTTGTTCACACTAATTCCTCAGGGCTTCAATCAGCTGAAAATTGTGAAGAATCTCATGGTTGCAAAGAAAATTAGTGTCATCAATAAAGGTGGTAGTGTGATTAATACAGACATACATATGTTATGTAAGTATTAAATTTAAAACAACTCTTAACCCTTTGCACTCGGCACCGCTTCGGACATTATCTACCAGCAACTTGAAGCCACTTTTTAACGAAAACGTACACCCTGAAAACGTGATATTATACAGTATTATTTTAGAACCAAGTAAGGAATTGTAATGGAATTTTTTTATATGAATTTGTGGACATTGAAGAACACATATTTACAAAAAAAAAATATAAAAATTTATTTTTTATAATTCTCTACAGTATGGTAAAGTCTAAAGCAATTCCCAACATGAATGCGGGTTGATTAGTGCATGTTTCACAATAAAATGTTGTTTGCCGCCTTCCACCTGGTGTTTTTCTGTCAGAACAGACAATACAATCCCGTTTTCTTTCTCCCACATTTGGAATATTCAAAGATCTTTTCTACTCAACGTTTCAATACGAACTGAGATCTTGTACATTTCTTCTCTCGGTTATCGAATTTTTATTTACGTACCAAGTTTCCCACTTCAGTGAGCCATACCCTTGTAGTTTTGTACCCCTAATCCACTATATCTACAATTTGCTCAACGGATCAGAAAAGTTTACAGTCCGTCGTGAACGCACTTCGCACGTTCTTTTTCGACGTGTAAAACGGTTGATTTATTTATCATGCATCTTGTTAATTTTAACATATTTCGATTAGTTTTTTGTGCCATTTTAACAGAAAACTACAGGAGAACACATGTTTCTTAAAAAATTGCGGTGGAATAATTTCATTGTCCGTAATCGCTGACAAACTATCAAGTCCCCTCAGAGGGGACAACGAGTGATTTGCTAGACTTACGTTGTCCCCATAGAGGGGACAACCGAGTGCAAAGGGTTAATATACCAGCCTGCATTTTACCGGTGCCAATCAACTGGAAAGCACTCAAAAAGTCTGCGCCATTAATGGCAAACAAAAGTGATAAAAAAAAAAATAATATACGACTGATTGTTTCAATACCTTGGGATTACTTATTTTTTCCATAATTTTTTGGCCACATTTATAAAAACATAAAAACCGAAGAAATAAAAATTAAAGAAACAGAAAAAGCTGAGAAAATAAAGATTGATTGTTTTATTTTACGGAATTGTATCCGAAAGAATATGATGGAAATTAAAACACAGCAAAAAAGCAATAAAATTTTTATTTTTTCTTTAATCGTTGAAAATTGATTTATAACATCATTGCTGTAATCATCAATATATATCCTTGATTGTCATCAATATACTGCAAAAAGGTATTGAATCACATTTTTTCTCAAAATTTCTAGACAATATAATCTAAATTGTGGAATATAAGAATAATTGAAACGAGATGCTGATAAACGACAACATACCGAATTGTAAATGCCATGAAAACATTGTCATGAGTTATTGATGACAATTTCCATTACGCAAAAAAAAAAAAAAATATTAAAAATGACAAACAATTTTCTAATTTTTTTGAACGGTAGCTTAAAGTAGAAATGTTGAAAATAAAATCCAATTCCATATGGTGTAAATAAATACAATACACACTATTTTTATGTATTAAGGTACTAATTAAAGTAATATTTACAAATTCATTAAAGTAACTGATTAATAACTGATTTACAACACTATGCGATAAAAAACAAAAAATTAAATACACTCGGGTAACTACATAGTCTTAATTGCAAATTTAGTTGAGTAGAATCCAAAATTTTTTTACATTTTCGAACCATCCAAACTTGTATTAATTGAAAAAAATTATTAATTTTATTAATTAAGCAAATATTTTTCATTTTTATTTATTAAATTAAATCATAATGTTTGTTGGAACTTGTTCATTAACCGGAAAGATTACTAATTTTGTGTTTGAGCAGCTAGCAGATGTCGACTAATATTTGCGTTTTTCCATGGAAGTACTTTACAATTGAAAGAATTCTTCAGTTGTACTCAACTAAATATACAACTTAGGGCCATTATTACAACTTGCCGTTAACTAAAGGGAGGATTTTAACAGGCAAATAAATTGTTTTTCATTATTATAAGTGGACAATATGATAGAAGTGAGCGTTAAGCTAAAGGGAAGATCATCCTACCTTTAACATTTAAAGTTAAGTTTATGTTTGAACTTGCCATATTATATATTATTTTCAATATGTCAACTACAAACATAAAAAAATGTGAGCAAATAAAACAAAAAACCAGAAGGCCGTCGTTGCCACTGCGTTTAAAAAAAAAACTTATTCAATTGAGCAGTGCTATCGACATTTTTCCGGCACTGCCAGATTTTTGATAAAGTTAACTTTATTTTATCATTAGGTTGTAATAACGAAAAGAAGTTAAAGGTGACTTTAAATTTCACTTTAGCTAAAGTTACTTTTAACTAAACCCAACTTTAACGGCAAGTTGTAATAACAGCCCTTAGACTACGTATTTACTCGGGTGTAATTTGCCTGTCGCACATTATTAATTTTATTTAATATCATTAGATATAGTCAACTCTTTTGAAAAAAAAAAATTTGATAATGTTTGCTCAATAAACTAATTTTTAAAAGTTATCATTAAAGCTGAATATTTTCCTTAAAAATTTAATTAAAATTTGATTAAACATTTAAGTTCGTAATTAAATAGCAAACAAGACATCACTCGATTTTGTCTTTATTTCAAATATAAACCATTGGAAACTAATTTAAAAAAAAATTTATCCTGAATAATTGGTTTGATATGGTATTAGGAGAATTTTAAGATGGTGTCAACAAGAACAAAATGAGCTTGGCTGAATACAAAAAAGAATTTGAGTTGTCATTAAAACAATATGAATATGAATTAAAAAAATTATTGTAGGCAATTGAAAATGCATATGAGAAAAGGATGAGAAAAATAGACAAGGCACTGAAAATCTGTGAGAACAATGTAATTGGAGTTAAAAAATTATGCAATGTGTTGAATGATTTTGAAAATAAAAATAAAAATATTTATAACACATTTGAAGAAAATAGTGCAAAGATTAACAAAACAAACTGCCAATTATTGAAACGGTTAAATAACAATATGGTGCTGCCAGATGTACAGAAACAAGTTCCTTTAACAATAAAACCGAAGGAAAGAAAAAAAAAATTTAAAAAACTAAACAAGATTTAAATAACAACGTCGATCCAGTAAACCTAAATATAACAAACATTGAAAACAGGAAAAATGTAACAATAATTATACAAAGTAATGGATGAAGACAGAAATAAAATAAAAAATGCTTGTTCAAACGAGGTTTGAACACAAAATAATTCCAAGATTTCCATCAAACCGAGAGAGCGTCTCCACCTTTTCTTTATTTTTTACACAATTGGAATGTCTCCACTCTTTCCTTGGAACATAATTGGAATGCCTCCAAATGTGCCGTTAACACGGCTGATTAAGGCAAAATAGAAGTTAGATGGAAGTCAAAAAAAAAAAACAAACAGCTTCACTTTACTTCTGACTTTCAAGAACATCACCAGTTTAAAGTGCTCTAAGTAAAAAAAAGGGAAATAAAGTGCAAATAAAATCTAATTACTACATTGTAAAACAAACTAAATGTGGGTGAAATTATATGGAATTAAATTAAAATTTTCTATAATTAATATTTTAAACCTTATACATATTTAAACTTAAATGAATTTAAATTAATTTAATTAATTATATAAAACAAAAGAAAGTGAACTAAATATTATAAGCTTATTCGTACCTTAAATTTATATCTATACAAAATAAATAAAAGGAGGAAATTAATCAAGCAAAATTATAATTACCTAAAATTATACTTACCAAAATTATGCGTACCTAAAATCATACTTACCTAAATTGTGTGCCGAAAAGGAAATCTAGAATGAAATTATACTTACCAAAATTGTGCCCATATTGAAGTATCGATATCATATAAATATATTGTAAATCCATTTGAGAAAGAAAACCAGAAAAGGATTTATTTCACAGCTGGAAAAAAGGTAAGAATCTCAGCTCTTTCTCTTAATTCTCTTAAGAAAATCGAAATAACTATATTTCTTTCTTTTCCCTTTTTTTCTCACCACACGCGTCCCAATAATTATAATTACTCGTACGAGTAATTATAATTAACATCTCCTGTAGATCTCTTCTCTTAAAAGAGATTTAAAGGAGATTTAAAAACAAATTTCATCCCCAATTTGTTTCAATGCTATTGAGATTAAAATGGATGAAACATAAGATGATGTTAAATTTCCACGGATTACAACATAATCCAATAATTTCTAAATGCCCTCTAGAAGAAAACAATATTACCGCCGCCATGCTTTACCGTTGAATTCAGTAAAAGGTAACTTTAATTAAAGTGAACTTTAAAGTCACCTTTAACTTTTTTTCGCTATTACAACTAACTTTGTAAAAGAAAGTTACTTTTTTTTTTATAAAATATGGCAGTGCCGGAGCAATATCGATAATTATTGCCAAATTAAAGAAGATTTTTATTCTTTTCACTGCTTTTACGCATGCCATGGCATACTGGTGTTGTATATGTGTTATCAAAGAATATTTGTTTGAAATAGTCGAACCTCTTGTCATTTGCTTTTGCGTTTAAACATTTTTATAGTTTTTGTTAAAAAAAAGAGTTACCAAGTTGATCGTATAAACATATTTTTAGGAAAAGCGTTATTATTTATTACTAATTGTATAGTATTTATAATAATAGTATTTATTACTAATAGAATTTAGACAGTTTTTACAATTAAAGTTAAAACCTAGTTTTAACATTGAAACCTTTAACATTGCTAATTGAGATTTTAAAATTTATTTGTTTGTATAAAAAGCAGGAATGCTTTTTTTCCACACAACTCTTTTATTTTACCCTCCCACAACTCAATTTCCTTTGAGACTAACCAGAAACTTTTTCCGGTAAATCTTTTTATTTTTAGTGAATATATCCAGATTTCTAAAACTTATTGTGACTATAGAAAGGCCATTGAATATTTACAAAGAACATTGCCAATTAATTTCTCATCAACTAACGTATCAGTATTGACAAGTTCTCTTATATCTACCTTTGAATCAGCTGTTAATCACTCTACTATAATTACAAATATTCAAAAACCGTTAAACTTTGAAATAACTCCATGGATTAATAGGAATCTTAAAGGGTTAATTTTATACAAATATAAATTATTGAAGAAAAGGCGTAGACCAAAAAATAGGGGAAAATATGATGCTGACTTGAAAAGAATAAGCAAAGTGATAAAACTAGCAGTTAAAAAATTTAAAGATAATTACTATGCGGACAATTTAAGTAGAATTGGAAATGATACTAGAAAATGCTGGAAATTTTTAAATAATTCGCTTGGGAGAACGAAGGATAATATTGTCAGACTTAATGATATGCACGGTGAAAATATATTAGACGATCAGACAAAGGCAAACTTATTAAACACATATTTCATTTCAGTTGTAAAGGAACTAAAACAAAATATTAATACTTTGCCGAATGATTCAATTAACTCGTTGAAGACGCTTAATGCTTCATGTCATCGCTTTATTTTAAATGAGTTAAATGAAAATGATATAAGTAACATTATTTTCAATATGGAATTAAATAAAACATCGGGTTTTGACAATATATCTATAAAATTTGTGAAAGAATTTATTTCAGTACTTTTACCTATACTTCTTGATATATTTAATAAAATGATAAATACCTCAGAATGTCCCGACATTTTAAAAATTCAAAAAATAGTACCAATTCCAAAATCAGTTTCTGCGTCCACTGTAAATAAATACAGACCCATTGCTATTCTATCAACAATAGATAAAATTTTAGAAAAAATGCTATATGATAGGCTTTTGAGATATTTGGAGGGTAACAATATGTTGTACAAATATCAATTTGGTTTTAGAAAAGGTGTTAGCAATCAAGATGCTGTCTTAAACGTGGTAAGATATATTTGTAAAGGTTTAGATGATGGATTCAGTGGAGTTGCTGGAATATTCTTTGATTTTTCTAAGGCATTATATAAATAATAATGTTACAAAAGTTAAAATATTATGGTCTTCAAGGTCGTGAGCTTATGTTATTTAATAATTATTTCATTAACAGGAAACAGTTTGTACAAATTAATCAGTTCAAAAGTTTTATAGGTACTGTCGAATACGGTGTTCCACAGGGAAGTGGCTTAGGTCCCTTACTATTTTCAATGTATTTAAATGACTTAAAAAATTTAGATCTAATGGGTCAATTGTTTATGTTTGATGATGACATTTGATTGTTCTATCCATTTCAATTCGATTTGGTTTTGAAAACACAAATTGAGAGGGATGCTGCTTTATTAATGGAATTTGCTCGCTTCAATAAATTATTAGTAAACTCTGAAAAGACTAAGTTAGTTAGATTTAGACATCGTGCAGTAAATTCAGATAACAATTTCTTTGTTTACGTTGATGGCAACCCCATTTATGAGTCAAATTCAGCTAAATACCTAGGAATTACGTTACAAAGTAACTTATATTGGGTTTGTCACATTAATAATGTTAAGAACCAAATAGCTCCAGCTATTGGTATCTTATACAAATTTAAAAATAAATTATCAGAAAGATCAAAATTAATGATTTATAATGCTTTAATTGAATCGCACTCAAATTATTTAGTTTGTATTTATGCATTTAATAAAAATAATGTATTGTTGAAATCTTTGCAACGTTGTCAAAACAAAGCATTAAAAATTTTTTATAATTTACCAAGAACTTTTTCAACATTGTTGCTATATAAAGATATATGTGAAAATATTCTGCCAATTAATGGCCTATATATATATCAGGTTCTATTGTTTGTTTTTAAAAGTCTTCACAATATAGGTGATCACACAATTTCATTTCTACAAAACCAAGCACATTTTTACACAAGAAATTCTTCCAACTTAAGAATCCCAAGATGTAGATTGGAAAAAACTAAACGAAGAATTGATTATATGGGTGGCAATCTTTATAATAATTTACCTTCACACCTAAAAACTGTCGAGAGTATATCAATATTTAAAAGATTATGTAAAGAATTTTTGAATCATTCAATAGAAACGCTTTTGTAAACTATATTTTGTTTAGTAAATATTGTAAAAATACACTTATTATAATTTCTATAATTAGTTTATTATTATAATTGTACGTTAAGTTTAACAGTTGCCAACTTGCCTCTAAAATGCCTTTAGGGCGCAGAGGCCAAATGAAGTCTTTGTAAATATTTATTATTGTACAATTATCCGAAACAATAAAAAAAAATCATTTTTAACATTTCATAACATTTTACTGTTAACGACTGTCTGTTTTTATTTTTATTGACCGCCATTTAACCGTATATCGAGCTTTGTATCAAAAATGATACATTTCAATCTTATGTTTTATTTCATAGGGATTACAAATTGATAATATTTCGGTCAACTACGTAAATATGAGATAACGGAATCATTCGCTTTGATAATATGCTACTCGGAAATGATGATAAATTTATACCTATTACGCCTTTTCGAAAAATGAGCTGAAATTATTGAAATTCCCAATAATTTGTCGTTGTAGATGAGTAACTAATTGTATTTTATGGTCGTTATAAATTTCGTGGTCCACCGAAATCGAATTGGCAGTTTTAGATTCAAGTACATGCTACGTGCGTAGCAACTACTTACAGCCGTATTTGGGGAAACCCGTATCCGGAAAACCAGAGAGGAACCCAAGAGAGAGCATTTTTATTGACATAATCGATGTTCTATTGCAAGGGGAAACTTTTTACCTCACATGACGTTGACAACAAATTTTTCTAACGAAATATAACAATGGTTTGTATAAATCGCTTTAAAGCAAGGGCGCTAGATGTGAAATTAGTACCATTTAGAAAAAATAAAACCAAGCTGATATGAAGTGTTTGATTTTTACATAAAAACCATGCTGCAGTGTACATCTTGTCAAAAATGTTGGCGTAAATTTTATAAAATTGATAATGAAATGTAATAAAATAAAATAGTTTTATTAAAATGAAATAAATAAATAAAAATATTTAAATTTTTTGACAAAATCTATCCATAATTGCGAAAATTTTATGTTACTACAAGTATGTATCAAAAGTGATACATAAACTAGAATTATGAAGTTTTTTAAGGCTCGATCTACGGTTAAATGAACAGCTGTCTTCTAATTTTTAACTTGGTAGCACTAAATTTTGAATGTACAAAATAAGGTTATATTTTTTAAAACAACTTAAAAAGGTTTTAAGAATGGTTTTAAAATCAAAACTTGAAATTATTTTAAAAGAAGTTATTGTGAAAATACTTTTAACTTTGAAAGTTACAGTTATGATGAAATGAAAAACGAATGATTTTCCCGTTCAAATTCTGCCTTTAGTAAAAGTCAATTGTAAATTGTATTAATGGACTTTATAGTTGCATGATAACGAACAAAATATACACAATTTTCCACAATCTAGTTTACAGACGTTCCTCCAGAGTCAAGGAATAAAACACTATTGCATAAGTAACCATAAAATAACACTTTTAATAAAATCCTACATGTGCCTAAATCCTATAAAATACTACAAAATTTCACAAATAATTAAGGAAGATATTAAATAAAAAATAATAAGAAATTGTTAAAATTTCGACAAACTAAAATGTATAGCAAAACACAATATATCTAGACATTACCAGAAAAAAGTGCTTCCGGTTCGTATCGAACTACACACTTAGAAACTAATTTATAATCAAGACGTAAATTACAAATTAGTGTTGTTTTCTTCAACACTCGTATAAATATATCAGGATTTGCACGACCATAACAAACAGCGTGTATTTATTTCATTGGCACTATTTATCTAAAAATACACTTTCATTCCAAATTGTTCTTTTAGTCTCCTTTCTCATTGTGCTTACATTCCATATTATTCTCCATGATCGCATAACAACATTTTGTGAAATTTCTTGTATCTCTTTATGTTACTTTCCTACTGTCTTAGACACTCTCATTAAATGAGTGCAATAAATCTTCAGAGGTGGTATTTTAAGTTTAAATTTTAAACAAATATTTTCTTAACTTTATTTCTACAGCTCTCGCTTTATTTGGTTTGATTTTTCAATTTTTTTTTTTGACTTATTGAATTAACTTCATTATTTGATTCAAATAAGAACAGGTCTTTGACTTTGAACAGGTATTCCCAAATATTTTCTAGTCAATTTAACAGTTCCTATTAAAGTTCCTATTTGGCAGGAAACCTCCTCCTACTTGATGGTTAAGGTTAAACAGTGATATAAAGGCGAATTCTATCGCGTAGCATTGTCGACAGAAAGAAGTCAACTATTATTTTTCAATATGTTTAAATTATTATCCAGAGGCAGGGATAAACAGATACGCTTTTACTAATTGTTGTTAAACTTGAATCAATTTCCGGTCAGTGCAACTGTTTTTTGGGTCTACAAGTGAGAAGTTTGAATGCTATTCTTATTCTCAAAAATCTTCCCATTATAATTGCATCCCAATATATTATAAGGTCTCAACTCCGTCTGGATTGAAAAAGAGTTGCTGTCTCTCTATCGTCCAAACATTTCTTGTTTCCTGCAAAGATCGTAGCACCATCAGCGATATGGACAAGCTCATCTTCTTGCTTATCGTCCTGACTTCCTACGTAACCTGAGAAACTTCCAATACCACGAAACACACAGTATGGTATGTCGTTCAAATGGATCAATTTAAACAAAAAAATTATTGCCAATCAAAATCCTGAAAAGAATAATTTCTCAGGACTCGAAAGAACACTAAAAGAATTTATTTAAATTTGACAGAAATTTTGTATGTACTCTTAATGTTAATAATATGATAAATTTCTATTTGGCTTTAATTTTGCAAAGAATATTGCAGTTTATAGATGTACGTTTACTTTAAGAAACTTTTTTTAATCCACCAAAAATCACCATAATTTTTAATTTTATTCATCCTTAAGTTTTCTTTGCTTTAGTTTTATTGATTGTTTTAAATCGTTAAGTATGTTGGTAAGCCGAAAGTCATGAATATAAGGATGTTGTGGTATTGAAAGATAAAAAGGAAAGAATAACTACAAACAAAATTTATGATTGCATGTATAAGGACCATTTATATCTCTTTTATTCTTTGAAGAATTAAATTCTTCAATCCGAATATCAATAGGAGATCAGATTTACATGTTATGATTATTATATTCAAAATAGAATAAAATTATTAAATCAAATTACAATAAAAAAATTATAATTTATTATTTTTTTGTACGAGGGCTTGGCATGTTTTTTTATTGCTTTATTTATTTAATCTTCGATATTAAATTGAAAAAAACAATAATAGTTCAATTCTTAAAGACAAAAAGCAATACAAATTATTCATGCCCGGTCAACACCAGTAATAAGTTAAATATTCGTCTTTGATTATATTTATGTTTAAGAGCGTAAGTATTATATGGAGATGTGCTGCAGTATCACTCTATATCAAACGAATATGGCCGCGGTATTCGCTCAAACGTAAAAATGATATATTTTTTGAAAAACAACCAAGATCCATTAAAAAAATTATAAACTGAAAGTTGATTTAATAAATAAATAAATAATAAAAATATGATACGACTGTTAAACGCTTTAAATAATAACTACAGTAGAGTTGATCATGTAAAAAAAACATCGATGTTTTTTGCCATTCGATTCATCATTAATTAACATCGATGTTATTCGATGCATCAATTAAAAAAAAACATCGATGTTTTGCGATGCATCGTATTTATTCTAACTGGAACATAACAAAATTAATTGAATAAAAGTCGAATTATTTTAACATATTGAATATAAGAATTGTTTATTTTATGAGGAATTTTTTGATTAAATTCAGTGTTATTAGATTATTAAGGTCCTAATTGTGTAAAACATGACATCAACTTATATTTATATGGATAGAAAAAACGAAATTTTAAATATTTATACAAAATTTGAAATATTGTTTTTGCTATCCATATAGTAAATATCACTTTGGTGACGTGATTTACAAAATTAGGGCTTAGTATTATTATATTATTACATGTAAAAGAAATATAAATTCTGATTGAACTAAAATGTTTATAAATAAATTTGTGGACGAATGTCAAATAAAAATAATATAAAATAAAAGTATAATTTAAAATTTTCCAAAGATTAGGAAATTTGTTTTACTAAATGTCCCAATACTTTTTATTTAAGCTTTGCAAAAACATTTTGTTCACCCTCTCTACCTATCTCTTATTATCATTTCTTGGATTTTCCCAACGGCTTTCGAACATGCAAGTGGATGTTCAAAATGTATTTTTTTAAACCGTGGATCCAACAATGTGGCAATAGCCAGAATTGATACATGTTCGATAGCACCCATTCGCTTGTTGATTTCAGTAAGAGCAATTTTATGTACTTCTTTTAACAAGGGTTCTTCAATTTCAAGAGCTTTTAGTTTCGATACCATACAGTGAACTAGCGGAATAACTTTGCTGCTATTGCAATATGTATCACCGGATATTTCTTTTGTAGCTGCCTCAAAAGGCCGTAATATGTTCAGTAGTTTTGAAGATGTGGATAATTCCATACCAGTCAACATTGGTGTGGCAGTTTTGTGTCGCAGTAATATTTCACTTACGGCATTTCGAAGTTCTAGAAACCTTTTGATCATATAGAACGTGCTATTCCAACTAGTAGGTACATCTTGGATAAGTTTTGCATCAGCTTTTGTCGTTTTTCTTAATTTGTCACTTGCTACGTAACTTTGTTTAAATATATATTTTTTATTTTAGTTACTAATGCCTGCAACTCTGAGACATTTAGTACCTTTTGCGCAACTAAATTTAGTGTGTGTGCAAAGCACGGTATGTGCTTCTTTTTTCCAAAGGCCAATTCTACAGCTTTTACCATATTGGCTGCATTGTCTGTTACTACTGCGGTAATTTTATCTTTTGGAAAGCCCCATTCATTGCATACCTTGGTAATAACAGTTGGTATATATTCAGAAGTTTGTCTTTCATCGAGGTGGTATACTCCCAATGTTGTCAATGTAATATTGTCCACTGTTCCGGATGCGTAAATTTAAAATTCAGCTTTTCGATACATCGAATAAAAAACATCGATGTATCGATTAACATCGTATGATACGATACATCGACATTTTAACGATGTATCGAAATCAAAACATCGATGTTTACGATGCTTCGATTAACATCGAACAGCTCTAAAGTACAGTAGTTCTTGTCCGATTTTATCAAAGTATGTGTCAATATTTCACAAGAAAAGTTATTATTTCATATTTTTTAATTAAATTCTGCAATTAAGAATGGTTAAACTTGAAAAATAAGGAACAAAGAATAGATAAGTTGGAATAATAAGTTACTCCTTTATCCAAAACGCTTTGATTTTTCAAAATCGGTTCAAAACTATTTGAAAAATCAATAATTGTGTGAAAATAAATTAAGAAAAAAAATTAATAAAATGAAAAGAAAATAATAATTACGTAACCACAAAAGTAAGAGAGAAATGAACAAAAAAAATATACTGTGCATAAGTGGATTACTTACCCGGTGCGACAGTGAAAATACACCAGAGTAACTACATAGTCCACGTTGTTCAGTTAGTTGAGTAAAACCCAAAAATAGCTTTTTTATATTTCTCGAACCCTCCAAACTTGTTTTATTTGACAAAACAGTTTTTTTTTGACTTTACGCACAAATTTCTGGATTACTCAAACATTTCTAAACCGAAAAAATATATATATGAAAAGTATAAATCTACTGTTAGGCTCTTTAAATAATAACTACGGTAATTTTTGTCAGATTTGATCAAACGAAGTGCCAATCTCTTCACAAGATAATGCACTTTCAGAATGTTATCACAGTCCATCTCTCCCCTTTCCAACAGGATTTAAATTTTGGATATCGGCTCAGAAATGTTTCAGTAAAAAGAAACACATTACGGAGGTCTTTAAAAATTAATCAGATTTACTTGAAAATTGTTACTCTGGGGTTTTTAGGGTTGCAGATTACAGATCTTCATTCAGATTTAAAAAATTCAAAATGGCGGATCCAATTTGGTAGTCGAGGTTTATAAAAATTAATCGGATTTACTTGAATACCGCCATACGCCATACGACCGCCATATTTTATTTGCATAAAAAGTCCAAATTTGCAGGGCTGTGTTATTTGTCAAAGTTGGGTTGAAGAAAGACAGTAAAAAATTGGTTGTTAAATTAAATTAAAACCTTTCAATAAAATAGATAGATTTTAATCGGCCCACATTATAAATTAATATAAAAATTAAATTGAAATCCAACCTCATAGTGGAGCCCAAAATAAGCTTTTTGGTAGAAAAGTAAAGTTTATTCTTCGTGAAATACTGCCAAACGCAGGACCAAATATTTCAAAGTTAGTTGAAGCAAATACAGTAAGATCAGGAATATCTGGCATCCGCAAAGAGTACGAAGTTTCATTTAATGGGAACAGTTTTCACAGCAGAAGAATAAACAAAACACCGTTTGTGGGTTCTCAATCTGTATGTAAACTTTTGCTACAAGATATTTTAAAATGGTTTTTCTTAATAAATATGAAATTGAAGTAATAAATAAATTTTTGCAATTATGTAGATGTATTTGCGTAAAATGCATAGAAAAAAATCTATTTCGAAGAAAAATGCGTTAGGGCCTCTTTACATGAGACCAGCGATTCATTGTCTTAGTTATTATTTCCTCAATGAATTCTAAGGATGCCTACTTATTTCCTTCAAACGGTTGAACTATTAAGATTTCGTCTTATAGAAGGAGCTAATAGTAGATGAGGGTTTTAGTTTTCTTTTTTTATGTTTTTTTGTTTTAATTGCAATTTTAATGTCAAAATCAATTTTTTCCTTCAAAAACAAAATTTTTCTAAATTTTTACCTTTTTGCGTGTTGTAAAAAATGAAAAAATTTTACAATCTTCTGTTATGTTTTTAACTCCTTTTAATTAATTATTCAGAAGTTTTTTATTCTGTGAAAAACGTCAATTGAATGTTAAAGGTTATTTAATGTATTTTGTCATTTCTCAGATTAAAGGTCGAGCATAAAAAGAAAACATGTAAATTAGCTGCTGTCATTAAAATAAGAAATCATAGGAGAGAGTCCAATTTTTTTATTTAAGAAAAGGTAAAATTAAACAATTTAAAGTTTAGAACGGCAACGTTTTGAATGAAGTAAGATGTGTCTAATCTAAAATTTTTGTCGAGGCCCATTGTGTTAAACGTTATTGTATCAAACTTAAATCAGCTGTCTTGTCGCTCACGAATTCACTCCAATCAACAGAAATTAAATGCGAACCATAACGTATGGATTTCAATACAATATTGTGACGCTCTATTTAGTAATTCTTATGTTTGTACGAACACAAATATCAAAATCAAGCATTTGTTAATTCGCTGTCGTCTATGTGGGAAAAAGACGCACTTTTGCACAAAACACAAATAAAAAAAAGTTAGAAATTGAACATAAGTGGTAAGGAAATGATATTGTAGATATGTTAATAGAAAATATTTATATGTTAAAATTATAACTGTTTTATCAGCAACATTTATAGGTTGTGAAATCCTCTTTGGATTACTTATATTAAATATATTTAAAGCTGTAAAGTCATGGGTCTGCAAGGACAACAATATTGTTACGTTTCTACCTTTTAAAAACGTTTGAAATATGAGTTCATAGATTGCAAATAAAAATAAAAATAAATTTGTGTTTAGTTTTAAATAAATCCTTTATTGTTCGCACAATTCTGTGTGCTACTCTTCACAACTTGATGTAAACAACAACAACTGCTTTATTGCTTATTCTTCTTTTCACTCTTTTCCGTTAACACTAACAATTGTTCAATGGATCTTTATAACGGAGATCTTCAAGCCACGACTATTGTATCACACGCAATGCGTCTTCACACAATACTGACTGAATTCTTTCTGATCGCGTTGTCTGCTTTGTCTTGCCTGTTATAGCCCAAAGTAAAAAGCCTGATGAATGGTCTTGAAGGAGAAGTCTCTATAAATGTAAACATGTTGTCTATTGTTATTTGTGTATTTTGTTTACGTTTGTCCTTGCAGTGTTGTTATTGTCCGTTTGTTTTCTTGTTTATCCCTTTTTTATACTGATGCTGTTGCTATATTTTTGTTTATTCGTTGATCATGTAAACAAGTCCATAGTTTTTGTTTTTGTAGCTTTAGTTTATCATTTTAATGTTAAACGATGTAACACCATTTCCTTTTTCGTAACAATATATTACTACTTTTCTATATTGCAACCAATAAATGTAGCTGCAGCAATGGTTTGCTGGTATTAGTTGAAATAAACCCTTTATCTTAATGAAATGAAAAATGATTTAATTGAATAGCATCTTCATCTTCAGTTGGTTTAGGAACTGAGGACATTTTTATAGATTTTACTTTTTGTTCGCGTTTCACTGTACATACCTGAGCATCTCCAATTATACTTTGGACTTTTAAACGTAGTTAACCTTTGATAAATCTTTATTTAGTTTTGTATTTGTATTTTTGTCTTAGGTTAGGTTAGCTAAGGTGACAAAACCTCTTTGAAAAAGGGTTAGGCTAGCAGTAAGGACCAGTGTTGTACTACTAATCAGTATTGTAGCTATTGAACTCAATTAAGGATGTTAGAAATTGAAAGGTCAAAACCTCCGTCTTTTTATGGCATTGGTTTTGACTTGGACATTATTTGCCGTTATTATATATCAGCCATACTATTCATCTCATATGTACTTCGAAGGACTTTATAACTACCATGAACTCAAATTACAAAAAGTTGTTTCTGTGCAATATTAAACTGTGCAATATTAAATTGCTTCCAAAATTATCAAACGGTAATTGCAATCGTTGTGTTGCATTCGGATTTTGCATACGAGTGGAAAAATTGCACTTGAATTCAAAACACTGGTACAAAAACGGCTTAACAGCAGGATGGCACTGTCACTAAGAACTTGGATTGCTGCAAACGCAGATAATTAACTCTTTTTCTACACCGTTATTACAATATGAAACGCGAAATTGGCTTGTTATTTAAAAGCATAAAGCCAACATGTTTAACATTAAAACTTCTTTCACAGTCACCACTAGAAAATTTTTCAGCGGCCTTAATCGTTCTATAATATTAGTTCGATTATAATTGTTAAATTTTATAATTGTTAAATTTTATAATTGTTAAAATTCAGCTTTTCGTTTTTAAAGGGGTTTACGTGTTTGTTTAATGATGGATGTTTTTTCACTGGTTCGTTTGTCTATTGTTCTTTTAATTTGTTTTAAAGAAAAAAGGCTTTTGTTTTTGTTTTTGGAATTTTAATTTTGTTGATTTTATTAAATTCAATAATTTGTTATAAAGTTTTCTTTACTTACTGTTTCTGTTGGGTCTTATTAACTGTTGTTGAATTTTTAACGGCACTGATCTTCCTTTTTTTTTTTTTTTTGTTGTTTTGTTTCCACTCTGCTTGTGGATTGTATTTTTTCCAAAAAAATTTAACTGTTCTTGGCCCGTTATGTATTTTGTGTATTTTAATATTTTTTAATTTTTAGCAACTTTTTTTTTGTTGTAAAAAGCACTTTACACTGCACTATATCCGGTTCGAAGGACCAAAAAATGTTTAATGATGGATGTTTTTTCACTGGTTCGTTTGTCTATTGTTCTTTTAATTTTGTTGTTTTTATTTTAAAGCAAAATGCGTTTTGTTTTTGTCTTTGTAATTTTAAATTCAATTTATATTTATTTTTATTTATTAAATTCAATGTTTAGTTCTTGTGTTTTTTATGTTATTTTATTTACAAAATTGTTTTGTCTGATTTTCACTTTGTGTCTTTATTTTATGTTTTTACTTAAATTTAATTTGTGTCCTTATTTTATGTATTGTTGTATTTGCAAATCTGATTTGTCTTTAAATTGTTCACACTTTAATTTTCTATGTATTTGTTTTTGTTTTTTGTTTTCAATTTGTTTCACTTTTTGTTACTTATGTTTATTGTTCTGATCTTTGTCGTCTTGCTGTTGAAACTAGAGTGAGTGTCTATGCAAAAAATATTTTAATGTTAAGTTGTAATGAACAAAGAATAAGAAACAATGTAAAAAGTACAGAGAGCATAAATATATAAAAAAAGAACCGCTAACTAATTTACAGGGTATTCCTTCTTGATGTGAACGTTGAACAGTGTTTATTATATTGGAGAACGGGTTAAATAGGGAAGACAAAAAGTTTTGATTTGAAACGCAATATGAAATGCCACAAATTTTTTCTACAAAAATATGAGAAACTATTCCTGACAATGTATAACAGTTTATTGATCAATTACTGCGACTAGTCGCCGTAGTCTAGTACGTAGTGTAATAGCTTATTAGACGTAAGGTCCGAGTTCAAACCCCAGGTCAGACATCAAAACGAAAATATGAAAATATTTCTTCGGCGACTTCCTCTCAGCAGATTTCTGGCAAAAATTCGGAAAGTAAATAAAATTGCCAATAAAAGTTTCTCAAAAATCTGTCGTTCGGAGTCGACTTTAAACTGTAGGTCCCGACACTCGTGTATAAAATTAACGCACACAACATAAGTGGTTTGAGAAGCTAGGTCGTAATCCTGACTGAAGATTTATGTAACAATTATATATGTATGTATGTAATCAGAATTCGACTATTTGTATGCCACCTAGAAATTGATGAATTTTGTTGTAAAACGACAGGAATTTTCTGGGAAATTCTGATTTTTATCAGGTGTTATTATTATTTTTTTTTTCAATAAATATTTTCTTAATAATTTTTTTATCCTTCCTAATCCTATTGCAGGACTAAATTATTAGCATAGTTGTAGGATCTCTCAATCAAATTATATTTTTCAATTTTCTCAATACCACATGCTACCATGTTGCTTGACTGCAACGTTGGAATTTTCATCGTTGAATTTTTCATCATTTATTCAGGGACTCTTTCCGAGTAGTACCTCAAATTGGGCCACTAAATTCTTTAAACGTACAATAAATGAGCTTCTTCGCAAAAGAAAATATTTTAATGGAATTATATTTCTCACATGACAAGTATTTTGATAATAAATTTAAAGATTTTCGTTTGTGTTATACGCAGTAAAAAGGTAGAGCCTATTGACCATTCTTTGCATTGTCACATGAGTCTTATATTTATACTGAAATATTTACACTGAAAATTTAATATAAAGAAATTTAGTAAAAGATTTAAAAAAAATGGAAAGAACAGCAAAAAAATATATTTTTTAGTGTGGCACCAACATAATAAATTGATTTAATTGTTATGCTTGGTGTTTAAAGCTATTATTAGTATTGATATGCAGAAATATAGGAACTTATTTATAAATTTAAGTCGTAAACTTGCAATAACTTTCTTTGAACTTTAATTTATATTAACCTTTATATTAACTTTGTTAATATATAGTCATTGAAAAATTTTAACATTTAAATAGCATATCAGGACAACTTTCTGACCACAAAACTTGTTACGAAGTATAATAATAAAACTTGCTGTTTCCAATGGTATATTATTTGATGACAATCAAAACATATGACCGTAGTCGTTGTAATCGAATAAGTAAAGTGCTTTTATTACACGGAAACTGTAAAACTCATACCTCAACTTGCATTCGACGTTAAACCGTAGCTGCTGCTACTACGACTATGAATCTTCTCACAGTCACGACATTTATACTTGACGAATTCGATAATTGTTTAAGATTGAATGATAATAAGCAAATCATTGACATCCGTTTTGATTTCTGCCAATATATCACTCTCACCACTATTAATTCATACACCACGCATTTTTGTTTGATATACCAATATTCCAAATTCCATACATTCGAAAATAATAATAAGAGTTACATTTTCTGAAAGGTAATTTTATAATCTTTTCCTTTATATAAAATAAGTTTTTCATATTTTCAAAAATTTATCGAATTGAAGCAAAATTTCATTGTTTTTAGATCAAAATTATATGACCACTACTAATTCATTCTTTTCTCTTCACCTAACATTTCTTTATTTTTACAACTTCTTATAAAAATATTAACTTTTCCCATAAACTACGCTTTGGATAAAAGGATTGTTCAAATACAAATTGTAATAATAATAAAACAATACAATTATTCTAACTTTTATTGATGCTTTGGGGTTCTGACAACTCCACTTACTTATTAAATTTTTGATGGCGCTTTTGTAATTTTTGGTTAAAGCGTAGACCATTATAACCCAATTTTGATGTCTTCCAAGAATTAAAAGTATACAAAAAGTAACATTAGCGTAAAATAAAAGTATAAAGTCATATACATATTCGATTTTTCTTAAAATTACAATTTATTACTATTCACTCACATTATCCTCATGTTTAATACTTAAATTCATAATTACATGCATGTGACGTATGAGTGATATTCAATTCCATAAGTTTCATACACGCCAAAATCAAATAGATTTTTATTGCATACCTTTCAGAGAAATTATTCCAGTACATGTAATATGATGCGTATGGGGAATATATTTCAAATTCAATTAAATATAAAGTATACCCTTAATTTTAAATTATATATTTACAAGCTAATGTGACAATTCTACACGACTTTTAATACTTAAATTTTTTAGATTTAATGTATTATAGAAGAGAGCTCTCATATGACCCAGTACGAAAATACTGGACCGTTAGAGTTGATAGTATTTTTGGTTACATAATGTGTTAAATGATTTCTGCTCATTTCCTTAAAGGCTAAACAAAGAATTATAGTTGCTTTACTCTTATTAAATTGATTTCGCCAATAGAACGCACTATGTTAACTACACGAATAGATTATTGTAATTAATTTTAGCCTACTCATGGATAATAAGCTAAGACGGTCAGACTCAAACTTACACCAAACAGTAAATTTTTCGTGATACATTAGACCCTCTTGGATCTTATGTATGTTGGTGTCATCCAAATTCAAAAGTTTTGTTTGTTCATGTAACCATTCATCGCTGCCAATTTTTTTTATAGAATTAATGCTTTGGATTTGATTGACCTTTAATTTTTCACCTTTTTATGACAAACTCTGAAATTTGAAATTGTTTGAAATCTTTACATATTCAAACGAAACAAAATATTAAATATACTATCGTTATAATACATATGCTGGATTCATGACAGTTGTTTTTAAGTCATATTGTATTGTAATATTGCTGCTTCGAATTCTATTTGCGCTTCAACTATATGAAGGTCAGGCTTTCAATCTACTGCTCTCTAAGTTCTAATCTGTAGCTTATACGTTGATACAATTCATTGGTTGCATCTGTGTGTATTTTATTCACTTATGTTTACAATTTCTAATATATATATCAGTGGATGTGTTTCTGCTATGTTCAAACGTATAAATTATTTACAGTTGTTCAGCATATGCGGATAATTAAGCAGAACTTGTTTTATATTGTGTTGCCGTATCCAAGATTGTACACCCACAAAATAGGATTAGAATTATCACATCTCGGGCACTTGAAATCAGGGTTTGTATTGCTTGCTTGAAATTAGCAAAAGCACCTAAATTTCTGCTATGCTTAAAGTTTTTCAGCAATTGTACCCAAAGCAAAAGCAAACAGCAAAGCAGAAGAAACAAAAATAAACTCATTAGCTGTAGTGGTACAGTGAAAAGTTTGCTGCTAACGCAGTCAAGCACAGCGATCCCTACTGCTTACAGCATTTCAGCATTTGTGGTTTCTCTTGTGCTTTTGCTGTGCTTTTTGCTGCGCTCTTTTACTTTGCAAGCACTGCTTAAGATATTTTTGTTTGAAATTAACTGTGTGTTTGTACCATTGTCTTTGAAATGTTGTAAAATGTACATACATATATATGTATATATTATACATACATACGTATATCAAAAAACTCTCTAAAACGGTTTTTTCCCTAAAACTATTTCATAATGAAACACAAGACACTTAAAAAATTTGCCGACAGAATAAGAAGCCCAAACACAATATACTTATATACATACATGCATATATATGTATGTACATTGTACAACATTTCAAAGAGAATGGTGTAAACACACAGTTAATTTCAAACATAAAAAATATCTTAAGCAGTGCTTGCAAAGTAAAAAAGCGCAGCACAAAGCACAGCAAAAGCACAAGAGAAATTACAAATGCTGAAATGCTGTAAGCAGTAGCGATCGCTGCGAAATTAATCGCTGTGCTTGACTGCTCAAGCAGATAACATTTCACTGTACCACTATAGCTAAACAACATTTTTTTATTTTTTCACTTTGCTGTTAGCTATTGCTTGTTTATTTTCTCTTAGTTATAGTTAAGCAAAAAAGCAAAAGTGAAACACAGTGAAGCAAAAACAAACTCTGCTTGAAATTATCAGTTATTATCAAGTTCAGCATTAAAAAATTAGTATCAGGTATTAAAACAATAATGTGGGAAATTCACGGCAAGATTACAAATCTCGTATTTATTTGGAAAGTGGATTGATTTTCACTTTTAGTAGAATATTTTTTCCATTCCCCAAAGTTAATTCAAATCCAAAATATACGTGTCTATGTATTACATACATACATACCTATTTTTGGTATTGGTCATTACAACCCTTTAGTCAGGATTACAACATAGTTTCTCACACCACTTATGTTGTGTGCGTTAATTTTTATACACGAGTGGTGGGACCTACAGTTTAAAGTCGACTCCGAACGACAGATTTTTGAGAAACTTTTCATGGCAATTTTATTTACTCTCAGGGTTTTTGTCAGAAATCTGCTGAGAGGAAATAGTCGAAAAAATATTTTGTCATATTTCGTTTAGTTGGAGATGAAAGACCTGGGGTTTAAAGCGAGGCCTCCACGAAGACGGTTTGAAGAAGCCAAATTGCAAATAATATTGAATGAATATGATATTTTGAGTGAGAAACAAATGGCTAACATGTTGAATGTTGCAGCACAAAAAATGTCTAACCAATTATGTAAGTATGTATGTATGTATCTTTTTGATAGAACACGATCTTCATATGATATGCCTCGACAAGTACATACATATTCGCTACATAATCAGAAAGTTTTTGAGCCTTTTCATATGTGTCACTAGCATAAATAAACAACATTATTGTTGCTAATTTGCAACCATAAAACATTTAACTAAGAAAAGTTGAAAATCCAATACATAATGTATGTATCCATTCGAGTAGAATTTTTATGTATTAGTTTTGGTGATGTAGAGAGATTAACAAAAGCTTTGTTAACAAAATTAATAGCTTGAATTAATTACTAATATCTGTAATATTATCTGTATTATTGTTTGGCATACCGCTGCAAAAGAATGTATTAGAAAAATTTAGTAAATAAGACACTTTATCCGTATCATCGTATCACCAAATACTAAAAAATAATTTGTAGTTAATACTTTGTGTTAACAAGAAGTTTGAATTTCATTTATTTGTTATTCTTTTATTCCTTCTACATTTTTTAATTATTAATATTAAATTCTGGTTTCGATGTACATATTCCACTTGAAAATTATTCTCCAATTTGAGGTTACATGTTACCATGAAGTTATTAAATTTAAACGTTTTCAGTTATTAATTACACTGTGCTAGTTGGAAAAAAGGACAAGCGATTCCATGTAATCACAATGAAATCACGCAAAATCGTCTGGATATAATGGTACGGCGCTTAAAATTGTCTCAAAGAAAGAGCATTCTCTTAACAAAAGAGTTAAAAAAAGCTAATATTTTAGCACCAGATGTACAAATATACGGGGATATTTGTTGGAATGTGCAGGAGGAAGAAGAATAAATTTGTAAATAAAAACTTAAACTTTAATTAACAACAAAAATAAATGTTTTAATTCTTTAAGTTTCGTGTGGTTATTATAATAAACTAAACCGTTTTGAGTTACGCGAATATATGTTGTGCAACCTCCTCCATTTTGGAAATAACGGTATATTTCGAAAACAAGAGCTAACCTAAAAAAACGGTTAGCACCACTGGATTCAGTGTACCCGAATTAGGTTAACCCGCCAGGTACCCCGCTTGTCACAAAAAAAAGTATCAAATTCTAGCACAGTGTTATTTTTTATTATTCACATAACTGCGCACATCAAATTTGACTACCCTGGGTTTTATAAAATTTTGTACAATCTGCGTTATAGTTATAGTTAGTTATATTGAAAATTTCAGTTTATGTAAAAGAAAAGCGAGAGCCAAATAAAAATAAATGATTAGAGATAGAGATAGAGATAACTAAAAGATATGGATCACAGCCTAAGTAGAAAAGATCTAGTCGAGTAAAATATTCATCAAGTTCGAAGTTAAAAATTTTCAAATGAGAAAACGTAACGAATAAGGCGCATGAACTTTATTTCATCGCTATAGTGGATGCATAATACTATGTTCAGATATACACTTTTATTGAGTCAATATTCGGTTAATTGAGTACAATATTTTAAGTGTTCAGGCATAATAATATATGCAACGCAGCTTACTCAATATTCATTTGACAGCTGGTAAACAACAACATTGTATTTATTCTGGTCGTGAAAATTAGTGTTGTTTGTTAGTTTATAAGTGTTTGTTTGTCGTTGTTGACATTTGAGTTGTCAAATATCAACAGAAAGTGTTCGGTTAATTGTAATATGCTCATTAAACACACTTATGACAGTGCTGTATTTTAAGTTTGACTCAATATTATAACAATTTGCGTAATTAATGCCCAATTATTAATTGAAACTTTATATGAAATATTGAGCTCAATAATGGCGTTTATTGCGATAAAGGTGCATACACAATAAAGGTGCATATCTGAACACCGTATAAACTAATACATTATCTTTATGAAGTAACACTATTTTTCACACGAAATATTGACATCTCCACAATTTCATTATTAAAACGTGCTCGTCGTTGATTGGTTTTCTTTTAAAATTCATACAAATTAGGGCACCACAATCGTAAAAATGTGCTTTAACTTTGCAGTGATTGGATATGATTCCTTTGGCGTAGGTAAGCAGATATGTACTTAAATTTCTGCATGATGATTTCATTCTAGTGTTTCTTATCATTAAATTTTCGGTTTAAATGCAATGTATTGCACTTCGATGTCCGACAACCACTAAAAACTAAGGCTTATATACCAAATAATGGGAAACTTATCCACTAATAGGGGAAAAGCAACACGATTAGTTTTTAAAATCAGCGAACACATTTGTGGTTCTTTTAAAAATTCGTGTTTTTATCTCTAAGACAGTTTATTTAGATTTAGTGTCCGATTTATCTACGGATAATTTTCTTTTATCTTTTCAAAGGTTTGGCAGATAACAGGGCTTCTCAAATAGATACCACGCGATACCACGATAAACTTCATGGGAGTCGACAATGTCCTCAATCAAATTCAGTTATCGTTCGAAAGGAATCGACACGTTCTAGAAACATAAGCAAGGTAGTCCGCTGTACAGTTTCATATCTCATCGAGCACCATACTACGGCAGACTATGGTGTCACAGTCGGACAATCGTTGTCTCCAGGCCTTACGAAGCAGAAGCGTTAACTCTGGGCTCTCTGTCGACGTGAAAATGAAAGTTATGGAAGCGTTGCCGATTGCTTGGTGTCTCAAATAGTTATTAGTTAAGCTTTATGTTTGAACTATAAGCTTAATATACAAAGCCAAGTTGTATAGCGAAACAGCGAACGTGAAGGTAAATATGTAAACTTAAGAGACTTCGTTATTGCTTAAAGAATATTAGAAGTAGAGGAAGATGGGAAGCATCCACGTGGACAATTGCAAGCCGCAGATTGGCTCACAGAAAGAGTCGTCCATGAAGAGAAAACCGCAAGAGGGAGGAGGTCAAAACGAGCAAAATTATTTCGGCTCTATTTCCATTATGGCTGGCGAATAAGGCACAATCTGGAGCACCAAGACTACAATTTATACTTTTTACCATTTTGTAATACTAAAAATGTGTAGCCATAGTTTGGCTGCATCCTCCACTGTCATAGAAAAAGAAAGACTTTCTAATTTAAATTTCTTTAAACCGTACAAAATATTTGTTTGTAAATCTAGCTACTCTTATTAAAATTTGTATTTGTATCTTCAATTTAAATAAAAATAAAGATATTTGAAACAATTTTTCTGTTTCAGTTTGGGGTTTTTGTTTTTCTGACAATTGACCTTCACATGTTTACAAAATCTTCTCATATTTCTATACAATTTCATGTTGTCATTGTTTCTTCTGGTGTTAGTTTTTACAGAGAACAATGGAGCTTTGTCAGCAATATGTTTGAAAAATATTTTAATATGACATCTTTTTCTTTCATAATATGAATGTACAGTGGACAGCAAATGTTTAGGTACTCCAATATATTTTAGCAGCTTTATGAATTTGAAGCAATAATATGGAAAAATAACTGTATTTATTATATATATATAACGAAAATGAGTTCATTTATTTAAATATCTGTTTTATAACAGTTTGAATTTTGATTTAAAAAGCATAGAAGAAATAGATTGTCATTTGTTAAAATATTATAACAGTTTGAATTTTGATTTATAAGGCATAGAAGAAACAGATTTTCATTTGTTAAAACATTTTGTTAAAAAGAAATAGACAAAAGTTTCTATATCGGAAAAGAATTAATACCGAAATAATAAACTTTAAATGTCGTTTCTTTGATTACAGGTAATTATTAAAATAATTTAAAAAAATGTAAATAGTTTTTAATTTTAACAATAATAAAATGTACAAAATATACTTTGATTACAGAGAAACTCAATTTCGTTTATTTGATTGGTGTTAGCTCCCGAAGAAAAATAAAATCATATTATAAAACGACATTTTCTTTTGGTTTATTATAAAATGAATAAATTAAAATTCGAGTTTATACAAAAATCAGCAAACGATGGCAAATCAAATTTTTTAGCCCTAACCTCAATAACTACGGCAGAAAATAAAACGTTTTGTATGCCAGAAAAATACCAAGACGTAATTCATCATACAGAAATCCTAAGAACTGCAGTGTTTAAAAAAGTTAAAAATTCAATTAAACAGAGACATCAAACACGAGGAGTCTGGATACAACTAGACGAGAAGTTATCAGCAACTTACTTAGATGCAGGAGGAAATGTGCAATTTAACGATTATTTTTTGGAAGAAATTGAGTCTTCCCAATCTGCAAGAAAAGAGGACGTTGTTTGTGTCAAAGATCTGAGGAATTTGTCAGCAAAGTTTGTATTGGGAACATTCTCTAATAAGAGTTCAAATGTTAGTCAATGGATAGAGGATTTTGAAAGTGAATGTGATCGCCTGGAAATAAAAAAAGATGGAGAGAAAATTGAAGTTATGCGATTTTTTTTGGAAACCTCCTGTTTAGACTGGTATAGCTCAATGCTTATAAAGCTTACTTTAGACTCAAAATGGAGCGACTGGAAAAACAGTTTTTGTGAAACATATGCAGATAAGGGTTGGACTCCAATAAAATATGCAATATCTTTTAAATATATAAATGGATCATTACTAGATTACGCACTAAAGAAGGAGAGAATTTTATTAGAAATGAACAAATCAATGGATAAAAAAACATTAATTGATTTAATTGCAACGGGATTGCCAGATCAAGTGATAGATAGAATAAATAGAGAAAACTTAGAACAAACACAAGACTTATTTAATGAATTGAGAAGTTTGGAGCATTTAATAAAAGGAACCATACCCGGAAAATGGAAAATTGTGCATCAGAATTTTAAAGAAAAGTCACAAGAGAAAAGCCCCTGCGGGATATGTGAAAAACTAGGAAAAAAACATCGCTACCATTCTGAACAATCATGTTGGTTCAAGGCAAATGAAAAAGTTCCCGACGAAAAAAAGAATGATATAAAATATGTTCACAATTCCGAGATAGAGGCCGAATTAAATGATACACATCCAAAAAAACTAGTAATTTCACCATTAATAAAAGTTAAAGTATTGCTAGAAAACTCACTAGAGACAAGTGGTATATATGATTCTGGCTCCAATGTTTCTTTGATAAACTCAAAACTAATAAAAGAAACTCACAAAAGAAATAACAAACAGTGTGCAAACCTACGAACTATTAATGGTGAGAAAAAAACGGATGGCATGACTCGAATAAAAATAAAAATTTTTGAGATAGAAAAAGAAGTGGATTTATTTGTAATAGATCAGAAAAATTTTCAATATGATGTCTTAATTGGCTTAGACATGATAAAAATGTTTAAATTAAATCAAGATGAAAATCTGAAAATAACCCAAACATTAGTTGATTCTAATATGAACGAAAATTTAACGGATCCTCCGAAAAATGATTGCAGTATAGATGAAAGTGATAGTAAAATACGCGAAAACTATACAATAAACTTTAATGAACACTTAGATGTACAAAATTTTAAAATCTCTATAAATCATCTGTCCATGGAACAAAAATCGGATATACATACACTCATCGACAAATATAAATCGATTTTTGCAAAAGATAAATATGATACAGGTACAGTAAGAGACTACGAAGCTCATATTGATCTAAAGATAGATAAATATTGCAGTAAAAGGCCTTACAGATGTTCTATAGAAGACAGAATTGAAATTGAGAAACAAATATCAGAACTGCTAAGACATGATTTGATTGAACAGTCCTATGGTCCCTTTGCAGCTCCAGTGACATTAGCTTTCAAAAGGGAAGATAACAAAAAGACTAGACTCTGCATAGACTTCAGGGAGTTAAATAAGATTGTTATTCCACAGGCACAGCCATTCCCATTAATTGAAGATCTAATGGATAAAACAAGAAATTGTAAATTTTTCTCAACACTGGACATAAACTCAGCTTTTTGGGCCATTCCGTTAAGAGTTCAAGATAGAGAAAAAACAGGTTTTGTAACTCAAGAAGGCCATTTTCAATGGACGTGCCTCCCATTTGGGTTAAAAACGTCACCTGCAATTTTTCAGAGAATATTGAGTAATATTATAAGAAAATATAATCTTTCAAACTCTACAGTGAATTATATAGATGACATCCTAATATTCTCCAAAACCTTTGAAGAACATATTAAACACCTAGACAAACTATTAAAAGCAATAATGGAAGAAGGATTCAGACTAAAACTCTCCAAGTGTAACTTTGCAGCAGACTCCGTAAAGTATTTAGGGCATATTATAAAAAATAACTCAATAAGTCCCTTGAAAGATAACTTAATTGCAATAAAAATGTTTCCAATTCCTAAAACTCAGAAAAACGTTAGACAGGTTTTGGGGAAAATTAATTTCTATAACAAATATATCCCAAAAAGTTCAATTATATTAGATCCACTACACAATCTGTTAAGGAAAGGCAGCAAATTTGTTTGGACAAAAGAATGCAATGACTCTTTCGAGAGCATAAAAAAATTACTCTGTTCACAGCCCATCTTGGCAATTTTTGATAAAGACTTACCAATAACTATTTATACAGATGCCAGTTTAAAAGGTGTAGCGGCAGTTTTTAAGCAAAGACAAGAAAATGGTGTGGAAAAACCAGTAGCATATTTTTCAAAAAAATTAAACCAAAATCAGATGAGAAAAAAGGCTGTCTATTTAGAGTGTCTAGCAATAAAAGAGGCTGTTAAATACTGGCAATATCGACTCATGGGTACTAAATTTACAGTAGTCAGTGATCACAAACCACTGGAAAATATGAATATAAAGGCCAGGACAGATGAAGAATTAGGGGATTTAACATATTATCTCTCACAGTATGATTTTACTATAAAGTATGCTCCCGGGAAAGAAAATTTAGAAGCGGATTGTTTGAGCAGAAACCCTGTATTAGAAGCACATGAAAACAATGATGATTTTTTAAAGGTAATAAATTTTATTAAATTAGAAGAAATTTTAGCTGATCAGAAGGAAAATGAAAAATTACAAGCTAATAAGGACAAATGTATATTAAAACGGAAACTCTATTATAGAATATCCCGAAAAAAAGAGAAAATTGTCCTATCTGAAGAATTCTCTTTAGACTTTATAAAAAAAATTCATAAACATTTTTGCCATATAGGAGTGAATCAAATACAAAAAAAGATTTCTCCCTTCTATACAGCTGAAAATTTAACTAATAATATTAAAAAAGTTTGCAGAAACTGTGAAATATGTATTAAGAATAAGTCAAGAGGTGGAGATAAAATAGGCCTACTGTCGCATTTAGGTCCAGCTAAAAAACCGTTTGAAATTGTTTCAATAGATACAATTGGAGGATTCGGAGGTTCACGATCTACTAAAAAATATCTACATCTTCTTGTGGATCACTTTACCAGATATGCATATATATTAACGTCGAAGACACAGAATGCACAAGATTTTATAAAACTTATTCAAAAAGTGGAAGATAATCATAAAATTGGGATGGTTCTATCAGATCAATACCCCGGATTGAATTCGAAAGAATTTAAAAACTTTTTATCAAATAAAGGTATTTCAATAGTTTTTACTGCAGTAGATGCACCATTTTCGAATGGCTTAAATGAAAGACTCAACCAAACACTTGTAAACAAAATTAGATGCAGAATAAATGAAAACGAGGAAAAAAGAGCTTGGACGACAATAGCGCAAGAGTGTGTTCAGTCATACAACGAAACCGAACACACAGTTACAGGATTTACACCAAAATATTTATTAGAAGGCACAGACAGCTCGATATTACCCGATGAATTAAAACAAAAAAGCAGATGTGAAGACTGGTTTTACAACAGGGAAAGAGCTTTACAGAATACAATAAAATCCCACAACTACAACAAACAACTGTTTGATCAAAATAGAAAACATCTTGAATTCCAGGTAGGAGACATGGTTTATGTCGCAAACGGTAATAAGCTAAATCGGAAAAAGTTGGATGAATTGAAAATTGGCCCGTACAAAATTATAGAGAAATTGTCCAATTCAATCTACAAAATAAACGTAGGACACAGAGATTCTCAATCAAATCTCTTCCATATTACAAAATTATTTCCGGTTACCCACATTGAATGAAAAATGTTCAGTTGGAAAAAAATATATAATTTTTTTCTTACTCTGGGAGGGAGATATAACGAAAATGAGTTCATTTATTTAAATATCTGTTTTATAACAGTTTGAATTTTGATTTAAAAAGCATAGAAGAAATAGATTGTCATTTGTTAAAATATTATAACAGTTTGAATTTTGATTTATAAGGCATAGAAGAAACAGATTTTCATTTGTTAAAACATTTTGTTAAAAAGAAATAGACAAAAGTTTCTATATCGGAAAAGAATTAATACCGAAATAATAAACTTTAAATGTCGTTTCTTTGATTACAGGTAATTATTAAAATAATTTAAAAAAATGTAAATAGTTTTTAATTTTAACAATAATAAAATGTACAAAATATACTTTGATTACAGAGAAACTCAATTTCGTTTATTTGATTGGTGTTAGCTCCCGAAGAAAAATAAAATCATATTATATATATTGTTACGAAAATGGAAATGACAAACAAAAGCGACAAAAACCAATATAATGGAGTTGTTTACACGATCAACGAATACACAAAAATATAGAAACAACATCAGTATAAAAAAGGGGATACAAAAGTAAACAAACAGGCAACAGACACACTGAAAGGACAAACGTAAACAAAATACACAAACAACAATAACGTAAACAACATGTTTGCATTTATAGAGATTTCGCGAAGGCAAAGTCATTCTCCTTCAAGAGCATTCATCAGATTGTTTACCCTGCGATATAAAAGGCAAGACAAAGCAGGCAACGGGATCAGTAAAAATTCAGTCAGTCTTGTCTGAAGACGCGTTGCATGTGAAGAGAATAATCGTAGTTTGAAGATTTCCGTTTTAAAGATCTAACGCAGAAGAGTGTAAAGAAGGACAGCAAACAAAGCGAATTGTTGTTGTTTACATCAAGTTGTGAACAGCGGCACACAAAATTGTGCGAACAATAAAGAATTTAATTAAAACAGAATACAAATTTATTTTTATTTTTATTTGGAATCTACGTGCTCATATTTCAAACGTTTTTAAAAGGTAAAAACGTAACAATATTTTACTTAAAAAAATCAAATATTTTTACAAAATATTACTTAAAATTCATAAAATTGCTTACATATATTAGGGTAACTAGACTTTTGCTGCCCACTGTATGTTAACAATATCTTTTGTTTTTAAATGTTGTATAAACAAATTGTGTATTCGCCTGCTACAAATATTAAGGTCATCCTTATATGGACGTATTACAATTCTCCATATCAAATGGAAACTATTTTATAAACTAAAAACTCTAAAGTGGTATTCAAAACTGAGCATTGCGTAAGCAAAGAGTCACTCAAAATGTGTATTTTTGAAATCAAAAAAATCTATATTTTCATATACATATACATTTTTCTAGAAGGCTACATTTTATTATGCAAATAATATTTAAAGATTTAGCCTATAGAGGATTTAGTTTAACTACGATATATGATGCAGTTTTATAAGATCTATAGATTATTATATTTTATTATTATATTATAATACAAGCAGATTGATCAATATCCCAAATTTCAAGAAAATCGGTCTAGGCGTTCAGACGCTATTGGCTATGCACTCAATTTGCCCGATTTTGACCCCTTTCCCCCTTTTTGGACCCCTTTTGGTTCAACTTTAGAAACGGAACACCTCCAATAGCTTTGGGAAACTTAACTAAGCTAAATCGTAAAAAATTGCCTTTAAAACAGATAAAATACAGCATTTATGCATAAAAGTACTATTTTTGTCAATTTTTTCTCCCTTTGTCCCATTTTTCTCCCCTTTTGGTCAAAATTTTGAAAAGATTTATTGCCTATAATCTGTACCGACAAAAGCTCGATCAATATCCTAAATTTCAAGAAAATCGCTCCAGGCGTTCAGGCGTGATTGGCTAACAAACAAACCAACAAACAAACAAAAAAACAGACTTACAGAAAGATTTATAATATACTAGCAGACCCGGGCAAACGTTGTTTTGCCTTCGAATTTTATTTTCACTGTAAGTCTGGTTTCCATGCAAAGTCATGGCTGATGAGTTCGATCGTGACCGTGATGAGAGTCAGTCGCATTACGGATAAAAAGTCGAATGTTGTTTTCAATAAATTCTTTCCATTTTTTTACTTCTTTTTCAAAATCGAAGAATTAATATTTTTGTTTTTGCATTAACTGTGAAAAAAAAAAAAAAAAAACATTTAAAAAATTTAACATTTGTGATATGAGCGAGCTTAAGTCTCAAGTCTCATTGAACAATAATAATAATGTAAATTTAAACAACAATATCAACAACGAGAATGTGAAAAAAAGAAAAAACGAAAGAATGGATCAATCAGCATCCAAGCATTATAGAAACAACTACTATCAAGTGCTAGACACTGCAATAGATACTGAATGTGACCGTGAACTACTAAAAAAATTTGAAGAGCATGTTAAAAGCAATAAGAAAAAATCACAACAGTTTAACTCGGCATTATCTGAAAGTCAAAAAATAAATGAAAAGAATATTACTGAATCAATAAATAATAATAATACAGTAATGAATACTGAAAAAAATAAAAACAAAAAAATCCCTCCTATTAACATAATAGATATAGAAACTAAAGAATTAATCGAATTTATAAAAAATGCTTTAAAAATAAAAGACTTTAAAATTAAAGAATTTAGAAACAAAAAAACTCTATTTATGAATTCTTTAAATGACTTTTCAAGAGTTAAAGCATATCTAGTTAAAACGAATTCAAATTTTTTTACATTTACTCCAAAAGCCCTAAAAACAAAGACATATTTGCTAAAAGGTTTAGACTCCAATATAAAAGCAGATGATATTTTGAATGATCTATGCCAGTATCAAACTGATGAATTGAAATTTGTTAAAGTTAGTCAGTTTACAACGAGAAATTCTATTAAGAAAGGATACACTTTGCCTTTCTTTTTAGTACAAATTACACCAGAAAGTAATGTAAACCAGCTAAAAAAGATTATAACACTTTTTTATCGCATGATAAAATGGGAACAAGTGAAAAGAGAAGAGATTCCCCAGTGCCGAAATTGTCAAGGCTTTTTCCACAGCGCGGCAAACTGTTACTTACCTTCAAAATGCGTTAAATGCAATAGCGATCATAAAAGAGGTGAATGTAAATTAACAAATGTTGCCGAAGAAGAAAGAGAAAAATTGTACTGCGTGCTTTGCAACAAATACGGTCATCCAGCCTCATATAAAGGATGTGAAGTATATAAACAATTACAACAAAAACTTAGACTTAAGCAAAAATCACTAATAGAAAATAAATATAATGGAACTAATGTAAACTCTTTTTATAACCCAAAAACAAGTTTTGCTAATGTTTTAAAAGTAGATAATAATAATAATATGAATTCAATTTCTGATAACACCTTTTTATTAGAATTAAAAAATATGATGATAAATCTAAATAGTCAAATGGCAAATTTTCAAAAACAATTAAACCTGCAAGCATCACGTATTGATGCTATTTTTTCCATGGTAGGAGTGTAAAAAAAAAATGGCTAATGATTCATACCTATTAAAAAATCTAAAAATAATACATATTAATGTAAATTCATTAATATCGATAAGTAGAAGACTCGATCTTCAAAAATTTCTGGAAGAACACAATCCTGATATTGCACTATTAAACGAAACAAAACTCAATCCGAGACATAAGCTTAAATTTTTGAATTATAGTATGATAAGAAAAGATAGATCAGGTGCAATAAGAGGAGGAGGTACAGCCATTCTGATCAAAAATAACATAAAGTACACAGTATATACAAACAATACAATAAATTCAATTCAGATTTTAGAAACTTGTATCGTGCGAATACCTATGGCTGGAAATAAGAATATTGTAATTATTTCTGCTTATTATCCTTCGGGAAATAATGACACAAATTTTAATTCTGAATTTAGCAACCTTTTCCAAGCATTAAATTTACGTAACATCGACAATTACTATATATTAGCGGGAGATTTAAACTGCCGTCATAGTGATTGGGGTAACCCCACTGATAATATTAAAGGTAAGAAATTGAAGGACTGGTTAGTTGATAATGAGATAGATTTTAGATGTAAATTATACGCTTCAGAAACGCCTTCATATCCCAGATCAAATTCATATATAGACGTATGTATAGCTGATTGTAGGTTACACATAGTCACTAGAAACAACACTTTGAACTGTATAGAAACTTTAGACTATGACAGTGATCACCAGGCTTTACAAATATGTGCGTATATAAATAACGAATATGACCTTTTTCCTTTTATTGAGGAACCTCAGAATGTAAAATATGATTATAGGAGAACGGACTGGAAAAAATTCAAGAATAGAATCATACGGAATCTGGATAATAATACACTTATTCCAAAAGATCAAAACCTTTCAAACTCTGAAATAGACAGTCATATTGATAAAGTAAATAATTTAATTGTAAATGCTATCGAAAAGGTAACTCCTAGGATTAAGAAAGTTGATTATTTTAGCAAAATAAAAAGCCCAATAGTGCAAAAACTACATCAGGAAAAAAGTAAAATTTTAACAATAATTAAGAAACATAACAGGCTGGAACTCACACTATCTGAAACTTCAGTAAACTTACTACGATCTCAACTAAAACTAATTAAAAAACTTTTAAAAGAAAACATAATTAATGCTTTTAACGAAAATATACGAAATAAACTTACTCAATTAGATCCAAAAGATTCCAAAAAAATGTTCGAGGAAATAAGGAAAAACTTCAAGAAAATTAAACAATTACATCTGGACAATATAAAAATTCCACAGAACCTTAAACACGTACTTGATAAAGTAGATATTGATGCCAACGTTTTGGAAAAAGATAATTCCAACAATTATATAATACGTGATCATGATCAAATGCTAAATGCCATTGGCTCTTGTCTTCAATCAGTCCATTCCCATAAAGAAATAGATAGAAATAATAGAACACATTTACAAGTAAACGACAAGTTTAACGGATTTTTAGAACCTAAAAATGATTTCGATAGCAATCCAACTACTATAACCCTTTTTAATGCGGAAAAAAGGTCAAATGACTTGAGTGATTCACAGGCTAATGGATATTTTATAACTAAAGACCAAATACTATTTATCTTTTCCAAGTTGAGAGCCAAATTATCGGCAGGAAACGATGGCATTCCTAATATTGTCCTAAAAAACATACCTGAAATTTTGATTTTGGAGTATTGTTCTCTTTTTAATAATATGTTAAATAATTCGTATTTTCCCGATAGATGGAAAAATGCAAAAGTGGTTCTTTTACCAAAAAAGGACAAAGATATGTCTGATCCAAGAAATCTACGTGCTATAAGTTTATTGCCTAATGTCAGCAAAATATTTGAAATATGCATTAATAATAATATAAATAAATTTTGTTATGAAAATGGAAAAGTAAATGAAAAACAATTTGGTTTTAAATATAAACATTCGACGGTCAATGCAATACATTTTATCACTTCTAATATCAATTGGAATTGGAACAAAAAATTATGCACAGGAGCGTGTTTAATAGATCTGGAAAAAGCTTTCGATAGCATTTGGATTCCAGGGTTAATATATAAATTAATATATCTTGAATTTCCCTTTTATATGATATTACTTATTTATAATATGATAAGTAATAAATCTTTCAAGGTGTATTACCAAAACTACCAAAGTAGTAAATCTTTTAATATTGTTAATGGCTTACAACAGGGCACAGTAAACTCCCCTACGCTATTTAATATTTTTATTTTGGATTTGTTTAAAAGATTAGATAACATTATAGCTTTCGCAGATGATATCATTATATATCATGCTGATGATACTATTGAAAAAATAAATTCTAAACTTCAAGAGTATTTCAATATAGTAGAGCAGTATTCAGTGGATTGGTTTATGAAGACAAATATTAATAAATGCGAAACAATTTTATTCAGACCACCAGTTAATAAATGTAACAATAACATTAAAAGAAATTGGAAAGCATTTGGAATTAAATCGAATTTAAATAATGCCAATATACCAAACAAACAAATTGTGAGATATTTAGGAATTCAATTAGATAAATTCCTATATTATAATGATCATGTCATTGAAACAATAAGAAAAGCACAGAAAGCTTTCTTTATGTACAAAGCATTATTTTACTCAAAATACTTAAAGCCTAAAATCAAAATAATTATGTATCAATCGCTTATTAGGCCAATCCTTACATATGGGTGTCCGATATGGTTTAATATCTCACCTTCCTACATGGAAAAAATAAGGGTATTTGAAAGAAAATGCTTGAGAGCTTGTACAGGATTATTTAGATCAGGGGTGCCCAAAAGTTCCTTATGGAAGTGCAAACACCAATACATTTAAAGAAAAACAAATTTTTATTTAATATTTTTTGTTGTGAAAACTTATACATACAAAGAAAAAACAAAACACACTTTTTTAAATGATGTACGAAAAACAAAAACAAAATCTACATTGATGCTCGCTGTTGTCAATGTTTATCAGCAAAGTATACGAAAGTGTTGTTGCTTTGTATACTCTTCATTGTATACGAAAGAAACGAAACGACGAAAAAAGACGAAAAAGCAAAGTTGTATTTGGCTTACTAATACTGAGTGTGCTCTATGCGTATATAAAATACACAGCCTATAGCTAAGCGCTTTTACAAAAACAAATGTGCATGAAGTGTATAGGGCTTGGGCACTACTGATTTAGATCATCACATAGCAACTATCTAAAATATATATCTAATAAAAAATTATATAATACATCAAATATTATAAGAATAGACAATTTTATAATAAGTTTAATTAGAAATTATATTTTGAGATGTATTTCATGTAATGAAAATAATTTGATTATGGCACCTTACTATACAAATTTTAATTACATATCTAATGCTCTTCAAAATGGCTTTGGTCCTCCTGAGTCATTTTTGTTATTAGACAGATTAAAGATAATTCAAGATAATAATGGAATTCCAATTTTCTACCATAATTATAGGCGTGCTAATGTCAAAGAAGTTGATTGCAATAATATATCAAATTTCTCTAACAGGTATGATAAAAGTATATCGAATAAAGATTCTTTGACATTACAAAGCACAAAAGCCAAAAAGTTTTGGTGGATAATGGAATAGTAAATCTATAACACCCTTTTTTATTGTAAGACTTTTCTTTTTTTATTATTTTGTCATATATAAGTAATGTTTTTCTTCACATTTTTCATTACAAATAAAAAATATAAGTTTGTATTTTTTTAATATATAAAAATTTAGTATAGTTGCAAATCAAAATTAATATTATATCCATAATACTCGAGAGCTCGTTTTTGGGACTTTGTATATATGTAAATATGTATTATTTTATACTAGAGTTTATTATAGTAAAAAATTGTTATATGTTGTAAATAAATAAACTTAAAAAAAAAAAAAAAAAAAAAAAAAAAAAGTCATGGCTGATTGATATTTAGAAGAAGAATGAAAGGTGCACTAAATCGACATAGCAATTATTGTATTTGTATTGTATTTGTCTGGAAGAAAATCAAAATCAGTGTTTTTAGTTATTTATTATAGAAAAAAATGTTTTATTCAAAAATCAAAATTGGAATAACGCACACAGTTAATTTTTTTTTTTTATATTTTTGGACATGTTTTAAAATGAATAAATTAAAATTTTTATAATTATAAATTATGTTTTACATATTTTATTTGAATTATAACTATATATTCACTGCAATGCTTTTTGATAAACTACGTTTTTGGTTTTGACTTCATTAGCGAATACGAATAATGATGATGGGTTACCAACATGTGAACATCCAACGTATAGTTGTCCATGTGAGAAGCATGGTGTTTCAAGATACAATCCACATAAGTACTTGCAGCGATTGACCTTGAGATTTCTTTATGGTCATAGCAAATGCCAGACGTACTGGAAATTGTATACGTTTAAATGAAAACGGCATATCTGCTGGCATTATTGGTATACGTGGAATCAGTACGACTTCACCTTTGTACATACCAGTTAATATAGTTGCTTATATAATGTTATTTAATAATTTTTTTTATAGCTAATCTTGTTCCATTACAAAGCTGTGGTGGATTTAAATTGCGTAATAGAATTTTTGGTACACCAACTTTTAACTGCAGCATGTGAGGTGGAGTTCCTGGCAAATCAAGCAAATTTAAGAATTCAATTGGGTAATTAACAATTTCGTCAGGATCATTAACACAATCAATGGATTTATATGTTCTTATTTCTCCGCTTATTTTACTTTGAATATCAACATTAATACCACAAACATCTTTGTTTTTGGCTGCCAATATAGCGCGATTACTTAGCCATTGGTGATTGGTAAAATTGCGCTCAATATTGGGATATACACTTGAAATTAAGCCTTCTTTTGATTCATTTAAAACACATTAGTGAAAGTTTTTTAACATATCGCCACAAATGAGATGCTTTTAAACACGCTGTCGGATAAGCTCGCAGCCAACACCTTTTTATTATAAACTAGCAAACCCGGCGAACTCCGTTTCGCCACCAGATGGCTTCGTTTTATGTAACATTTCGTTTGGTGATTAAAAGATGAAGAAAAATTTTTTTTGTTTTATATATGAAAAGGAAAAATGTTATTTCATTTCACAACAGTAATGAATTCATTTCGATTACAAAAATGAAGTGTTATTTAGTTGAAATTCTCTAAGTAAATGAAAGTGAATCCAAAGTAAATACTGAATCGAAGCGTTATACGTGTCCGCAAATTATCCGTTTCATTGAAGTGCTCTTTGGTAAACCACATTGTTTGTTTTTTGGTCTGACGTTAACACAAACAAAGCGTTAACAAAAACAAATGCAATGGCCACTATTCGATCAAGATGTGACATAGCTTTGGCGTTAGCGTCATCTGGAAAAGGGTAACAAACAACACAAAAAAAAATTCTGGTTTAGCTTAAAAAAGTGGAGCGTTCCAGCCGCCCCCATAAGCCAAAAAGAGTTAACCTCTTTTGGCAAAAATATTTTTTTGTAATAATAATGATAAAATTTATAATTATATAAGACAAAAAAAAAAGCCTAAAAGATTAATTATGTGTTATCCTATTTATTATTTATTTATTTATTTATTTATATATATATATATATATATATATATATTCAAAGAGCACTAGCAGCTAAGGCCATCAGCTCGATGTTATCCTAAAAAGTTAGTTTTAAATGAAATTTATAAATTTATATTGAAATTGTTTTATTGCTTTATTGTGGCAAACTTTGCTTAATTATAAGAAGATAATACATATGAAAAAAAATAACATAATAAATGCAATTTTGTTAGTAAAAATTAAGATATTTTAAGAATTATGGACCTTTATGGTAGGAAAATATATATAGAAGGACTTAGAAGGATAACTATGTCGCGGATGCATTGTCGCGAATTACAATTGAGGACTTTAAAAACATAAATAAACAGGTATCGTGCGTATTAAGAGTCTCGACAATATCGATGACTAAACAAAAAACCAGTACTGAAATAAAAAATCAGCATAAAGAAGATAAAATAGAGAAGCCCAAAATTTATATACCAATTAAGAATAGTGACGTGAGGAGTGTTTCTGTGTAGTTTGAAGTTCGTCCGAAAGATGGCGCAATATTTGGTTTTTTTGTGTTTTTGCACCGTAACTCAAGAACTACTACACTATGCTGTGTTTCGTTGAAGGCGTTGGGTCGTTAATCAGCGTGCAGTGGCGTTAATTAGCCCGATACCGACTGAAATCTAACATCTTTTTGTGAAAAAAAAGAAAATATTAAAAAAAAGTAAATAAATATCTATCACTCTTTTTTAAACTCTATTTGCGCAATAAGCCTATTTTATATTAATTTTGTTTTCAAATTTATTTTGACCTCTTTTCAAATGTATTTTTACTTTTTTCTCTTTTTTCCTCTATAGTTGGGCTTTTAGGTCACAACAATTGAATTAAAACAATTATTTTATTTTATTTTAATCTTTTTTTCTCATCCGACGTTTCGTTGGATAATCCCAACTTCTTCAGGGACGTCGTTTTATTACAAATACAAAATAATACAAATATTACAAATACAAAATAAAACGACGTGGTAAAAAATGCAATTGTTATGTACTTGAAGTTTTAAATTACTTTCCAATAATAATAAAAAAAATAACAAGTAAAAATGCGGCACAAAAGAAAATATTAAAAAATTTACAAAAACAATAGTATTGTTTGAAATTATTAAAAATAAATTATGGCGCTCACAGTTTAACTAAATAAAATTTAAATTAAAACGAATCAAAAAATTAAATTAATAAATTTATAATATAAAAATAAGTCGGGTTTTCCTTCCTGACGCTATAACTCCAGAACGCACGAACCGATTTCCACTGTTTTGCATTCGTTGGAAAGGTCTCGGGCTCCGTGAGGTTTATAGCAAAGAAAATTCAGGAAAAATTTCAACAGAAAAGCGGGAAAATCTTTTTTCACTAGCAAACCCGGCGAACTCCGTTTCGCCACCAGATGGCTTCGTTTTATGTAACATTTCGTTTGGTGATTAAAAGATGAAGAACATTTTTTTTTGTTTTATATATGAAAAGGAAAAATTTTATTTCATTTCACAACAGTAATGAATTCATTTCGATTACAAAAATGAAGTGTTATTCTCTAAGTAAATGAAAGTGAATCCAAAGTAAATACTGAATCGAATAGTTATGCGTGTCCGCAAATTATCTGTTTCATTGAAGTGCTCTTTGGTAAACCACATTTTTTGTTTTTTGGTCTGACGTTAACACAAACAAAGCGTTAACACAAACAAATGCAATGGCCACTATTCGATCAAGATGTGACATAGCTTTGGCGTTAGCATCATCTGGAATTGCGGCGACTCTTCTAGATGGCGGTCGTACTGCACATTCTGCGCTTAAGTTGCCACTCAATTTAAACAAAATTGATACTCCAACATGCAATATTTCCCGATCCAGTGCAATGGGAAAATTGTTGATGCAATGCAAGCTCATTGTTTGGGATGAGTGCACAATGGCACATAAGAAATCACTTGAAGCACTTAACTTCACACTGAAGGATCTTCGGCGAAATAACAACATCTTTGGCGGCTTGATGATATTGTTGGCAGGCGATTTCAGGCAGACGTTGCCAGTAATTCCCCGTGGAACGCCTGCAGATAAAATGAATGCTTGCCTGAAGGCATCACCTTTATGGAATAACGTAAAAACATTATCGCTAACCACTAATATGAGAGTTAAACTTCAAAATGATCAAAGTGCTGCACAATTTTCCAAACAATTGTTAGCTGTTGGAAACGGAAAAGTCCCAGTTGATGCGACATCTGGATTAATTACTCTTACCAACGACTTTTGCCGATTTGTAGACTCTCAATTAGCTCTTATTGAAAATGTTCTCCCAAACATTAGTGAGAATTATCAGAATTATGCTTGGTTAAGTCAACGAGCAATTCTTGCCGCAAAGAATAATGATGTACACGCACTGAATTTCACCATTCAATCAAAAATTGCTGGCGATTTGGTGACATACAAATCCGTTGATTCCATAACAAATCCCGATGATGTAGTAAATTATCCAACGGAGTTTTTGAACTCTCTGGAGTTACCAGGATTTCCACCACATAACTTGCAACTCAAAGTTGGTGCAGTTATAATGATATTGCTTAATTTGAATCCACCGAGACTTTGCAACGGTACTCGACTTTCGGTAAAAAGACTTATGCCGAATTTGATTGAGGCAACCATTATTAACGGAAAGTACGCAGGTGAAAATGTATGTATTCCTCGAATACCAATGATTCCAACTGATCTTCCGTTTGATTTCAAACGATTGCAATTTCCAGTTCGCCTTGCGTTCGCAATGACAATTAACAAGTCGCAAAGCCAATCGCTTAGTGTTTGCGGGATAAATTTAGAAAATCATTGTTTTTCACATGGGCAGTTATACGTTGCGTGTTCACGAGTTGGGAAACCACCCGCTTTGTTTGTGTTAACGTCAGACCAAAAAACAAAAAAAAAGTGGTTTACCAAAGAGCACTTCAATGAAACGGATAATTTGCGGACACGTATAACGCTTCGATTCAGTATTTACTTTGGATTCACTTTCATTTACTTAGAGAAGTTCAACTAAATAACACTTCATTTTTGTAATCGAAATGAATTCATTACTGTTGTGCAATTAAATAAAATTTTTGCTTTTCATATATATATATTATATATAAAACAAAAAAATGTTTCTTCATCTTTTAATCACCAAACGAAATGTTACATAAAACGAAGCCATCTGGTGGCGAAACGGAGTTCGCCGGGTTTGCTAGTTTATAATAAAAAGGTGTTGGCTGCGAGCTTATCCGACAGCGTGTTTAAAAGCATCTCATTTGTGGCGATATGTTAAAAAACTTTCACTAACGGTAAATATGCGCATACAATTACAAAATCATGCATCAGCCCGTTTATTTGCACGTCAATTATTAGATATTGGAAATGGAAAAATTGCTATGGACAACGCAAAAGGAATCATCGCATTGCCTGCAGATTGTTGTGTTTTAAATGAATCAAAAGAAGGCTTAATTTCAAGTCTATATCTCAATATTGAGCGCAATTTTACCAATCACCAATGGCTAAGTGATCGCGCTATATTGGCAGCCAAAAACAAAGATGTTTGTGGTATTAATGTTGATATTCAAAGTAAAATAAGCGGAGAAATAAGAACTTATAAATCCATTGATTGTGTTAATGATCCTGACGAAATAGTTAACCCTCCGTCATGCACATGTATCTGGCCAGATATTTTACGAATTTAACTGTGATTTAAATATATTTCTAATTTGGCTAGGGGTTTGAGTCTCCAGGTACCCTCTACAAATATTGTTAGGTATCGTTTTATGAAAAAACACATTAAAAAAAAAACAACAAATAAAATTTATGTGGATTTTTTCATCTATACATCGTATACGTAGCGCATGTATCTGGCCAGATACACGCACATTTTGAAAGAAGAGTACTGTACTTTATTGGTTTTTTTTGGTTTTTATACATTGGTTCTTCCAAATATTGAAAACCGAATGAACAACATTCACATCATCAAACAGTTCAACACTCGTTTGGCCATGGAATCGTATTTTGGAAGACCACTAAATGTAAGTTTGATTGATATAACATTTGCCCTTCATTACATCTCATTTTCCTCGTTTTTCTTTTTCATTTCAGTTTCCAGTAGTAGTTCCTAGCTCAAGTGGTGCTGATACTCTACAAAAGAGAAAAAGTTATCAGCTTTGTACATTGGGAGATGAAAAAATTCGCCGACTAACTCGTTTTTTTTATTCCAAGTGCTCGAATCCGGTATGCCTACAACATTCGAAATCAGAGTATACATGTTTTAGTTGCTTACCTGAAGCTGTGTAAGACTTTTTTAATTTAGAATTAATTAAAACTTCCTTTATAACTACTAAATTTAATTGAAATGAACTTTATAACAACTATTTTTTTGAAATTAAACACAAAAATAAAATTTTTCTTGTTTTATTTCTCATTAAAATTTTTTGTTCACGGGTAGGTGGTTTAGCATGTACTAAGAACAAAAAAAAAATAGAAAATATATATCTGCCTGGCGTGATAACTATATAACAATGTAATATTATTACTAAAATAGCATATTTTTCATATAAATGTACTGAAATACATAGTGTATCTGGCCAGATACATGCGCTACGTATGTGACTATCGGAACATGTGCATGACGGAGGGTTAATTACCCAATTGAATTCTTAAATTTGCTTGATTTGCCAGGAACTCCACCTCACATGCTGCAGTTAAAAGTTGGTGTACCAATAATTCTATTACGCAATTTAAATCCACCACAGCTTTGTAATGGAACAAGATTAGCTATAAAAAAATTATTAAATAACATTATAGAAGCAACTATATTAACTGGTAAGTACAAAGGTGAAGTCGTATTGGTTCCACGTATACCAATAATGCCAGCAGATATGCCGTTTTCATTTAAACGCATACAATTTCCAGTACGTCTGGCATTTGCTATGACCATAAATAAATCTCAAGGTCAATCGCTGCAAGTACTTATGTGGATTGTATCTTGAAACACTATGCTTCTCACATGGACAACTATACGTTGGATGTTCACATGTTGGTAACCCATCATCATTATTCGTATTCGCTAATGAAGTCAAAACCAAAAACGTAGTTTATCAAAAAGCATTGCAGTGAATATATAGTTATAATTCAAATAAAATATGTAAAACATAATTTATAATTATAAAAATTTTAATTTATTCATTTTAAAACATGTCCTAAAATATAAAAAAAAAAAATAAACTGTGTGCGTTATTCCAATTTTGATTTTTGAATAAAACATTTTTTTCCATTATAAATAACTAAAAACACTGATTCTTCCAGACAAATACAATACAAATACAATAATTGCTATGTCGATTTAGTGCACCTTTCATTCTTCTTCTAAATATCAACCAGCCATGACTTTGCATGGAAACCAGACTTACAGTGAAAATAAAATTCGAAGGCAAAACAACGTTTGCCCGGGTCTGCTAGTTAGATATAAATTTAAACGATTTACGCATACAATATTAATTTATATTACCCACACAACTACATACATTGCTGATCACATAAGGAATGAAAAAACCGAACAGATTTGAGGCAATTAAAAGTAAGAGAATGTAAAAATAAATATGAAATATTTACACAATGCCAGTGTTTCTTTAGCACTTGATGTCCTTTTTAATAATCTACAATACGAATAAGAATTGTATTTGTATGTCGTCGTTATTATTGTATTTGAACTATTTCCCCCTACGGTTACAGACTTGATGTTTTCGCGTCAAACTAGTGTCAAGTACATTTATCATTTTTAATAAGATAATAACAGTCAATTATTTGTTATTGGGAAGTAAAATAAACTGCCACATAAGGACACGACAATAATACTAAATACAAATATATGTATGTATGTATGTGATACAGTAAATGTTCACAATATAAATGACACTTTCACCCTTGCTTCTAAAAGTAGTCACCTGTAAAAATAAATCTTCTACAGTAGGTTAGTTGAATACTTTTAATAACACTTTTTAAACAAACTTTTAAGATTTGTAACCGAAAGAATTTGCGTCATTTGATATGTTTAACTGGTTCAAATAGAAAGCGGCGAAAGTCAATTGCTAAAGCATATACTCGAGCAAAGCGCACCAATTCGCCTTAACAGGCTTATTAGATATATTCAGAAAGTTCTGTCTTTATTCGACATACAAATTTTGGTCTATAATTTAAATGAGTAAGCGTGTATTTGATGCTTCAAAACCTAAACGTTTTTTATTTATGATTATTGACTATTCCTTTTTAGATTTTCTGGATCAGCATTACTATTTTATAAACAACGTTATGTGGTGTTCAGATATGCACCTTTATTGCGTAAATCGCAATAAACGCCATTTTTCATATAAATTTTCAATTAATTATTGCGCAATAAATACATAAATTGTTATAATATTGAGTAAAACTTAAAGTGCAGCACTGTCATTAGTATGCTCAGTGAGAACGTTGCAACTTATGCAAACAAATTTTGTTATTATTTGAAAATACAAATGTCAACAACGTCAAATAAAAATTGCGAGTGAGGTAGAACAATGAAATAAGAATTTGTATTAACAAAATACAGGATAGTAGTAAATTTTCAAAAATATATTCGATGTATTTTTTAATAGTAGTCGTAAAGGCAAATAGCGGTGTTATAATGTTATATATACCGTCACGGTAGGTTTAGTGTTAAATTTATGAATTGTTATTAAAAAAAAAAAAATGTTGTTGTTCTCCAGCTGTCAAATGATTATTGAATAAGCTGATTTGCGTATGCTGAAGACTTAAAATAATTATGTCAATTAAAATTCATGCCTGAACATAACATGCCTGAACATAAAGCTTCGGGACTACGACTACGAGAATTCCTTCTGGAATCACCAAAATCAGCACAGCTTACAAGTTGTTTGGATTGACTGGATTCCACACTAGATAAAAAATATTAATTACGACGCCGGACTAGGGACCCTAAAAGACATCATATATTTAAACCACTTTCGCGAAATTCCGCCGGTAATTAGACAAAAAATGTTGCATAGAAAGCTTACCTATTTGTGGACCACCTAAGAACTATATTAAAGACGAATTTATACAATAAAACAACCTATTTCCCACCTTCTCTTAATGTACCTACATTTGAGAAAAGAGGATACTTCTCTTCATTTTTAATGCTATATTACGTCACGAATATTAACCTGAAGAATGGAAGGTGGCACATGTTAAACTGATACGTAAACCAAAGATCATAAAAAACAGAGTCATAGAGGCCTATGAGTTCAATAGTGGGGAAAATTTTTCAAAAGTTGTTGTCTAAATTAATATCAATTCTCAATAGAAACAGATGTATTCTCAACCATCAATTTGGTTTCAGAAAAGGACTGATCCTGATTAAACAAACACACAGATCGGTGCAAGTCATAACAAATGCATTCGAAGAGAAGATGTCTCTTTTTATTGACGTTTCTTAAGAGATCGACAGAGGAACCAAATCTGTAAAAATTTTGCGAAGCTTTTAAAAAGTTATATTGTCGGTCGAAAATTTGTAGTTCATAAAGACCACTTTTTGAGTGATCCCTATCTGATTGTACCCGGTGTACTACTGGGTAGAATATTGGGTCCGGTTTATATATATTTGATATTTACTTCTGATATGTCATTGAGTTGCCGTAGTCTAGTAGGTAGTGTGTTGGCTTATTAGACGTAAAGCCCGAGTTCGTATCCCAAGTCAGACATCAAAACGAAATATGAAAAAAAAAATGTATTCGGCGACTGCCTCTCAACAGATTTCTGGCAAAAACTCTGATAGTGAATAGGATTGCCATGAAGAGCTTCTCAAAAATCTGTCGTTCGGAGTCGACTTTAAACTGTAGGTCCCGCCACTCATGTGTAAAATTGACGCACACAACATGAGTGGTGTGAGAAGCTAGGTCGAAATCCTGACTGAAGGGTTGTAATGACCAATTATGTATGTATGTATGTATGCCATTGAGAATCAGATATTTAGCTTTTCTAATGATACTGCTTTCATTACCACACATTAGAATCCTTCGATTCTCCGTCGATTAGTCGATTCTTACAGGAACAAATTTTTGGATTAAAGAAGTTATTAGAACAGTGGAGAATAAAAGTGAATGAACAAAAATGTGTGCACTCTACAAAAAGGAAAACATATGTATCTCTCATTCGAATAAATAAGCAAATAGTGCCACAGCATTCGCATTTAAAGTGTCTTGACATTCACATGCATAGATGGCTGACATGAAAATTTCACATAGAATCTAAGTTAACATAAATTACACAAAACTGATCGAATTTAGCTGGGTAATCGGTAGAATATGAGCCTGACTGTACAATTCGTTCCTTCAAGCAATATGGTGTTATACAGTACAATTATCTGGAATTAACGATACTTCCTATGTAGGCAAAATTCAAAGAAGTCAAAACAAAATATTGCGTATTGTAACATCAACACCGTGATATATTAAAGAGTCGAATATTCATAAGGACCTTAACATTCCACCGGTATTTAAACATTCTAATGAACAAATTCACCTAAAGTTCGGAAGAATTAAGAATTCGTAGTGGTTATTACTCCCAACTTGTCAATGAACCCAGTTACTACAGTCCCCACAGGCTTAATACTGTTGAACTAAATCACAACATGACTGCAAGAGAGTACTTAGGAGATCATTTGGAAGAACGATTAGGTAGTCGCTAAACCTGAAACAAACGGCAACTGAAAAACTTGCTAATAAGTGCATGGCGTCAAATATTACCAGAAAAAACTAAAGAAAACGGGTATATTAAATGCCAAATGGGTTAAATGGAGTGCTTGACCAAATAAAAGGATAACAGTTTCATATATTAGGCCTTTGAATTTTAAATTTACTCTGAGTTCTTCTTGGGGGTACCTAAGCTTTTGCGGTGCAAAAATAAAGAGTCACCAGAAACTTTTACTTATTTTTCTTTTGGTGTGTGAAAGACATTAATTTTTTTGTTTTATAATAAAATAGACATAAATTAATAACATACACTGCGTTCCACATGAATAGGTGCAGTGTTTTAGCAATCAAGTTAAGCTTGCCGCCCTCAAAATACTCCATTGACAGGATTATATTTTAGTTTTTATTAAAGGCCTAAAAGTAAAAAAAAATAATGTAAGCAAAGAAAGTTTTAAACATTTCAGCAGAAAAGCAGAATTTAATTTTGCTTCACTTGAATAGGTGCATATTAAAAAAATCAAAGAAAACACGAAAACATTAAAGATTTCATCACTAGTTTATTTTTTATTAGTTTTTAATAACGTGTACCCTCGCCTTTCGACAAAATTACCTCATAAATTCTATTTGGAAGGGAGTTATAAAGTTGCGATAAATATTGCAATAAAATTTCCGACCACGCTTCTTTCATTGCAGCATTTAATGATTCTCGGTCATCAAATTGTCGTCCAAATTCGTACACTTTCAGTGACAACCATCCCCACACATTTTCCATTTTATTTAAATCCGGCGAGTATGGTGGCCATGGCAACAATTCAACATTTTGCTCGCTAATGCACGTTTTAACAATCCTTGCCGTGTGGATAGGAGCATTATCTTGTTGGAAAATCCAGAGGATGGGTCCAAACTGGTCCTGAAATTTCGGAAACGCCGTTTGCAGAATTGATTTATAAGAATTTGCTATCGTTTTCATCGATTGAAATTCCAAATCTATTACTCCGTAGTACGATATTGCTCCGCAGACCATAAAACCACCTACTTAACTATGGTTACGGGCTAAAAAACGTTCTTCCTTTCTCAAATCATGGAAATAGTCGTTGAAGACTTCTGGTCCATCAAAATTGAACTACTATTTTAGTCCATTCAGTTTTCTAAGTCATATGCTCCTTGCAAAAATTTAACCGCAATTCCTTGCGTTGCTGGTTTCTTCTGCAATTTTAGTCTTTTTAGGTCTTCCACTGAATTTATTATTCTTCTAACGGTGGAAACACTAGAACCGGAACCACTTTTTGCTGTATTTTTGATGCAGAGTCACTTGAATTGGAGGCTATTCTTACAAAATTTCGACTTTCCGTGGCTGTTGTGGCCATTTTTTGTCTTCCTTTCATGTAATTCCACACAATGTAAGCACTTTTATTCATTTTTTTTAGAAATTTCACCGCCAGACAGACCTTGATCATTATAGGCGTCTATTTTAGCCTTTTCTTCCGCTGTTAAAGATTTACCGCAGCCCATTTTCAATTTAAACTTATAGAAAATCCCTTTTGTTCTCAATTTTAAAAAAACGAATAACAATTTTCTAGTTACAGTTGACACAAACGACCGTATAATGACCTTTTAATCACTGCACCTATTCAAGTGACGCAAAAATAACACCCACCTTTTTTTATAAATTACAAAAACAAGCACAGATAAAATCTAACGGAACTTTTTCGAGTTTTCTTTCTTCACACTCTTTTTCTCAATTGTCAGACCTTTAATAAAAAGTACAACAAAATTGTCTCCATGAATTATCTTAAGTGCAGCAAGCTTAAATTGATTGCTAAAGTACTGCACCTATTCATGTGGAACGCAGTGTAAATATAAAAAACCTCAATATTATAGTATATTGGGTTTCTAACACTCTTGTTTACAGATAAATTCCATACAATTTAACTTCCTATTTATTTTAAATTGGTGTTGCTTTTAAAATTTCATGATTTGCATAGACTTACGGAATTGCTCTATTGATTGATTGTTAAAATTTAAAAAGTATTCCATTGGTCTATGTTTATAGAATATAGAAATTTTATCTCCTTTTTTCTTTAAACATATAAGTTTTTGTCACACTGTTCGAACAACGGTATTATTATAATAACAATTTATGCCCAATTTATTTTATATGGCAATTATTATCTTTTCCTTTGTCACTAATTTAAAATTTACTACCGTATCATTACTGTACAGGTTTGGGCGGAACTTGGTGGTGATAAAAGTATGAAAAGCCATTAGCATATAATATGACCATTATCTTCCAATCGTTTATTATTTTTTGAAATATTAACAACAGAAACGGCCATCAATTTCTCATTTCTCAACTTATTGGTTTCCCTAAAATATCATTTTATAGATTTAGGTTAGAGGACGTGTACTTGTCAAATGAGACAAGTACAATAACCGGAGGTCAAGTTGACCCATTGTACAAAACGTCCTTGAGATGAGAGGATAAATGGAGGGGATGAGGAAAAAGGAGAGGTAGTAGGAAAGGGAGAATAGGAAGCGGAGGAAATTACACAGACCAACAAACACACAAGGGCGAGCGCGACTACACTAATGAAGCCCTAGCACTTCATAACCAACTCAAGCTAATAATGAATCTATGGAGAGCCTTGATGTTAGCTCTCGACAATAGACCCTGGGGGCCGAACATATTCGGAATTTTACACATATAGGACAAGAGAGGAAAAATGTATTCAGTCGCTTGACAGTTTCTAAAGCAGAAGGTTCATGTCGCTTTTTTTCAGGTTTCAATTATACACCCAAAGAAATATTATGATAGGATTCATTAATATTCAATTAGATTCACTAATACCAATGAGAAATGATTTCGATTTTTGGAACAATATTTATCAAGTTAACTACACTGTCTTTAGCGAGTTATGGCTGTACATTTTTTCTATATTTTCCATTACATATACATATTATTACGAAAATGGAATCACTTCACAAACAAATACAACGAACTTGTTACAAGTAAACCAACAACATCATTATGAGAGAAAAGGGGATAGACAAGTAAGAGAACGCAACGAAAAACAATGTGAACAAAATACACAAACAACAATGAAGTCACGATAGACTCCTCGGGAAGGCGAAAACACGAACATTCTACTTCAAGAATGTTCGTCAGACATATAAAAAGGCAAGACAAAGCAGGCAACCAGAGTAGTAAGAGTCTTCACACAAGACTGATTGAATGTCTTGTGTAAAGACGCATTGCGTGTGAAGAGAACAGTCGTGGTTTGAAGATCTCCGCTGTACAGATGTAACGAACAAGTGTTGTTGTTTGCGCAAAGGGTGTAAGCAAAGAAGAATAGCGAACAAGCAGTTATTGTTGTATTCATCAAGTTGGACACAGTGACACACAAAAATTGTACGTACAATAAAGAATTTAATTGAAACTAAACACCAATTTATTTTTATTTATTTTATATTATAAACGTTTTTAAAAGGGTTAATGAGTACACTTTAAAGTATTACTAACAATTTTCCTCTGGGTTATACACATGCTTCTTACAACTACAGTCACATTTAAATCATGTTATCTTTGTGCCGACCTCTGCTGTAGATCCATTGTCATGGGTGTAACATTAAGAAGTAACATGTAGAAGTCGCCGTAGTCTAGTAGGTAGTGTGTTGGCTTATTAGACGAAAGGCCCGAGTTCAAATCCCAGGTCAGACATCGAAACGAAAATATGAAAAAAAAAATATTGCTTCGGCGACTTCCTTTCAGCAGATTTTTGGCAAAAACTCTGAGAGTTAAAATTTGTCATGAAAAGCTTCTCAAAAATCTGTCGTTCGGAGTCGACTTTAAACTGTAGGTCCCGCCATTCATGTATAAAATTAACGCACACAACACGAGTGGTGTGAGAAGCTAGGATGTTGACAAGTACACGTCCTGTAACCTAACCTAACATTAAGGGAACTTGTTGTTTCAGGTATTTTCCAATAAGTGGTGTTGAAGTTATAATTTCTATGTAACCAGAGGATAATATTTACTTTTGAAAAAACCGTTATGTCCTGATATTCGAACCAGAAATATTTGGCGTTATAATCCAGCACTGTCAATGCTGTATCACGTGACGGCACTATGTTGTAAAAAAACTAACTAACTAAGATATTTTACTATCTCTTTAGCCTTTAATTAAAACTTTAACAACTGAAAGATTACATTTAAAATGAGCTAATTTTAGTCGGTTTTAGGAAATTTTAACTAGAACGGTTATGTTTGCATTGTGTGTGTTTATTCAGTTGTTGTCGTGCTTCCGTTGACCGGGAATATGTTATACGATATAAATTTTCCGTAACACGTTAAGCGAAATATTCTTAAATTTAATGAATTTCCGGCTACTTGTGTATAAATATTTGCAATAACTTTATACAAATTACACACAAATACGTATGTATGTATATGTGCAATCTTTATTATAGAATCGCTCTAACAAACAGAAATCGTAGAAAGGAAACGCAATACAAGACAATACCAAAAACAAAACAATTGGAAACTTAACTGAATGAATAATTAAAGGAACTGTTTTAACCATTTTTTATTTAAAAAGAGGTTATTGCACTCTACAACAAGAGGAAAATTAAACAAAAAATTTAATTATGCGAACATGTCATACAATTTAACAACAACAGTGTGTTCCTTATTTATATTGTCAATTGTATTTTCTCGGTATCTGTTAAAGTATCACTTTAATCGATTAGGTTCCTTTTAAAGATTTATTTATTTGTTCTTGTACTTTTAGGAAATATTATGTTCATATAAGTGACCTTATAAATTTGGGACGCAGTATACATATTGTTACGTATTAAAACGTTCGTTGATTTCCAAACAAAATAAAAACAAATATGTGTTTAGTTTTAATTAAACTCTTTATTCTTCGCACTACTTTTGTGTGCCACCGTTTACAACTTGACGAATACAGCAATAATTGCTTGCTCGCTATTCTGCTTTGCTTACAACGCAGATCTTTTCAACGGCGACCTTCAAACCATGACTGTTCTCTTTACACACGATGTGTCTTCACACAAGACTGACTGAATTCTTACTACTGGTTGCCTGCTTTGTCTTGTCATTTTATATGCCCACGTAAACAGTCTGACGAACATTCTTGAAGTAGAATGTTCGTGGTTTCGCATTCTCGAGGAATCTATTGCGGTTTCTTTTGTTGTTTGTGTATTTTTTTGTTTATCGTTTTAAGGTTAAACGATGGTACACCTTTTCCATATCGAACTAGCGCGAATTTGAAAAAAGCTGAGACCCGTATTTAATTAAATCGACTAAAGATTAAAATATATTAATTAGGCATTATTATTAGAAACAACCCCGAACAAAAAAATTCAAAAACCATTCTTTTTTACAGAATATCCTTAAAAAAGGACATGGATGATTGTCCTTGGACAAATTGTATATACAGTTGGACACGCCTTAAAAAACCTTTCTTATGATACCCATATTGCATATATTGGTAAGGAAACAGACTATAAAATTAACAAAACATTCAAAAATAGACCCTTTTTCAAAATAGTCCAGCTCACGAGAGGTCAAAGCTGGAGCCGAAATATTTTAAATGACATCTTAAAAAAGTCCAAGGTTAATTTTTAGGTGGGTACAACTTGCACAAATTTCGCTTCCATACAACTTGAGTCGCTCTACTATACATAGTGATAGTGATTAAAAAAAGGAACAACTTATAACAAAATATTAAAACACACCAGAATTAAAAAATGTTTTGCTGTAATGAGGTTTTTTGTTAAAAAGTGCCAGTGAAACAAAACTTCTGATGTTTATTATTTCTGTACCGCAATCCAGACAACGGATTTTTAATACAATAATAGCAGAAAAAAATTATTTATTTATTTTCAGCAAAAATTTAACTTAAAATTACATAAATTAAATTATACTGAAAACTAAAACTGTGTTAAAATGTATTATTCAATAATTATAACAGCAGCATAGAATTCCCCGCTTGTAAATACGAAAAATTGTACTTCATACTTTAAATTTACTTAAAAAAAGCGTTTAAATGCACCCGTTTCGTGACAATGTTCTTTCCAAAATTTTTCCTGTTCACAAGAGCTCACTTGTTTTGTGACTAAATGTTTCTAAATTTCTTTTTATGGTGATGTATTCACCATCAATGGCATACGGCAGATTTATTGGTTATACATACTAAGAAAAAAAATTTTACTTTTCCATTCCAAATTAATGCTGCAATAGAACTCTTGACTATGCTAATAAAGTCTGCTGCGGGTTCATATCGTTCGGCAATTTTTTTGCATTGATACCGAAGTGACACGGGGACCCAGCCAATTACATCTTTGTTAACCTTATCGAGTTGTATAAGACGATCAAAGACTTCTCTGACTAGCCGGCTGTACATCGAATATGAAGCCCGTGCTGTTAATGCAACAAATAGAATTCTATCAGCTTGAATAGCATGGCTATTTGCTCTCAATTGCGGAATTTTGGTACAAAAATTCTTATAACCTCTGTTCTGCAAGCAGTTTTGAAAGTGCTTATATCTGAGGAATACTTGAGAAACACTGTATACCTGGGGAATACTGTATTGATAAAGTCAGATTCTTCTTATAACTTTCTTCAGTGTTATTAACTAAGTTTATATTCTAGTGTCACGTAGATATATTATAATTAAAAATCTTAATTGAGTATTATTTTTTCTAAGAACTGGAGCCGCTTGATCTTCATTTTTGTCGTTTTTTGAATCGAGGGTCAGGGGTTTTCTACCGCTGTATTCAAACCTGAAATGGTTGCACTTTAACAACGGCAAGATTTACAAGTATTAAGAGTTGTATTTAATTTGCTTATATTTTATTACACATTTAAATCGTTGCAATTATGAGGAATTTAAAAACACTTTAAACAATATAACATAAATACATACACAATTGGTCAATACAACCTTTCAGTCAGGATTACGATCTAACTTCTCACACTACGTATTTTGTGTGTGTTAATATATTATATGCGTAACGGGACCTACAGTTTAAAGTCGATTCCGAAGGCCAGATTTTTGAGAAACTTTAATTAACTTTTTAAATTTTTTTCTTTTTACAATTTTATTTGCTTTTAGAGTTTTTGTCAGAAATTTGCTTAGAGGAAGTCGCCGAGGAAATATTTTTCATATTTCATTTTGTTGGAAATGTCTGACATGGGGTTTGAACCGAGGCCTTATGTCTAATAAGCTAACACGCTACCTACTAGACTACGGCGATTTAACCGTAGATCGAGCTTTGTATCAAAAATAATACATTTCAATTTTTGAGACCATATAACTTTAATTCAGAAAAAGTTACATGACTGATATTTTTTAATTCGTCATTATTTTAAACCAAATAAAAAAAGAAAATTTTATACAGGGATTAAAAATTCCTAAAACTTCATAATTCTGGCTTATGTGTCATTTTTGATACATACGACTTTCATAGCAATTCCTTGGTGTTGTCTATGTAATTTTTTTTAGGTTTTCAAAGATTTTGTGAAGTTTTATCGTAAATAATACATGATATTTGAGAAGGAATTGAAAGTTAAGTATTGGATGAAATTGAAAACGTTGAATTTTCTGTTCCTGATATTCTTGGTATTGATTGAAGTAGTCGTAGTCTAGTATATAGCGTGTTAGCTTATTAGACGTCAGGCCAAGATTCAAACCTCAGGTCAGACATTACCAATTTATAACGAAAGCTTGTAAAGACCGGTGCATGTATGTAATATTCCTACTGCTGAAGACTGAAGAAGGAGAAAACAAAAATGAACTGACGAAAGTATTGACAGCAACAAACATGACAATAGGATGTTTATCGCCAAAGATGGTACTACTTGGAACAGAGAACCGTATGCCTTTAGTAACTTGGGAAGAAAAAATATTACCAATTTTCACGCAGATTGATAGCAGCTGTTTCCTGAAATGTTGTAGATTCTTTCTTACTACTCTTCTCATGTTTATCTCACGTGACAGACAAACATTATAAAAAAGTGTTTCATCCCATGTTTTATTTCATAGATATTACAGATGATAATATTTCGGTCGTCAACTACGTACGTATGAGATAACAGAATCATTCGCTTTGATAATGTGCTTCTCGGATGATGATAAATTTGCACCTATTACGCCTTTTAGAAAAATGAGCAGTAGGTCTTTCTTTAATAATCCCAATAATTTTGTCGCTGTAGATTGGTAACTAATTGAATTTTATGGTCGTTATAAATTTTGTGGTCCACCGAAATCGAATTGGCAGTTTTAAATTCCAGTACATGCTACGTACGTAGCAACTCCTTGCAGCAGTATTTGGGGAAACCTGTTTCCGGGAAACCAGAGAGGAATCTAAGAGAAAGGATTATTATTGACATAATCGATGTTCTATTGTAAAGGGAAACTTTTTTACCTCACATGACGTTGACAACAAATATTTCTAACGAAATATAACAATGGTTTGTACCATCAGGTTTCAGACAGCCCTCAACTGAGGGTGTTACTGATGCGAGTGACAATAAGCTTCCCCATCTAAACGATTGGAAACTTATAAGTCGCCACAAAGCAAGGGTTCTAGATGTCAAATTATTACCATTTAGAAAAAAAATAAAACCAAGCTGACATAAAGTGTTTGATTTTTACGTAAAAAATCATGCTGCAATGTACATCATGTCAAAAATTTTGGCTTAAATTTTATGAAAGTGATAAAAAAATCTAATAATATAAAATAGTTTTATTCAAATGAATTAAAATAAATAAAATTATTTAAATTTTTTAAAAAAATCTATTGATAATCATGACAATTCTATGTACTACAATTATGTATCAAATGTGATACATAAGCTATAATTATGAATTTGTTTTAAGGCTCGATCTACGGTTAATATAACATTCACCATTATTCTATTTAGCAGCGATAACTTCAAATACCATAACATCAAAATAAATTTTTTAAAATTTTTTATTTTAGAAACTAAGGAACACATTTTTGAATTTTCACACTGTGCCTTACTTGTGTACCGATTACATTATATGTAGTTAATTACAGATTTATCACATTTTTATTTAACTCACAAAATAAACTATGTTTGCTACGTATAGTAAAGTAAATTAACGACTTAATGCACTCACTGCACCAAGAATTGTGTTAATAATTCATACTCTACACTAGTTTAAAACCTCCACCCATTCCTTATACTTGAAAACCATAATATATAGTATACACCTGTGTCAACTGTATATGGTAAACAATATATCGTTCACAACATTCGCAAACATAAAAAAATAACACAGCAAAGTGAATGAAGTTTAAAGAAAAATTAATGGATGACAGGATTAACAGGGTAGCATTGTTGTTAATTTAGTGTTCTTTCCATTTCTAGTTCTTTGTTAAGGTTTTCTGTTAAACTTTAACTAACAGTGTTAAACAATGTTTCATTAAAGTTTCATTGTAATGCCACGTAGGGCAGTTGGAAATTTATTGCTTAGAAACAGCCAGGTATTGTAGTCTAAAAAGTTTTCAAACACATTTAGGACAAATGTAAAACATATTTGTAAAGTGATGATTTTCTAAATAACTAAAGATGCCAAACCGCATGAGATACAAGAAATAATAATAAACACTTATTACACCTGAATTTATGACCTACAGAATCTGCAATATGTCGATAAATTTCTTTTTCCGATGCTTATGATACAAGTTTTACGAATTTCTTACTTGGAATAGTTTATGCAATTGCCATGCACTGTACATCACAGTCTTCGTCAGACATTAGACGTACATACATATGCATACAGACATGTAAAGTTTAAGTTAATAATAATAAACCACAATAGTTTAAATACTTCGAAATCAAGTTTATCCAAATCACAGTTTAGTTCGTGGAGTAATTTATAAGACAGTCGAAATTTTTGAAAACGCGGCAACATACATAACCTTGACATAACAGGAGTTAAAATTTTAATACAACTGAGTGTGTGTAAGATATGATTGAAATTCTTCGCGTTCAAAAGTCCCCCAGGACTTCTTTGGGCGGAGTGCGTCAGAAGTGTCCATTAGCTATAATGTCCGTATAAATAAGACTGATTTTGCCTCATGGCATGAAATATGTTCGATTTGAGGACCGCTATGATTTGTGATGTACACCTGCGACTTAAGAAAATATCAAAGGTAACTGTGGTTAATTCACATAACTTTCAGGTAAGATGATCATGCCCGTTGTTCTTGGAGAATATCCAAAGTGGCATCCTGCTGAAACCAGATATCGTTGGTGTCCAGATTATTCAATTTAGGGCAAAATAAGTTGGCAATCATTGTCCTATAGCCCTCGCCGTTAATAATGAAAGCTTGGCCAACATTGTTCTTAAACAAATGTGGACCGATGGCGCCACGAGCCTAAACTCTTTATCAAACCTGACTTTTGCGGGTTGCATTAGGCGTTTTTGGATCTCACGTTGGTTGGTATCGTCCCAAATACAATAGTTTTCTTTATTCATGTACCCTTTCATCCGGAAATGGGCTGGATCGCTGCAGACATTATCTGTGGTTGTCCGTGGTATTTTTTCAAAATAGACTTAATAAATGACAGCTAATATGACAGATGTACCTTCAACAAGATGGCCGTTGTCAACTGTTACAGCTCCCCGTTAGATAATCCAATATGAAAGTAGGAGTATTCCTATCTAATGCCTTTTTTTGATTACATAATTCCGTATTTAAAAAAACGAAAATGATGTCGTAATTTCTGTCATCATCATTACAAAATGCAGTAGTTTGGATTATTAACAAAAAAGCCTTTCTCTTTTTCGTCAAACAGTCATCTTCTCTAATATGACTATTTTTTGCTCATGTTAAAACCGTTTCCTTGTTAGGTTTTGTGGTTGTAGTGGAATTTTTGTTAAACTTTCGTTGTATTGCTTTTGCCATCCTACGAATGGAAAATTGGTAAAGGTCGTTTGGAGTTGTTGGAGTTATCATTTCTCTTGTTGCTTTTGGCCACTAGACCACACCAGAAATATGTACAGCGGCATTTTACAATAATTTTGTATTTCATACAAGCATATCGTTAATGCATACATATGAGTGTGAATATTTCATTTACACTGTCGGGCAGTTGTTGCTGTAGAGTTTAGTTTGAATTAACCGATATTAGTCTACTGACAATAGTATACAATATCACACGATGTGATGACTCTGTAATGTTTGGAAATGAATCGATAAAGTATGAGTACAGGCAAATAGTTGCAATAGGGGTGCCTTTATTACGCAGGCCTTTTTCATACTACTTAAAGCAGCAATCGCACAATTTCAACCAAGGGTTCTAAGCGTAACTAATTTCCGTGAAATATATTACAAAATCTAGTCTACATACATTTAACTGTCGGTAACAAATTTGACAGAAAAATTGAGCCGTATCCTGACTACAAACAGCAAGAAACTTGCAATATGTGTTTGTGGCATGGACTCCTGGCAGTAAATAATAGTTCGTCCGTTCTATAATACGAATAAAAAATATTTCTGCTCCTCGATATTATATTTTATGAAAAATAGCTTACTTTGAGGGGTTTTATTCTTTACTTCTACTGCAGAATAGCAATTAAAGCGTTAAAAAAGTTACGATTCGTTAAAGGATTAGTTTTTAGGCTACAGGGAGTACGCAATTAAAATGTGAAACTCTGGAAATTTATGCAGTTTCATTCCATGCTTGTTCCACAGATTTGTTGTGATTGAGTTTACATTTACATTAAAATGCTTATAATCTATAAAATTTAGTTGTCTCTATATATTCATTCTTCTTGGATATATATATAATGAAAGAAAATGACTTTAAGTTTTTCTTAAACTACAATCTTTATTGACAGCTTGGTAGATGGTTTCTTCATAACTAGTTTCAAAATTTTATTTTATTTTAGATTATTTACAATAATTTAAAACGGTATTAATATAATGGCGAATTAATATACAAATTCTTCTCACTAAAACACATTGTTAGAACGATTAAAAATAAACTAAAAGATAATAATTAAACAAGACAAACGAGCAACACCAAAACACGAAAATCCTATTGTAAACAGAATTACACAAGAATATAAGTAGGCATTTGCGAGAAAGGAATAAAACAAAGGCTAGAAATCCAACAATAATAAATACATAGAAATATCTTGAAGTTACCAGACATAAAAATTAAGAGGGCTGCAAATAGAGGCAAAAATAATTCTACCAGTGAGTGATACGTGAGTCTGTGATTAATAGACACGAGTTGTATTAAAGGGTGCTCGTTAAGCACAGTAGTATTTTAACAATGGATATTTAATCTTTATTAATAAGGTTGTTGGGACATATTCACAGTATTTATAAATAAATAATAACATAAATTTATAATAATACTAACCTTAGAAATATGAACTACCCTAATATAATGAATAAATAGCGTTAAGGCCATTGAATAAATAGTATGTATTACAAGGACAGATAAAGCAACGGAGTTGCTGCATGTCCTTCAACCTTTAGTATTAAACTAGATTATTATGTATTAGAAGTAAGAAAAGAATATTAAAAAATAAAGTAGCCAGTTGATGTAAAAATTCGATGCCGATATTTATTATATTAAAATCGGATATTTTGGTCTTTCTATATGTCGCGAGTGTTGATAATTCACCAAATGGGCATTTTTTTTTATTTATAATTTATTTAATTTAATATTTGCCCTTGCCCTTTAGAATATTAAGGGCCTAGTGAATTATCAAAAAAAAAAAGTAAGTGATTATTAAACTTATCAAAAACAAAGATATAAATTTAATCTGATAATTTATTTCAAATTAGTTATATTTAAAAAAAATTTATAAACCTTAGTGATCTCGTTGAAAATTCTATGAAACACCATAGATAAATTTAGTTATTTAAAATCTGTATATCCCCGAGTATACATTCAATAAAATATTGAAACATACAAATAAACGACAGGTGTCATAAACAAAAACTAGTAAAAGTAGTGTATAAACTAAAATTTCATAATAAATATACAATAAGAAAAATAAGAACTACAAACCATGTTGCATTCTACATATAAATAAAACTAACATACATAAATAGTGTAGTGTAGTGAAAAACAAAAACAAATACAACACACATCACTCACACCGTCATACAACTAGACATCTTTGATCAATTAATAATCAACTCTTAGGATCATTATTACAACTTGCCGTTAAACTTGGGTTTAGTTAAAGGTGCTTTTAGCTAAACTGTAAAGTTATCTTTAACTTATTTTAGTTATTACAACTTTCAGATAAAATAAAGTCAAAAATATTTAATTGAATTTGAAATATATTACTTATACGCATCATATTCCATATGCTGGTATAATTACGCTGAGAAGTATGCAATAAAATAAAAAACGGTTTGATTTTGTCGTTTATATATGTAAGTAAAGGTATTAGTTACCACTCATACGTTACATGTTTGCCATTACAAATTTAACATATCCAAACATAAACTTAACTTTAAAAGTTACCGGCAGTATGATTTTCCCTTTAGATTAACGGTCACTTCTATCATATTGTCCACTTATAATAATGAAAAACAATTTATCTGCCCGTTAAAATCCTCCCTTTAGTTAACGACAAGTTGTAATAATGGCCCTTAATCTAATATTTTGAAAGAAGGATGCCCCGTCACCTTTGTATCATCTGTAAAAAGGAACGTACTTCTGAAATAAGTTCCAAATCTGAGGCAACAAGTATAAAATATATTTGTGTTGTTTTCTTAAATTTGTAATCTAATCAAATTTAAGAGGTTTCTGTAATCTATTCAGAACTGCTTAGCGACTTAGAGTTAGATACAAATAATAAATTTTATACTTCAAAATTTTTGAAATTATTTATTTATTTATAAAATTTAATTTTATCATGCAAACCACCCTTATTTTGATATAAATCGTGCGTGTTGTTCTTGTTGTCATACACACAAATGCGTATAAATTACTATAAATCGCGAGAGTAATTACTACCATAGTTGTATATTTATTAACTAAACTATTTTTATTTAAAATAATTTGTAAAAATTAAAGCCCGAAAATATTCGCGATTTTTTTTTTTTTTTTTTGGAATTGTTAATTTCAACAAAATTGTTTCTCGTTCTTTACTTGTTCTTGTTCTATTTATTCGCTGAATATAAATTGCATATGATCAGTGTTCAATCCCGTCGTTCACTTACCACTTACAGTATCTGCATTTCACAGCTGTGTACAGTGTGACTATTCACATTGTCTACGAAATTAAATTTTTGAACCACAATTCGGTACAAAATCAATCGAGTGGTGATACTTCGAATTTCAAATAATTCGTGATTGTTGTCTTTGGAAAACACAGTGTACTCATTTTAATTGTTGTTTTATAATAATAAATTCGTTATTAGAGAATTCGACTTGATAAATTTTTTAGGAGAATGAAACAGGAGTTGCATTGCGCTGCCCAGTTTACTTACATTTTTTCCAAATAAAGCAATAAATATAGCGTTAATGGTGTATATTGGCTTTCAATGATTCAAGGAATCTATAATCGTTTAATAGCACGAAGGAGCTAGAAAACATGATCAATTTTGAAACAGAAGTTGTCACAAAGTGGGTGCCTATACGATATCACAGAACATTAAAAATATAAACAAAAGCTACACTAACAAATACATCGAACTTGTTACAAGTAAACCAATAACATGAGTATGAGAAAAGGAGTTAGACAGCAGAGATCAGCAATGAGTATTCAAAACGATGAGTAGATTCGAGATTTCTGATACTTATACGCATTCATACTTATTTTAATATCATACTTATACTACTCATATTTAAAGTTAGAATTACTCATCGTACTCATACTTAACAATACGCACGATGTTGTTGATTTCGACTCTCCATGACTCAAATTATACACGAAGCACAAAATAAGTATGATTCGAGTACGAACACCACAATACTCGCTTGTGTGTGTGCTTTGCTTGCTGTCTTTGTCTTTTATTTTTTCTTCTTTTGTAAATGCAATAACAACTACTACTGTAAATTTTGATGAATGATTCGAGTGACTCGAATCATTAATAAGTATTATAAGTATTTTTCTAAATTTATGAATCTGAATGAGTAGGCGTATGAATCAAACATATTTCGAATGTTATGGGTTTAATGTCAACGTTGTACTCATACTCATTGCAACCTGTGCTTATAAATCAATGTTGTAGCGAGTACGAATGAATCAGAGTAGTTGAATTTCAATACTGTTGACTCACTCATACTCAAAATTACATGAGTACTTATGAGTAGCGAAAAAACGATTCATTGCTGATCTCTGATAGACAGCTAAGCGAACGCAACAACAAGCAATGTGAACAAAATACACAAACAACAATGAATTCGCGATAGAGTTCTCGAGAAAGCGAAAATACAACATTCTACTTCAAGAATGTTCGTCAGATTGTTTATGTAGGCCTATAAAAAGGCAAGACAAAGCAGACGACGAGTAGTAAGAATTCAGTCAGCTTTGTGTGAAGTCGTGTTGTGTGTGCAGAGAACAGTCGTGGTTTGAAGATCTCCGCTATACAGATCTAACGAACAAGTGTTGTTGTTTACGCAAAGGGTATGAGCAGAGAAGAATAACGAACAAGTAATTATTGTTGTAATTATTGTTGGATACATCAAGTTGTAAATAGTGGCACACAAAATTGAGCGAACAATAAAGAGTTTAATTGAAACTAAACACATATTTATTTTTATTTTGCTTGCAATCAACGAACTCATATTTTAAACGTTTTTAAAAAGGTGAAAACGTAACAATAATTTTTCGCGTTTAGAGACGAGGAATACTTAGTTTCAGTATATTTCAAAGCAAAACTCAACATTGCCTATGTTTCAGTGCTACTAAGCGGGATATTTATAGACTGCAATTAAAAACAGAACAGTAATTAATGCTAACTTAATTGTATGCCTGTTACAGAAGTAGGAAAAGAACGTATCAAAGAAAAAAAAGACTTTACACCCGATCAATCCCAGGAATAAATTTTGCTAAACAAACGAATGTCCAAAATATTACTAACAACGAGATTTGAATGTAAAGATTTCTTCATCTATTTATCTGAAAATGTTTCAATTTCAGTTTTGACTGTTGGCAGGTCGAAAACCTTGCATAAGTTCGAGCTTCTGATATGCCAAGATATTGCTCTAATCCTCCGTTAGATTTTGTTTTCGCGTTTTTAAATCTTTTTGTGTAGTCCTCCATAACTGTATATTTTAACATTGTTTACGCTGGTCACCCTAGTGTTAATATGACATACACCATGTGGAAATTAATAAATGAAAAGTTTGATCTCTGAGATTTGGGAGTGATCTCGAGCCTTCGCTTTCTCGAGAACTCTATCGCGACTTCATTGTTGTTTGTGTATTTTGTTCGCATTGCTTGTTGTTGCGTTTGCTTAGTTGCCTATCTCCTTTTCTCATACTGATGTTGTTGGTTTACTTGTAACAAGTTCGATGTATTTGTTAGCGTGGTTTTTGTTTATCGTTTTAATGTTAAACGATATTACACTGTTCCCATTTTCGTAACAATATTGTATTTTTAATTTTTACCCTATTTTTATACCTAAGTAAACATCATATTGGTTTTATAAGAAAATAATATTTCAAGAATTTCCTAAATATGCAGCTTAATTTGTTCTACTTTTTTTTTCTATAGAATTTCCAAGTCAACAGTAGATCAAGGTGTATGGAAAAATATTTCATAGGCAGTGTTTGAGCCGCCACTTGTTTACTTATGCGAACTACTGCATATGTTTCCTCGAAAATGTACATTTTATCTGAACAAATTTTGTGTTCATTCATGTGTATTCTTTTTCATGTACAAGTAAACCTAAAACAAGTAAAAAGATTGAGAGAAAGCAGTAATTAAGTTGTTTCTCACTCGTACTAGTTGTACGATTGACATCAAATGAATTTTAAAGAATGAGAAATTTAAAGGATTACAGAGCAACAGCAAGAGTTAACTGCAAATGACTGAAAGAAAAAGGAGCCAAAGACACGTTTAAGCAAATATTAAAAATTGCAATCAACAAGAACTAAAGGAAGAAATAATGAAATCTTGATATCAAAAACACTAATCATCTCCGTAAGAACTTCAATGGCATTAGGTTTCCTTCACTCGTATAAGTAACTCGTATAAGTAACTATATGGCAATACATTCTTGTGAAGGTTTATTTTTCTACAGTTAATTTACGTTACAGTTACGTTTTTACCTTTTAAAACGTTAAAAATATGAGTTCGAAGATTGCAAATAAAATAAAAATAAATCTGTGTTTATTTTTATTTTATTCTTCTTTGCTCACAACCTTTTTTGTAAGCACCACACTCACAACTGTTTTCTTCACGCAACTTGTCTGCACACAAGTCTGACTGGATTATAACTCGATCTCGTATCTTCACACCACTGGTTGAATTCTCACTCAATTCAACGCGACGTCGTCACACGACTAACTTAACTCGATCTCCGAGAATCACGTGTCTTCATACACGACTGACTGAATTCTAACTGAATCATCGTTGCTCGCTTTATCTTGCCTTTTATATCACTCGATCAACAGTGTGATGAATGCCCTTGAAGGATGATGACGACCTTCGGGAACAATCCAAAAATGTAAACAACTTGTTTCCATTTTTGTTGTTCGTGTATCTTATTTACTTTCGTCCAGGCAGAGTTGTTGCTGTTTTGTTTGTTTGTCTTTCTGCTATATTTTTTATATGCGGTCGCTGTTGCTATATTTGTTTATTCATCGATCTTGTAAACAAGCCCTGTTGTTTTTGTTGCTATATGCTTACTCATTCGTTGATCACGTGAACAACTGCATTGTTTTGTTTTTGGAGCTTCTGTTGTTATGCGTGATTAAGTCCATTGTGTTGTTTTTGGAGCTTTTGCTTATTATTTTAACAACACCATTTCCATTTTCGTAACACTGCCGCCCACTTAAGCCTGTTCGTCCCGAATAGGCTCATTATCTCCTCTCCCGTAAATAACCTTGGCGGTTGATCTAGCTGTGGGATCATGCATCGCAGATGGATACGCCAGTAGAAACCTCGGAATGTGTTCACCGCAATCCTTTTTTGTTTGCTGCTCGCTCATCATTTTCTTTTTTTTTTTTTCTTAAGTATTCCTACAGGTTCCGACCAAACTCTTCTACCATTCCGTATGACTCACACATTCCCTTAAATTCCTCGTGGCGCGTTCCAGTTTCTTCGGGACGTGACCGCTCTTTTCACAGTTGAGAAGCCTCAGCTTGACCTTTCGTCCGGCTTCTGCCACAACTTGCCTTAACAACTTTTTAAGTTTATCCAAAAGGCGTCCTTTTCCCTCTGCGACTTCTATTCCTGGTACCTTGTTTACTTCTGATGTAGAAATCGTGCGAGGGGCCTCCTGGGCTTGTACGAAGGTCACTGTCTCTTCGAGGACTGTCTCTCGTGCAGTCCACACCGCCAATCCGACATCATCGGCGCGTATACCATTTACATACGCCTCGGTCTTAGAATGGTCTACCAGTAGACGGTTTTCTCCCTGGAATGTGGGCTGCACTAATCTGTCGTCCTCCACTACAAGGGCTTGCAGTGGCTCATTACCCTTTTGCGCACGGCACCCCAACTCCATAGGGTACAGTACTCTTTCGTGCTCATCGCCAAATTCACGCTGTAACGCCACCATTAAATCACTATAGTTGTTTCTGCGGCTGGCTGGCATGTTTACTAGAGTCTCAGCGGCGGCACCTTTCAACGCCAAAACCAGTTCCAATGCCCTCTCCTCATCGTCCCATCCGTTTCTGTTTGCTTCCGTCTCGAATTGGACTTTAAATACGGATAGGGGTGAGCTACCATCAAAGCAAGGTGCTTCTATCCTGCCGGTACCTTCTGATTCGGCTTGTACTGCTTCCGGTCGCAGGCTCTTCTCTTCCATCATGACGAGTTTGCCCTCCACGGACTCTTCCAAGTTACATTCTTCCGTGTCAACGGCCTCTTCTAAACTTGACACCTCTTCGGCGACACTTGTAACTCTTCCGCCGAATGACTCAATTATTTCATCTAGCGTCTCATCATACGCATCTAGTTTGTCTTCAAGTTTTGAAAATAGCTTTGTGTTTTTCGCTTTCTGGTTTTCGTTTTTTGTTGTTTTTGTTGCTATATGCTTACTCATTCGTTGATCACGTGAACAACTGCATTGTTTTGTTTTTGGAGCTTTTGTTGTTATGCGTGATTAAGTCCATTGTGTTGTTTTTGGAGCTTTTGCTTATTATTTTAACAACACCATTTCCATTTTCGTAACAATAATATTACCCAACAGCATAGTAAACAATATTTTGTTAACTTTTATTTGTGTTTATGGTTAATTGTATTTTCGACATATCACTTTTTCAAGGCAAATATGTGTTTGTAAAATTGAAATTGAAAATTCATTAAATAAATAATCAACAAATTATTATCGTAAATATGTAGTAAGCATAAGCATAATATAGTTAGAATTGAAGTCAACCAGAGACAAAAGGGGCCCATCAACCAGAGTTGCTTCTTATAAAAACCGATTCGAACTTCAATGGATGTATTTTACTATTACCAATATTGTTACGAAAATGGAAATGGTGTTCTTAAAGATGATAAACAAAGGCTCCAAAAACAAAAATAATGGACTTGTTTACGAGATTAGCGAATAAACAAAAATATAGCAACAACATCAGTACAAAAAAAATAAGGGATTAAGATGTAAACAGGCAACAACAAAGGGTAGTAACGGGTTATCCATTTCGTGGTTTCAAAAGTAAACGTAAATAAAACACATATAAAATATTTTTTCATATTTCTTTTTTATTGTAAAGTTTGAACGTTGACACTATGTGTGAAACACTACATCATTTAAATGACCTCCACGCGAAGTGTTGCAAGCATTGATTCTTTTGAGGTAATTTTCGACCACTTTTTGACACATATTGAGCGGTATCTCAGCCATATCTTGACGAATGTTGGTTTTTAAGTGCTCAAGAGTTGAAGGTTTATCTGCATATACACGGTCTTTCGCGTAGCCCCACAAAAAAAGTCTAATGGTGTCAAATCGCATGATCTTGGTGGCCAGTTGATATCGCCACGAAGAGAAATTACACGGCCAGGAAATGTCTCTTACAATAAAGCCATATTCGCTCGAGTTGTGTGGCATGTGGCACCGTCTTGTTGAAACCACATATTCTCCAAGTCGTATTCTTCAATAGCAGGCAAAAAAAGTCGGTTATCATATGACCATAACGCTCCGAATTGACGGTGACAGTCGTTCCATCGTCGTTTTCGAAGAAGTAAGGTCCAATCACACCTTCGGACCAAAGAGCGCACCAAACAGTGACTTTTTCTGGATGTAATGGCCTCTCTTCAATTACTTGAGGATTCTCAGAACCCCAAATACGACAATTTTGTTTATTAACATACCCACCGAGTGTGAAATGTGCTTCATTGCTGAAGAAAATTTTGTTGGAAAAAGCACGATACGTGCCTGTGGCAGAATCACCATTTCTGTAGTAGGTTTTGATAATTTTTATGCGTTGTATGATAGTTAAGCGATCCATTTTCGTCAATGTCAGACTTTCAACTGAAAAGAAAAAAATTGGTTTCACAACTTAGTTTGACAGATGTCGAATTCCAGTCCCATACTTTTGAAACCACGAAATGGATAGCCCTTTATAAAAAAAAAAAACAGACAAAGAAGTAAACAAGCAACAACAAAGTGTAGTATAAAAAAGCAGATAAACAGTAAACAAGATACACAAACAACAATAATGAAAACAAGTTGTTTACATTTTTAGATATTTCCCGAAGGCAGTCATTCTCCTTCGAGAGTATTCATCACACTATAGTTCCAGCGATATAAAAGGCAAGACAAAGCGAGCAATGATGAGAAAGAATTCAGTCAGTCTTGTGTGAAGACACGTTGCATTGCGTGTGAAAAGAATTGTGATTTGAAGATCACCGTATAAAGATCTATTGTTATTGTGTTCGCGGAAGAGTGCAAATTGTTGTTGTTCAAGTCAACGTTAAAGGTGGCACACGGAATTGTGCGAACAATAAAGAATTGATTTAAAACTAAACACAAATTTATTTTTATTTTATATGCAATCTACGAACTCATATTTTTAACGTTTTTAAAAGGGTTAAAACGTAACAATATCATTGTTAAGGCCCATTTTGCTTATAATTCACTCCATAATGCGTTTTAAATATTGAATATTATAACAATCTTAGTTTTTTCTTTGCGGTATGCTTATTTATATTTTTGCGAAATAAATTCAAAAGTTGAAACAAAACAAAATACTGTGATTTTTTCCTTTAAGTGTTTTGACATTGTAGCCTTCATTTGTACCAATTTACAAACAGAATCTATTCGTAGTTAAGTTTATGCACGTTTGAACTGTGTTCGTGAATGCAAAATCAAAATGAATAGTAATTGAAGGGTGCCCTTTTGTAAGCACAGGGAGCCTTTGTTACACAACACTTTTTTACCTTTCGCTGGAATGGTAGATTAAGCACAAAATTCTTTACACTCGGTCAAGCTAACTGCCTTATCTCCTTCACATACATAGAATTTGAATTAATTTTTTTTTAATAACTTCGTTCCTTAGTTACTAGTCATAATGATGTTGTTTCTTAATTTGATTTCTAAAGAGTGTCTCAATAAAAATTAATTCATTCATTTTATAAACTGAAAAAAACTGATTTTTTAAGCAATTGTGATTTTTTAAGCAATCTAGAATAACTCTAGAATAAAATATATGTACAGCAAACGGTCGTCACGACGTTGGTGACAGGTTAATATCATTTCTATGAGATTTTTCCGCCGATATTTCACAGAGATCTATTTTAGGAAGCGTTAGATTTTGAATTTCCGAGATTTCATAAATCGCATGATCGTGGTGCTCAGTTAAAATCAGAACATCTTGAGATCTTCAATTCGTTCAGAACCCAGATGTCTACCAGATCCATGTGGTCCAGTTAATGTCACAAGAACCCTATTATCATGTTCCAATACTGAACGACATTTAACAAAATATGCACCAGATTTCTCATTTATTTTTTTAGTCCCAAATTAAATAATTTTGTATATTCACAAAGGCAATCAGATTGAAATGTTCTTCATCGGAGTATATGATTTTTTTTTTTCGAAAAATTGGCATTGACATCAATTTGCCCTATTACCAATAGAATGAATTGCCAGCGGTATCCATGCTTGATTAATGGAATTTTTTACGCATGCACGTGAAGCTGTTTTGTGTAAACTCAGGAGACCAAACGCTACAATTACACACCAACTAGCTTATTCGATTTGTTTAATTGACACTTTCAATTTTTCCAAAATTTTTGTAATAAGTTTTCACAATTAAAACATGTTGTTCCTTCTTAAATAAACATTTGTAACAGCTGCCTAACTACAGAGTTGTTATTTGCACAATACGCCATACGTATCTCCTTATGGAACAATTTGTGGTGACAGCTCCAATTGTCGCAAGTGTACTGTTAAGCGGCTGGATATAACTGTATTGCGTACCGTTACGTATAACCACAGATTTGGGGAGACAGTTTGAGTCGCCCGTTTTCAGAGAACTTACCAAACTATTGGGCACTAAGCATCTAAAAACTACTGCGTATCACCAAAGAAAATAAAGTATAAAGAATGTGCATTTCAACATATTTTGGAATATTTTTCAAAAATACTTTATGACGCGGGGGAAAGATAGAAGGGAAGGAAAGAGAAACGAAGAGCGTAACAATGCGTTGCTCTCATCGTGCGTTTTTGTTGTTTGACCACTTTTTTATTAAATTTTCTGAAATCACTTATTCTGGTCAGTGTTGCCACGAAAAAAAAATATTGTAACCAACATTTGTGAAAAAAATTACCAAATAAGAAAAAATATAACCAAAATTAAATTCACAGTTTTTTTTATTTCATTTTTCAAATATAAATTATAATTAATACAACATAGTAAGAAAAGAAACAAAAAATAACAAACTAAAATTTTAGTCTTACAAATTAATTCATTTCTACAAACAAAAGCTCTTTTTATAAGAAAAATAAATAACCAAATCCGGAAATTTTGGTTAAAAATAGCTAAACGCCAACACTGGTTGTGATTAGTGAGCACGAGAGAGAAAATAAGTTGAGAGAATTTATTTATTTACAGCCATAGAAAACTGTCAATAATATACGATACTTTGATTTTCATTTCATCAACATACATATGTAAAGCTATTTATCTTAATAATTTTAGATAAATAAAGATAAAATAAACAATCCATTTTTTTTATTAAAAGAACATAAAGCTATCCATCTTAGGCTTAAAAATTATACCTAGTTTTTTTAGATAAACAAAAATAAAAAAACCCATTTTTTATTAGAAGAAAAAAATAAAAAAATTAAATACGGCCAGCTAATGACATAGAACATTTTTAACATAAAATATTTTTGAGTGTTATTCTGAAATAAAATGATAACGCATCCGCTACACACGTGTTCTTGTCGCAGTCTGATCGACAACTAAATCAAATAACACAAGAATGCGTGTGTGTTCTCTCTGCACAATTGTGCGGGTCGTAATATTAAACAAATTTTGGTGAGAGCGGGTCGTAATGTTACAACCCCCCATAAGAAATTTTACTTCTACATGATGCGCATTCTTTATATCCATATTCTTTGGTATCACCCACAGGCGAACGGTATTATTGAGTGTTGGCACCGCACGTTAGAATCTGCGACTGGAGTTCAGCACTTCCACTAATTATATTGGGAATGCGATCCACAATTAAGAGTGATATTGGCTTGAGCCCAGCCGACATGGTTTTCGGTTCTTCATTACATACATAGCTTTGCGAAATATTTCGAACCTTCCAACCACCAACCCAATACGTCATGGGACTCAACAAAGTTTTGTACAGCCAGCATTGAATGACTGTAAATATGTTTTCATAAGAGTGGATCATGTAAGAAAACCATTGGAGCCCAATTACGAGGGTCCTTACGAAGTAGTAGCCAAGCAAGATAAATATTTCATCGTGAAAGTCAATCTACGAAATGCAAAAATTTCAATTGGCAGATTGAAGGCAGCTTACATATTTAGTCCAGAAACCGCGCCAACCGAATAAAATCCTGTTGTTAACGAAAGCAGTACCGCAGTTGCAGAAAACGTTGTACCTACTACTTCCCAAGACACCACAGTGAAGAAACCTCTACAAATCTCATCAGGATGTCATGCAGTTATTCCTTATAGGTATCGTTAAAGCCTTAACTAGGAGGAGGGTATTGTGGTGACTCTATGGTTTTGCAACACTGGTTACCAACTACCAGTTCCATTTTTTACGACTTAACTAGTTTTTAAAGAAGTAGATTAAACGTTTTTTCGTTCTTCTAGAACGTTCAACAGACAACGCCAGTCTTTAAAATTTTTTCTCCTTTGTGTTTGTATTTGCCATTATTTATGGCCCATAAACCAATAAATAATAATATTTAAAAGAGTTTTAAATTTAAACAAAATTGGTTTTATTGATCACACCCGTACGAAATGAAGATCGTGGCAGATCACCAAAAAGGTTTTAAGACGCTAAATTACAAACAATAGTGTATGAAGATGACACTTTGAGTCTGAAATAAATGGGTGCCACATGAATTGAGTAACATACATATTGAAAACCGAAAAACCATTCATGAAATTCAGCTTCATAGACACTGTAAGGAATTAGGGTGCATCGTACTGTTACAGTAATTATTTTCACAATCCTAAGGGGAAAAAATTATGGTTTGATCCGGGACAAGCATTAACTTTGGCTGCAAGACCAGATGCCGTGTATCTGGTGGAACAAACAACATGTATTGTACTATGAGCTCCTAAAACATGATGAAATCTTCAGTACAGATCGCTATCGATATCAAATAATGAATTTAGACCATGTGTTGATCGAAAAAGCACCAGAAGGGGCATTCTTCTGATAAAGAAGATATTAAAAGGTAATCAATAACAACAGGGAATGCTATCATAACAATATCATTAAAAATTAATGTTGAATGAATGCAAGGCAAAAGCAACGAATACTTGAATGTTTAGCAAATGCGAATACTTTTATACCTCTGACATGAATCCCTATTTCAACAAAATAATTGCTGGTCTACTCATGGTATATCTGAATAACATCAGCAATGTGAGATCGTATTAATCTCACTATCATAAACATGCAGTGCCGCATCTCATGTAAAGATAATATGGAAAAACAAGAAACAATAATACAGTCTTATTCTATAAACTGAACTTCATAATGTTTTTACAACCATTCAGTCAGGATTTCGACATAGCTTCTCACAACGCTTATGTTATGTTGTGTGTGAGTTAATTTTATATATTTATATTTATACTGTAGGTCCCAGTTTAAAGTCGTCTCCGAACGACAGATTTTGAGAAACTTTTTTATGGTTGAATTATTTACTCTCGGAGTTAAGATAAGAAAGATCCAGGGCCCTATCTCCCGATTATTAATTGTCTGAAGTTTTGAAGTTGAAAAGTAACAGAAAGCAAATAGTTCGTATAAACACACTTTTAACAAGCTTAGCACTTGAAACAAAAACCGAAGACAACAAATAATGCTGGTGTAACGTATTTTTTATTCATTCACTTTTCGTTAGCTTTTTTCGAAAGAAAATTCTTTGCATTTAAAGTGTCAGAGTTGAGTGAAATCCAAATGATTGGATGTACAGATAAAAAAGAAATGAAATCTACAAAAAAAAATATTTGGTAATTTGGTTACCGATGAGTTGCTTTGATATTCGAAGTTCGTCCTTCACACAATCTGAGGTTTACAAAAAATTGTTGTACAAAGTGGAGGAAAAATGCAAATGAAGGTTTAAAGCAAAGCAACAATCTCCGCTGATGGGAAATCAATAATGACATTTGTCGGGATTTTTCACTTCTGTTCGTTTATACATAAAAGTATAAATTTATATGCACAAACAATACTCCTGTATATGAGTGCAGTCAGTCGTAAAAGATAACATGCATAGTCTGGTTTAGAGTATAAAAAAATAGTACGCCAAACAAAATGAAAAAGTTTGTTTAACTTAACTTAGTGCGTAAGAAGTCGTCGTAGTCTAGTAGATAGTGTGTTGGCTTATTAGACGTAAGGCCCGGGTTCAAAACCCAGGTCAGACATTACGAACGAAAATATGAAAAAATATTTCTTCGGCGACTTCCTCTCAGCAGATTTCTGGCAAAAACTCTGAGAGTAAATGAAACTGCCGTGAAAAGTTTGTCAAAAATCTGTCATTCAGAATTCACTTTAAACTGTAGGTCCTGCCGCTCATGTATAAAATTAACACACACGACATGAGTGGTGTGAGAAACTAGGTCGTAATCCTGACTGAAGGGTTGTAATGACCAATTATGTATGTATGTAGTGCGTAAGACAAATTGCACAAAGAGTTTTCGGCAGTGGATCTCATTGTTAAAGTATGGAAAGCAGCTAATTGAAAGTTCTACCAAATATAAAGCAAAACTTTTCTTACCGTCATAGTGTCTGGACGCCGATTTATCTCAATTTTACTATCACTGTTCTAGCTTGCATCGTCATTAGTACCGCACTTTTTATAACCCGTAATCATCTTCGCTAAATTTTCCCTCTTTTCTCTTTTGCTGCTGCAAGACGTAAAACGTCTTCCCATGTCTGATTACACTGTGCTAGCGTACGTCCTCATTCGTTTCTTGGCTAGACGCGGCTTTTCCTGCTTTGTGGTTTACAGTCTAACGCCATACTTTCTTCATTTGTTGATGTTATAAGAATATATGTTATAAGAATATGGAATATTTATTCCATTGGCAAAACTGAATAGGTGCTGCACTATAGGAGGATAATATTTTCAATTTTATAGTTCATAAATCATGTTGCACAAGTCAAATGCTTCAACGAGTTGCCATTTACAGCGATTGCCTATCAGTGGAATATTTGGATAATCCAATTCTTTTGTAAACTATCGCCTCAATTATCCTGACATTTAGCCAATTTGCTTATTGACTCAAAAAACAGTACATAACGGTACATATGGAGCAAATCTCGAAATTATAGATTTGTAGGCGCACCTACATTTGTTAACACTACCAGTTGAGACAGTTGTTTGAGTAACTGTACTTCATTAAAAATTATATCGTTATTCGCAAATTTAATAATTCTTTCATTAAATACACTTAATTTTGCTTTCTGTGATAAAAAGTTTAATATTTCGTTGCTGTAGTAAACAATTAAATCAAATACAAAAAAGGTTCAACACTGCTTTATAAAATTAAATGCCAAAAACGTCGATTTGTTTACCGTCGCGTTCCAACGCGATGCATTTTCTATCTACTCCTTATATTACTTAACACGTTGACTGCCGCTACAATTTTCAGAAAACTGGCCAAAAATGACAATTTGATTTTTACATTATATTACTAAAAATTCTATTTCTAGATCGTAGGTATCATCAAAAAGCAAAAATTATGTTTTTTAGGAGAAAAATTACCTACGAATGAGTACGAGATAACTCGTATTTGGCACCCTAGAAGGGAGCGCAATCAACGAGTTATCTCGTATTTTATTTTCTTGTTTGGGCGACTTTCTGCTTCTAAAGATATAAGAAAAATTGATTCCTTATTTGCTTGTCCACTAATACGAATAGACTTAATCCTCTCATGATTATTTAAGTTGATGCATGATTTCAATTTTGCAATGCGTAATTTACTAAAAAAAAAGTGATTTAATTTCCTTGTGAGTTTAAAAACTGTTAGGAAAAATTTGCATATATTGCTCAACATGATACGGACGTTGAAAAAGATTATTTCCTATTTGGAATACGGAAATTAGAATCCATTTCTAGGTTATTCAACCAACGCGGGCGATGTTCGCAAAATAACTGACTTTTGATATTAGAAATCACAAAAAGACAAGCAGTCTAGTTAAATTTTTTTGTTTAAACTTTAAAGTCTAGCACAACATTAAAAGAGTACAATAATTTATCGTAATGTTGCGTGGAATTTCAAGAGAATTCTTATCAAAGAGAACCAGCTTCATTACATACAGTAAATTTAACATAGCTGTTCTCTTTTGCTGTTTATTGAGAGCTAAATTTAACCATTATGACCGGAAAAATATTGTTTCCTTACCATTTTTCCAGACTTTTCTATTTTAGCAGCATCACACGAGTCATTGAATGTGTATCAGAATATGTTACATGAGTTGTTGCTTAATATTAGAAAACAAAAACACTACACTGCATTTGTAGGTAAAAGTAATTGTGAACATTTTTCATTTAAGAATTTTTCAGACAAAAGAAGAGATAGAAATCTATGGGCTTTAGATTTTTAAAATAGGATTAACACTTATTAAATTGTTGCCCTCAAGTAAATTTGTTTTTTGTTCGTTGTATCAGAGTGGAGAATAAAATTAAAAGAACAACATCTATTTTTTTAACATACATATTCACATCTGTACTATTCTTGAAGTCAATATTTTCTTATTCATTTAATTATACACAATCTAATTTTTTTTAAATTAATATACATTTTTAAGTAATGACGATATAATTCTTTATGTATATTGTATATACAGGACGTTCTAACTAATGTTATAATCAGATTTCTGATTTACTACATGAAGTAGTATTGATTTAAGACTTGAAGTCGCCGTAGTCTAGTAGGTAGTGCGTTGGCTTATTAGACGTAAAGCCCGGGTTCGTATCCCAGGTCCCAGGCATCAAAAGGAAATATGAAAAAATATATTTCTTCGGGGACTGCTTCTCAGCAGATTACTGGCAAAAACTCTGAAAGTAATTAAGCCTGCCATGAAAAAGTTTCTCAAAAATCTGTTGTTCGGAGTCGACGTTAAACTGTAGGTCCCGCCACTCACGTATAAAATTAACGCACACAACATGAGTGGTGTGAGAAGATAGGCCGTAATCCTGACTGAAGGGTTGTACTGGCCAATTATGTATGTATGATTTGCTGCTAGTTTCATTTTATTTTACTTAATTAATCCCCACAATAACCATAAGTCTATATAGATTTCAATATTTGGTTAGATATTAACAATTTATTCTCAATAGAAAGTTGTGATTTTCATCCTATTATACAGTTTAGCTTCTTCCACTTTAGTTGCAATTCTACAATTTTAATTTTAACATTTTCATTCTAACGTAACTTTGCATCCAGTTTTATACCAAGATATTTGTTATAAAAAATAATCCCAAAGGTTTTTCGTAAGAAGAAACTAGTGGTTTTTATATATAACCCTTAGAGTCTCATGCGACTAAGATTTGATATATTTTTATGTGAGTACGATTAGGGTTAAATAAGTAAATAAGAAATTATTGATTCTCAATCACCGGGACTGCTAATTTTCAGCTTAACAAACAAACAGAAAGTGTGAAATAAAATTAAGGATTGATCTTTTTATTCTTAAGTTTACTCCAATATTGAAAATTTAATGAATTGTTAATGTGAACCACTTAATCAAATAAAATGAACCCGATTATTTCTTTCAGGCATCATTTTCATATAAGTTACACTATGCAACAAAATAAAAAAATGAAATACACCCAGCTAATGACATAGTGTAAGTTGTGAGTTTTGTTGAGTAGAACTCAAAAATATTTTATTATATTTCTCGTATTCTCCAAACTTGTTTTATTTGACAAAAACGGTTTTTTTTAGATTTTACGCACAAATTTATTGATTACACTAACATTTCCGAGCCAATGTCCAAAATTTAAATCTTATTAGAAAGAAGATGTATTGGGATTTAAGACGATATACATATAGATATTAAAGGTCTGCACAAATGTATTTGACTTCAAAAAGTACATAAGATCTAGCATACATGTACACTTATCCGAAGTATCCGAAGAAGAAAAGTACTCTTTTTTGAGAACAACAAAATTATCGAATAACTTCTTGTTGTTATTTGACTGCGTTCGCTTCATACAAATACATGTTCAACTTTCCTTCTTACTCGAAAATACCGGCACAAAACATGTCGAGTACAACGAGTACCACCAAACTTCACGTAGTACTTCAAATACCAATGAGTACTGCAAATACCACAAAGAAGTTTGGCAAAGAAAAGATCTACACCAAAGACTATAAATATGTAAAGATGTTGCACACAGTGTAAAAAGTAACATGTACTCAGAGAACTTATTATACTCAGAGAACGTATTGTT